>VXBJ01002305.1:104100-126080 GCA_013400055.1 Nycticryphes semicollaris
TATCTTTAGCAATAACGTGCACCGGGCTGCGATGAGCAAGAAGGGGTGTTTAGAACATTTCTGGTTTCCCTACCCCTCCTCTGTTGCCATGGAAACCGGACTGTAGCATCAGCCCTTTGTCCCGCTCCTGCAGCAGCCTGGCCCGATGCTGAGCTTACACGATGCCACCGATGGGAAGGACCGGTCACTTGGTTTTTGGATAATTTACATGGAAATCAGGGGAATAGCGCTTGGGATTGGGGCTTTTTTTGCTGGTGACTCTGGGTGCGCGTGTACAGCATTGTTCATACACACACACACCCTCACCCACACACTTTGTACACAAACACACTGAGTCGGCTGTGAGAATAATTTTACAGATATGGCTAGGCAATGATAGACATTGATATGTAGAAATAGATGTTATCACAAACATACCACGGCATCGGGCAGGATGCAGGAGCAGCTTTTCATTGCATTTCCAGTCACTCATCACAGGAGGCACCGTGTCTTCCCTTACTTAGCACAGCACTAGCAGCTCTTACCAGCAAAAAACCATAAAAACCTGTAATACATATAATAAATAATGATCATAATAATCCCGCCATGCTCCATTGACTGTGGTAGATCAAATTATCCCAGCAGAGGGGTTTGTCGCAGTTGTTTGCGAGTGTTGCACAGCTCCCCACTGCCCACTTCACACACTCATATATACTGTTACTCAGTATTTATCACGAGAAAAAAACGTGCTCCTCACCTCTCTTTGCTTCCACTTCTGTGAATGCCTCATCAAACAGGCTTGCAGCGCCATGGTCACTGGTTCTGCTGGTTTTGTGGTCCCTGCACACTGGTTTCAAGTTAGCCTGGCTTTATGGGTTTTAGGGGAGTTACTTTGGACTTATCACAACAGAAAATGAGATAGGCATTAAGCCTGTTATATTTACTGAGGAAGAAGAGGAAAAGCAAGGAACTTCAGATTCTGGATCATTCCTAACAACAAAAGAGGGGGCTTTACTAGTGCCCGCCAGCACGGAGAAGGGCAAGCAACTGCCCACCACTGACTTCAAGGAAGGTGAGATGCTTGAGCTCATACCACCAGTCCCTTGCAAACAGAATAAGGATGGGAGGATGGGCGAGATGTTCATTTTCTTTTTAAAGAGAAAAACATTGTATATTAAAAAAATAAAGTTTGGTAGATCCAGGAGAAACAAGTCAATGTGCTTTTTTTTTCTTTGCATTGCTATAAATTGAACAGACATTATAGGTGTGAAAAAAATGTATTGTTGTCACAGCATGTATGAAGCTTGAGGTACTGGCCAACACAGCAGGCACGGAAGTACCCAAGTGCTCTTCAGCCCAGCCTTCATCCTGGCAAAGGCCTGTAATCCCCCTTTTCCCCTCTTCTTTTTAATTTTTTTTCAAATCAAGGACAGTGGTCCACCACTCATGGATTCCTATACCAGAATAAAATGGAGGGAACCGGAGCACCGTGTAAATTCCTGTTTATGTTCCCTAATAGGATAAACAGGGAAAAGTACTAGTGATTAAGAAAAATCACAACGTAATCTTTTAAAAAGCCTGTCTCCTCTTTTAGGCTGTTTAAAATTTTGAGCATGAGTCTTAGCCATCCCTGTTGTCTCACGTTGCCTAGGCAGAAGCGTTGCTGCTCTGGCCTGTCACACCCGGTGCTGTGGGTTGTGTCACACCACGTTACCAATGCCATCTAGCACAGGCGGGTAGGCACAAGAGCACTGTGTGCAGGCATCAGCTGCGGCCTCACGCAAAAAGTGTATTAATACAACACACCACAACAGCAAAGTGTTGGGGAGGGGATCGGAAATTTTTCTTTTTTGTCAGTGAATGCCATGCATAATTTTGGAGGCCTCAAACCAGCCAAATCCCCACTGCTTCGGGGAGCAAGTTTTACTCAGTTAAGGATTGCAGAGTCCTTTGGACTATGCTCTTTGCAGGGCTCATCTGGCAGCCTTGAATTTCAAGTTTAGTTTAAGGAGTCTCGAATTTTGGTTTAAAACATACAGCTGGTCTGGATGGCAGATTAATTTACAGCTCAAAGCAAGGGGGGGTGAGATAGTGGGGGAATGGTTCGAAGAATTTACATTGCCTATGAAGCCAAATGCAAGGCTCATTTCCCTATCTTGGGGTCCACAAGAGAGGGGTGAGGGGCAAAGGGAGATGAGTCAGAAGTGGGGCTGAAGGGAAGGGTTTGCCCAGGGCAGTTTAGGGGAAGGGTCTGTTTGTGTGCTGGTGGCATGCTTACAAGCGCGGGGGCACATCTGAGCAGCCACGGTCTCCCACATTGGTGGGCTTCAACCCACGGCTGGCCCTTCCAGCCCCAGGCTTGCCCACACCACTCTCTCACGTGCTGTGATGTGCCTGAATGCAGGGAAAGGCATGGGGTGATGGAGGAGGTATGGGAGCTTTAAATCTTTCCCCAAATAAATCTGCCCTCCAAACAATAGAAACAGAGTGGACTGATGTAATCATTTGCTTCATTATTGAATAGAAATGAAAAAGGTGATAAAGTTTTTTCATTGTATTCTCCCTCCCTGATGTGCTCTTTTCATCAGTGTCCTGATATTTGTTTTTCACATNTGATTCCCTGACTATTTGCACCACAGGCCTCCACCAATTTTTTTTTTAAAATGCAAATCTTTTTTTCATTGTATTCTCCCTCCCTGATGTGCTCTTTTCATCAGTGTCCTGATATTTGTTTTTCACATATTTTGTACTGCTTATTTTTCAGCCCTTCCATCCACTGCTTGTTCTCACAGCCTCCTTTGAGAAGGAGCAGGACCCAGACATGAGACCAAAGCTTTTGAGGCAGGCAATGGCTCCGTGAGGGGCGTGGGCCAGGGCTTTAATGGCCAGCTGGGACACAACCTGACACCCAGGGTTTGGACATGAGTTTTTCAGTGCTGGATTAGCCCCTAGCTCACCTGTTCTTCTGGGTGTAAGGGCTTTGCTTGTCTGCCTCCAGACTAGACGGGTATTTTTCTGTGCCAGGTACATAGATTTTAGCCTCGGCCACCTGAAGTCACATCTGAAATACCAGGAGCCACATCAAAGCCCTGCCCTGCTGGCTGCTGCGGATTCCTCTTTTGCTAGCAACATTGGGTTGGACCACAGATACCCAGCACCATCCACGTGATGGTGGGGAACAGATATGGGAACAGCCCTAATCCCCAGGGTCATCCCTGTCACCCCTCACAGATGCCCTGAAACACCCTCAAAGAGAATCTGACCCACCAGCTCTCACTGAGCTGCCCAGGACCAAAGAGAAACACAGCCATGAGAGGGTGAGCAACCTGGGGGGTTGCCACCCATGCAAGAGCATGCCAGATCCTGACCTTGTGCCATCGTCTCCCTCCCCAGCCAGGCAGGATGGCACACAGTGCTCCGCTGCTCTTCATCCACCACCAACATTAATAAACTCTCACAGATTGTCATTTTATTTCAAGCATTACCCTATAATTTAAATAATTCGATTCTTTAAATAATTACATTCAATTACCTTCAGATTTCCATGAAATCAGAAAGCAGTCAGAGTAAGTGAGAAAGGAAATTAAATATCCTGGAACAGCCTAAGTGTGTGCAGCCCTACCTGCTATTTGGGCAGGAGATAAGTGAAGCAAGAGCTCATCTGGAGCTCTTCTTTCTGCCACCAGCAAACGCCTGGCTGCAGGGATGACATTCACCTCCTCAGTCACAGCTGCACAAAAGGCAGCAGCAGGTCTTTCGGGGCATCTGCTTGCCCAGGTTATGCCCTATATGTGATTTTTTTTCCCTGCATCATTATTAGGCATTTCAGTTTAACAAGATTTTTACATATAAATCTTTCCAGGTGCTGAATCAATCTCTTGACACCCACCCTGATCCTATTCAATCTCCCTGTGCTTGTGCAGACAGAGTTGGTTAAGGTACAATGGGGTCTGGTTTAAGAGGCTGAATTTAAACAATTACCTTAATTACAAGAGCAGTATCATCTTTCAAGCAAGCGGGTCTCCAGGGAGGACAGCTGCTGAGAAGTCATTTAGATGCATGAGCCTTTGAAAACAGTGGTGAGAGAGATTGTGACTCCAGCCACCACCAGTGCTCCCCACACACCCTGGCTCCTTCCTACTTGCCCAGCAGAGGAGGCGAGGTGGGACAACAGTGCTTGGGCAAGCAAGAAGTGCCTAGGCTACCTGGTCCCCACATCACTTGCCAGTTGCCCTCTGCCCAGCCCAGCCCGTCCCTGGAGGTCACCTTTCATTCAGGCATTTGCTGAATTTTAATAAAGCCATGGAGACTTCCTGGTGTGCTCCAGCAATTTGCTTAGGAGGCTGAGCTGAAAAGTAAGACCATGCCTAAGTGTGCTGCAGAAGCAGCAAAGAGAAACTCCCAAAAAAATCCTGTCAGTGTCCAGGATGGGCAAGGGGTAGGAGGGCAGTTTTCCCACCCTGCTCAGACCCCCACCCATTAGCCACCCCCACAGCCGCCTTTGCCCCAGGGACGGGGTCCAGACTGGCTCTGCCTCCTCCATCCTCTGGCTCAGCAGCCTCTGCAAGGTCACCCCAATTCACTTCTCCCACCCCAATTCACTGCTCACTTGAGGACATGATTATTTCCCAAATCACTAAACATCAGGAGCTGTTTTGCAATTTGCTTGGTTCTTTATTACATTTATTGATTTTAAAATATTTTAACGGCTCGTTTATTGCGGTGTTAAAGAGCATGGAAAGGCAATAAAGTCACGCAGCATCTTTAGTGATAAAATAAATAGTCTTTTGAGCTGCAGAATTCATGCCTTCTCCCTTCCCCTCTGTGCTTCTTCTAAGCAAAAAAACAAGAGTGACAGTACCCAAAAGGCAAAACACACCCCAAGCAGGAAGGTAGAATAAGTTGTAATAAACTGTAATCAAAGTTCTGGAGCACCTAAGCAGCCTGCTGCAGCTGAGAAACAACACCTTATTCATTCCCCTTGGTTAGGGTGCTTGACATACAAGGTCATTTTTTACATGTTGGTTTACTCAACTCAGGTGATTGGCCATGGACTATCTCTGTCTGTCCAGCGTCAACAGTGAGGCTAAACCAGAGATACGCCTCCAGGTCCAGCGTGAGGAGGTTGTGTCCACGCCAGCAGGGGTGTACCACACTAACTTAGCCTATCTGCAAATATTTCCTCATGAGACTCCCTTGAGACCCAGCAGTCTGACGGGGTCCTGTCCCCTGGTGTACCCAGCACCTCCTGCAGACACATGGTGCTGCCCCACTGCATAACTTTCTGCAGTAGAGATAACTGAGTCTGGGCAGTAATTAAAAAAAAAAATCATCCAGATGAGGAGCTTTGTTCCTTGGATTACTCTGCTGGTTTTTACTGTCATTTCTAGCCCAGAGTGTCCCCAGGCACTTAAGCAATTAAACATCTACTGCCTGGCAGCAGCCGGCAGCTCCCCTCTCCACAGCAGCAGCCACCAAACCCTGTTCCTGCACAAAGTACCAACAGATTTCGTTAATCAGCCCTCATTCAGCACAGAGGCAGCAGAGATGCCCATGCTCTGCTTCCCAGCCTGTCAGTTCCTGCTTTACAGAAGCAAAGCTTGAGCTGCTGGGCTTGCTGTGTGTGTCCGATTAAAAAAGAAGCAATGGTGAGCTGCTGTTCGGCAGAGGGGAGTATCAAACAAGACTCTTCTCCCTCCTCTGCATCCACCACAGTCCATGCCATATCCTTGTGTGGGCCTTTCCCACCCTCTCCAGTTTCCCCTTCTCCTCCCTCAGGCTTGGAAAATCTGCTCTGGTATTGGGAAAGCAGATGTTATTCCCACGCCAAAAAGTAAGGCACTCCTGAGAGAATGTTAGCACAGAAATCCTGGAGGAAACAGTGCTGAAGATCCCAGGCAGGGTGGTGGTAACAGCTGGTGTGTGTCCCACACCTGAGAGGGGTGCAAGCCAGGAAAGCCACTCCCAACCAGTGGTTCAGGCCCAAAAATTTGGTCTCTGAACATTAATGGCTGCAGCAGGGAGGAAGTTTCCACTGCAGGTCCGCCTCAGCAGCCACTGCAAGGCCAAGTTGCAGAAAAGTCTCTCTTCCCCAGACTGAACACTTGCTCACACACCAGAAAGAGAAGAGAGACAAGGTGCAATGGTGCCATCTTCTGACTCTTGCCACATACAGAGAGTGCTGCATCTCAGTAGCTAGGACGGGCTCAGCTGCCACCCTCAAGCAAAACTCATCAGAGAGAAAGCCATTAAGAGTAACTTCTCACAATAAAATTGTATACAAAAATCCAAGTCCAGTAGATTTGAATTTTTTTCCATATCCAAAAGAGCAGTAAAGATGTATGTCTCTATATAAGCTGTGTTTTCATACTCCTTTCCTTTAATTCAATAGAAAAAAAAAAATCAGTTGCTATCCAAATTCACTGTATATATCTCTTTTTTTCTTCTTGGCAAGTACTATTTTTAGTCAATACGCATGCATAGTCATCTTATAGCATAGCTATTTTTTAAATTACATATGCCAGTGTAGTTTATAGATTTTAATTAACTAGGGATTTGGATAGCCATCAGCAGTCAGGAGCTGTGTGTTGTTTGCATACAAACTCAGTTGAGAAACTTCCCCACGCAGCGTCTGCTTGTTTGACAGAGGAGGAGAGGACCCTCTCCAGCAGCCAAACAGTTTAGAGCCTGTTGAACAGTAGCTGCGATCCAAGTGCTCAAATGCTTTTCACTGGGAGAAAGGGGACCTGGGTGGAAGAGGGTGCTTCAATAATGAGTGTGGATTTAGGAACATAAATGCAGTGTTCCACTTCCCAAAAATACAAGGTTAAGCACATGGGAAAGACACCCTTTCTCTATCAGTGTATCAAAATGCCACATCCAACACTGGCCATGGAGGCCAGATTCTGCCCAGAATCACAGAACAATATGGGGTTGGAAGGGACCTCTGGAGATCATCGAGTCCAACCCCTCTGCCAAAGCAGGTCCTTCTAGAGCAGGTTGCACAGGAACTTGTCCAGGCAGGTTTTGAATGTCTCCAGAGATGGAGACTCCACCACCTCTCTGGGCAGCCTCTTCCAGGGCTCTGCCACCCTCAAAGTGAAGAACTTCCTCCTCGTGTTTAGATGGAACTTCTTATGTACAAGTTTGTGCACCACTGAGAAAAAGACTGGCCCCTTCCACCTGACACCCACCCTTTAAGTATTTGTAGGAGATGATCAGATTCCCCCTCAGCCTTCTCTTCTCCAGACTGAAAAGACCCAAGTCCTTCAGCCTTTCCTCATAAGACACGTGCTCCAGGCCCCTAATCATCTTGGTGGTCCCCTGCTGTGCCTTCTCCAGCAGTTCCCTGTCCTTCATGAACTGAGGAGCACAGAATTGGACACAGTACTCCAGATGGGGCTTCACCAGGGCAGAGGGGCAGGATAACCCCCCTCTACCTGCTGGTCACACTCTTCCTGATGTACTCAGGATGTCATTGGCCTTCTTGGCCACTAGGGCACATTGCTGGCTCATGGTCATCCTGTTGTCCACCAGGCCTCCCAGGTGTTTTTCCTCAGAGCTGCTCTCCGGCAGGTCAGTCCCCAACCTGTACTAGTGCAGGTGTGCCTAGGGCACACTATGCATGACCCCAAGATGGAGCCAATACATGGACCCATCACCATGAACACACCAGAGGTCAGTGGTGGCTGCAAGAGACATGGGGACCCCCAGCACCCTGCCGACAGTGCCATATCCGTGAGCAGAGCCAGGGAGCAGGGCTGTCCTACCACCAGAGTGAAATGCAGCTGCGCAGCCACTCAGGTGGCTGTGGCACTTACACTCTCACGTACCTTGCTCAAAAAACTGACACCAGCTACATCTTTTAGCCACACACCACACTTCTTTAAAACAAAACAAAAAAAAAAAAACTAGCAGAGATCAGAAATATATCAAAGTTTCATCATTCATTTAGCTCCTGAGGATGATCTGTAGCAGTGGAGGAAGTAGTTCAGTATCATTTAGCCCCAAACTACCCCAAAGTCATGTGAAATCCAGAATCCCAGGACAGGCTCTGTTGTCCTTCACCCAAATGTAATTCTGCAATGACTTGTCAGATCCTGTCACAGGCAAGCAATTAGTTGACCTAGCAAAGGAGCTTTAAACTTTGCAAGTGGACTCTGCTCTGTGTCAGAGATGGTTCAAGTTTTCTTTCCAGCTGTGGAACAGAAAAGAAAGGAAAAAAAAAACACCAAAACCCAGAACCAAAACATACTTCTAAGTCATCTAAGCTAGCTGATCACATTTAGCTCACAAGCTTTTTTTAGCTCTAAACTTCAGAAATCGTATCATGGTTATAATAAAACTAATCTAATTTTAGTAGTGATATCTTTTAAATAAATTGATTGATTTTAGGCCTTCCCTTATATTGTGCCTCCTCTGTATTTTGACACCTCCATCATCTGAGACTGGCATGATGTGCGTACCAAAAAGCCTTGCCTGTGTCTAACAAGCTGAATTATCTTATTATTGCCTAGCCTACAACCTCACATCTACAGAGACCTGGATTACAAAGGCTGGTGTCAGCCTCCGCGTTGGTGCTGTTGCAATATTTAACACTGAGCACTTACATAAAGATCCAAAGCAGAGTGGTGATTAATTGCTGTCATTCCTGTGAGTCTCCTCGGCCCACATGTGACTGAGAGGGCCATGCTTCCCTTTTAAGAGATGCCGGGGTTTGAACAATATCGCTCTATTTTCTGTTTTAATTGGCTTTTAGCAGTGAGCAGGGAGGATGTGGTGCTGGGAAGGGCTGGCCGGGCAGCTCGGACTGACCTGCAGCTACTGTCTGGCACTGACACCCCGGTGACATCTCACAGGCACTGCTCCAGGCACCTTCATCCAACAGCATTTTGGAGGAAAAGGTTAGAGACACACCAGGCAGGGCTGGCTTTCACCCTGACTGTTTCTCTATTTAGCCCTCTGCTTCTGTTGAGGTCGTAACGGAGGTGGTCTCTCTTGCCTCACCACCCAACCCGCTCTTGCCTTCAGTGCATGGCTTATCTCACTGTTTCCAAAGCACTCAATGCAGCACTTTGCCTGTTGCTGTGTGCCTGCCAGAGCCCGCTCTGGTGTCACCACAGGAGAGATCACGTCATTGCATGAGGAGCAGCAGCACCCAGCCATCCCCCACAGACACCCTCTTTCCAACAGCAACAGCCCTTCAGGTGGTGGGGGCCCATCATCCTGACTTCCACAGCTACCAAGCAAAAATGCCAAAGGGAGAAGTTCTTCACTCGTCCAAAACAGACTGACTCCCCACACTGGGACCCAGGGCAGAGGGTCTCTGGAGGGGACAAGCAGGCGACGTGGGCCACCTACACCCCACTGCAAGGTCCGGCTCCAGCTACCCTCCCTGATCACTTCTGAGTCTTACAAGCTGAAATATGGGCCAGACATTTTAAAGGCAGTTCTTGCCAAGAAGTGAAGAGCCTGTGTATAGAATTCTTCGTGTTTTAAATCCCCAGTAAGTTTTAGCATACATGCTATATATTAAATTTGATTTCGAATGTAAAATGTAATGGGACAGCTTTTCAACATCTGAATGAACTATTCAGCCCTGGTTGCAATGAAGGAGATAAAAAAAAAAAAAAAAAGGAATCAAATACACCTAACAAATCTACATCAAGAGGGAACTATAAAAAGATACAACCAAGATAAAACCTTATGTGAGGAAGTTAACTGCAAAGAGTAAATCCTCATAGCTTTGGGAAGAAGTACCTGTAGGCAGCAGTGCCTTCTGCCACGTGAGGTTCAAGAGAAGCAGCTAATGACATAAATGAGGTTGCTCAAATTGTCTCGCGATGGGAAGCTGCCACCCATGTGGCGTACCCGGGACCAAGGGAGCAACAGGGACTCCTGCATCTGATTTGATTTGGAGGGACCTGCATAGCTGGGTGGCTCGGACAGACCAAATGGTGTGAGATGAAGCAAGAACTATCACATTCCACCTTTTCATTTCAAGTGACAGAGGTGATTGTCACCTGGGTCTCCAAATCTCACCACCCTGTCATGGACAGTGTCTATTTTACAGCCATTATAACCTAATCTCAGCTAATGTGATTTACACATAGTAATTAATGGAGCTTTAGCTGTAGGGAAATTGGTCATTCAATTTGAGTTTAATTTATTGCACACACATACATTAGAAAGCACAAAGTCCATAGCTGTGATCAGGCCATGGAGAAAGGGTTGTATGCCAGGAAGGAAAACATAAAACACCGAATAAACAATGTGGCCATCCGCACCTCCTGCTCCTGAGGGGTCTCCTTGATGGGAGAACAGCACGCAAACCCAGGCATCTCAGTATGGATGCTTCGAGGTACAAAGGCAGAGCCCTGCTGTGACTGTTATGCTGTTTCTCAGCTGTGGGAAACATCAGCCCGGTGTACTGACTTGAGTACAGGTTGAGTATGACATCAAGCTGATCCCTGTGTATGCTTCGGGGGGGTATCCATTGGGGAGAGCAGTCTGGGTTGATGGGATATAATGGCATAGGGTATAATGGTACAGGCTGTAACGGTATGGTGTAGAAAGGCTACAAAAGATGCTGTATCTGCGGCGCACACATGAACAACTCCAGCAATGGAAAACCATTCCCAAAAACTAGGACAGTCTTTCTCAACAAGGACAGCATTTCATTTTCAGAGACCTTAAATTAAAGGTGGCCTCACACCAGCCTGGCCTTTCGAGCTTCTAGTAACTGAGCCCAAGCAAAGACAAAGGCAACACCTAGGTGATTTTTCCTGCTTCACATGGACCAGGAATGCCAGCATCAGGGCTCTCCCAGCTCAGGGACAGCCCTGCAGGAAATACCCATAAGATGTCCATTTTCTCTAGGGTTTCTCCCCGAAACGCCTCCAGCTTTGTGCCATGAAGCATCTAGCTATGTTGCCTGCATAAGAAGGAAAGCACTCACATCTTATTTTAAAGTAAAGGTGGACGAATTAAAAACAACTGCTCAAGGTGGTGCATGCAGTCTCCTTTGTGCTATTAAATTCCACACGTGCAATGTAACAGTAACGCATTCTCTACGTAATTATTAGAGCATATACATGGAAGGCTTACATTACACACAGTGAAAGGTTGAAAACGCTTCCTGGTTCAGCACACGTTAGAAATGCAATTCGAAGACGATGTATGTAGTTTGGCTTAAAAACATTATCATTAGCTTTACAATTTTGGCAGAAAGTTATTTCTATACTGAAGAGTGTCCGTGTGGGCTCAAATTCCATCTTAAAGCAAAACTTTGACATGAAAGAAATGAAGCGCAAGCCACAAACATCACCCAGGTGTACAGTGTGTGCAAACTTGGTGTCCCGTCTAGTGTCAGATACTGAACTCAAGTCACCCAAAGTTCTCTCTGCCATCAGTTCCCTCTCTTGCTAAAGCCCCAACAGAGCACAACCAACAAAGCTCCTGCTTACCTTGCCAAAGAGAAACAAGTTCAAGTACACATTCAGCCTCTAACCCTGCACACGGGCGTTCTGCCAAGTCCTCGACAAACCCTAAGAAGAGAGAGAGTCATTGCCCTGCAAAGGTTTTAAAGATGATACTGCCAGGGGCATCTTTAAGTGTGTCTCTGCAGGGAATGGAAAACTCCAGTGAGCAGGGCACGCTGCGGACAGGGCACCCCAGGAATCCCATAAATCAGCTCTTGGAGGCATGGACACCCTCATGGTAGAACCACCTAACACACCTGCCTTTGCAGAGCTTAAAATACAGCTGCACTGGAGATATCTTCATGATGTCCACCTTACTACATAAACACGTTTCCGCAAAGCGACACTTAAGGTTCAAAATGGACTCAGTAACACCACAATCCCTGCTATAAAAAGAAGCTCTGCCTTTCTTTCTCTGCTTGGTTTTAATTTTTAAGTAATAATAACACCAATTTAAATTACTCCAATCTTAAAGCAGGTTTCCTTCAGCAGTTTTTAAGCGTAGAGTAAGCAAGGTGTTTGGGGGGAGAAAAACCCCCACAGATAAACAGATACAAAAATAGCGGGAATGCACATGTAGCAATAGAGTTCGTTTAAAAGAAATAGAGAAAAGAAACCTCCGTCTATGCTTTCCTCGTCCAAAACGTGGGAAAGCAACACCAAACCTACAGCTCAAAACACACTGGGTATCCCCTGGAAGATTCCTAAGGTTTCCTGAAGAAATACCATGCCCCTGCCTCCCCCTGCTGGAGTCCGCCCTGGAACTACACCCCGGCACTGGGAAAAGCACCTTCTCTTCCTCTGCCCCTCAAGGGCTTTCCCTACTCACAGGACGTTTACAATTCAAGAGACTGTTTATAATTTTTTTATATAATTTTTTTGCACAAGTGTAGCTTTCTAGTCATGCAGCATTAGACTAGGAAAAAAAGTGAAGTTTCCTCTAATATTAATTAAAGCAGGGCAGAAGTGCCTGAAGAAAAAAAAAACAAACCACAAAAAACACAACCCCAACTTTTATAATTTGTTCCTTTTACCTACAAATATCCACTTCAAATTCACCCCATGTTTTAACAAGCAGTGTCCATCTGCCCTAAATCATGGCTGGGCCAGGAGGAGCAGGGCCAGTTGTGCCGCACATCGCCCTCCTGCCTATCCTAGCCAAGTCCCAATTTTTTTCCCCCTGGAAGTGGCTTCTGCCAGCCCTGAAGGTGTTTGCCACATCTCTGGGTGGACAGTCCAGCTACAAAAAAAAAAAAAAAAANAAAAAAAAAAAAAAAAAAAAAAAAAAAAAAAAAAAAAAGTGTGACAACAGAAGGGCAAAAATAAAGTCACATTGAAATGCTAATAGATGCTTCCAAATTATGCTTGGGCCATGAATGCACAGGGGGTGCGGGAGCAAAGCAGATTTCCAGGGCTTTTTTTACCCTTCGGTTACCATTCCAGAGTTTCAGAAGAGTTAGGTGTAAAATCAGTTGAATTCATTTCTAAACCCCATCCAAAAGCAAGACAAACACAACAACGAACCCAAAACTTTGCTTCTTCCTTTAAAAGTTTACCCATCCTGGTAACTATTACTCGAGAGAGAGGTAGTGAACCTTTGAATGACAATTTGAATCGTTCTGCAAAAAAAAAAAAAATTATTAATGGTGACACCACACAACAGAGCAATCAACAGTTCAATAATCCAGTAACGCTCCTAAGAGTTGTGCATCTGCAGTTGGTGGTTTTAATTGCGTGAAGCTCTTCAATACCTCCTCAGCGCCGTTTTTGCATCTGCCTCGGAAAGCGTTGTAAAATGGGGCACACCCATACAGCTGGCATTTTTAGGAGAAGCAGCATCATCACACCTTCTTCACATTAGGCAGGTTTCTGATCCCACAATTCCTTTCCCTCGCAACTTCGATTAAGTTACCTTGACTTTGCGGGAGACCCACATTTGAAGAAGTATTAGATTCTGCCTTTGTTAGCTCAACAGAATTATCCTTGGTTTGCAGACTTTCCGTGTAATCCCAGCTGCCAGCTTCGATCTTTAAGAAGAAAATACTTCAAGTGTTCAGATCAGGGACATGATTCTCTTTATTTATTTTCCCTCCTCAATTGCTTCAATGCATTCACATCTTGGAAGTATACACCTTGACTTTTAATAGTAAAATTCAGGGATCAGTAGTCGAGAGCACTCTCCCCCTCCCTCGCCGCACTCTTATTATCAATTATATCTCCTAATTGTAATCACTTCCCAACTTTTAAACAGCCACAGCAGCTCAATATGAATGGTTCTGGCAGCACAATGGAAGTTTAGCATTCATCTAGCACAAGGAATCTGGTACCTCTTCCTCAAGCATTTCTCTCATCAAGGCAGAATTTGGCCTGAAAGCCTATGGAATGCAACTCGTGCTTTTTGATTGTTATATCTCTCCTGCATTTTGCAAACAGAAGCGGGAGTTAAAAGGTATCACGTGTACAAGCCATTTAATTTAAACCCATTCTTCATTCTTGAGTTTGAACACCTGACACTGCTCATGCTTTATGAGTTTTTCCTGCACAATATGCACTTCAGAAGTACTTTGAAAGATACCATAACCTCATTTAGAACATTTTCAAATTTTATTTGCAGCTATTGCAATTACAAAGAATATAACAATGTAAATTTGCATTTTAAGTGACAACCCTTTCTAATAAACAAGGTCATAAATTAGTGTGCAACTATCCTGGCTTCGGGCAATTTTCATAGGATGGAAATTTTCCTGCATGACAATTTGTCCCATTTTACAGCATTGCCTTTTCATAGTTCAATACATAGGAACAGAAATACTTCTGCTCCTACTTGCAGAACATTTGCATGTATTTCTGAAATACAGAAATATAATGGTTAATTAATCACTTTCATTTGTTTTATTGAGAGGAAGAAAAGGAAGAATCCATTTGTGGCTTTTGTAAAGTCATGCAATGCACTGAACAGCTCTGATTCTCTCCTCCCTGAATTTATTCTCTAATTACACTTGTGGGGTTTGCCCCCTTTTTTTTTTTCTTTTTCTTTTTTTTCTTTTCTTAAACAGGGGTAAGGATAGAATCACCATCTTGTTTACAGACCTGCAGGAGACTGAAGTTAAAAAAAAAAAAAAAACAACCAAAACTCAAAGAGATGCACACTATTACAAATGCAAACAGCCATCAAATTATCCAGTTTATTGACGGGAATTCAAAATTGATACAAAACATGCCCTCTTTGCATGTTGTATTTTCCCCTTAAAATGTTTCTGACAGAGTCAGGTAGATTCAGAGTTAAGAATATACGTCGGCTTCCAGCACGTACCTTTCATAAAGGTATTACACAAAAGCCACCAACTTATGTAACACGTGGTCCCAAAATTGCTTTCAGACGTTTTGTTTATCAAAAGACTCAGATCTTCTGCTGATCTGAGAAATAGAGGCTTAAAAATGTTTTAAGCCATTAACAAGTATCCTACGGCAGAGTCAAGAAAGTTTATGATTTCCATTATCATCTTGGGCATAAAAAGGCAACAGTCCTAAAAAAGCAGCCCTCCAGAATATATGGAATGTGGCAATGGGTATGATGCCAATTTATAATGATCAAGTTAAGTAAAACAGATTTTTAAAGCTATGAACGATGTGAGCGGTATCACAGCAGAAATATTTAATGACTACCACAGAACCAATCAAGTTTGAAAGTTGAGCATATGATGTTTCAATCAACAGAGATCTGTAATGTCAAATATACCAAAATGTTTTCTAAAATAAATTCCTAATGCAGAAAAATTGATTTAAAGTTTGCTTCTAGCTAATAGTACCTTTAATTTAAATTGGACCCTAAATTGATCAGACAATACATAGCCCACACTTTCGGACATTTATAATAAAAAAGCTTTTATTTTCAATTGAAACAAATGCACCATCCTGCACTCGAAGGCCATAATGAGCCATAAGCATATTCCAAGGTGTATCAATGGCAACAGATTTGTTTCACCTCCACTGAGAAGTTACATAATGCACTCTTAATTGGTAAAGAAAAAAATTAAACTCAGCCTTCTCAAAGCTTCTGTACTGTGTTTCTTGGTTATTGTACAGTTCCACAGTCAGACCAAGAGTTTGCAGTGTGCGCGGATATTGTAGTCAATCAATAGTATTGTTTAATCATCATCTTCCTCATCTTCCTCTTCCTCCTCAAAACTGTCTTCAAAGCCCTCACTGTCTTCCTGATCCTCATCACCTTCTATTGCTGTATCCCACTGCGGATGATTTTCTGGCACTGGTTTTGCTTCATGAACTTCCAGCTGTAGTTGGATAAAGAAAAAGAAAGAAAGGGGTGGGGCTGGGTTACAGGCAATACACATCGATTTGGGAAAACAAAAACAAACCCCAAAACAAATGACACCACACACAAAACTGACAGTTAAAGAAAAAACAAAATAAACCACCACTGATGGGCAAACAAAAAAAAACCCAACCAATAAAAATTAAAAAAAAAAAACCCAAAAAACCAAAACAAACCCAACAACCACTTCCAGAAATAAGGCATGTATCTCATTCATGGGATGCATCTAGGACTAAGGGCAGGAAAATGGCACGGCAGATCACAAGGTATAAAGCCAGAGCCAACCATACTGCAGAAATTGAATAAACATGCAAAAATGCTTATTAAAATATGCAGGCACTGGAAAGCATCACAAACTTTAGCCCCATTTCACCCAGCATAAAAGTGCCTCTAAAGGCATCAGGCAGAAACAGCTTCTAAGTTCTTTCTTGTCACTGGTTTCAATTAGGACAGGATGAATTCTTAAAGATTACATGACTTTTGGGGTTTGAATAACCATATGAAGTAGCTTTCAATGTAGTACAAATACGTAACACAATTATACATCACCTTCAATGGTTTAAGCTGGTCCAAACCCATATATGAATCCGATCTTAAATAAACCATGTACTGATAGTTTCCAGGCTTTCCTGGTGCTGGGAACTTCAGCTCTACCTACAAAACAGAATTCATGCCATTAAGTTCTTACTGCTTTCAAGTGACACGTTAGAATAAGTATCTACGTACACTAATAAGCAATAAATACTACTACAGAATATTTTTTTCTTACAAAAAAATACTAGTTTCTTATAAGTGACACTTCTTTGAACATCTCTCTACAATAAAACACCTGCAGAAAAGAGACAGAATACTCAAGCACAATATCTTCCATGAAAGCTGAGTAGTTGAGTCACTTTTTTTTTCATGAATTAGATCAAAGTAACTGTGTTTTTAAGTACACAATTTCAACTTGTTTTATGCTTCCTAAGTCTTAAAAATCCAAACAGGTTAAAACACTTAGTCTTCTGGAAGCGTTAACTTAACTTTTACTTGAAAATGTACATAAAATCTATACTGAAAGAACAAAATACATCAAATCCCCATTTTCAGAAAAGCATAGAGCACAGCCAAAGGTTACAGTCTCAGAAAGGTTCATATGAGCTGAGGCAAATTAATTTGTCACAGCCTTTGCCATACAGAGAAAGAACATTTAGCATTTCTTGCACATTTGAATAACTGTAAGAATGATCATTGTGTACAAATACTTGTTTTCATCAGCTTTTGATATCAGGGAAAAAAACAAAATCACATTCTGCACAGAAACTTGAAATTCTTCTTAAATTATCTCTTCTTTCTCCATTATCAATTTTCTTTTATCAGGAGGGTAAAATTTGTTTCCCATCTTAAAAGATAAGTATGAAAAGAATTAAAATCTAGGTGTATTTGCATACCATGAGACACTTCAGTACAGTTTTGCAATACCCTGAAAGAAAATTCTTCAAGTACTTTACCTCTTCTTTATCTTTTAGTGTACAAACGTGATATGGCATACATATTAGCATCTGCTCCTTCCGATCTGCGATATACAGCCACCACCATTCTTGTTTTTCCTTTCATAAAAAAAAAAAAAACAAAAACAAACCACAAAACAGGATTATTGAAGCCATGTAAAATTATGCCCCAACACTTTGTAACAGGTAATTATGATTCGCTGGTCCTTATGATACAGCTAGAAAGGAGGTGGTCTGTGGTTGGTTGGTTGGGTTTTTTTTAAACTCTTGGATGTGTTTGAATAAAGTACGTAGTGTTTTACTGCACACTGAAAGCAATGAGGTTATCACAACTAACTAGTGGTCTCCAAAGGCTTCATTCGGCCTAATACATATCCAGCCTGAGCTACTACGTGAGACATGGACCTGCTCTGAAGAACTGTGTCCTCTAAGGATTAACAAGCAGCTTCATGCAATATAGTTCTACCTTAGGTCCTTTAACAGAAACCCAGACTGGAAAAAAAAGGTTAGTATACAAAGGAGGGCATGCCAAAAGACAGATAAAACACTCTTCACAGTAAACGATCTTTTTCAGGAAAGTATATTTTGAGTCACTTCTCTCCCCATCCAAAAAGCAGGAATGTCCTGAAAGGTGGAATTTGGACATAGTGTGATTTAATGTCTAGGAAGGCAGTATCGGTATTTGTAAAAGATACCCAGCAACTGCTGCCTATCACACATACCTTTCAAAATAGCTACAGGTCTGAAAGGTCTTGCCACTGCAGGCACTAAAACATAGTTCCTACACTAAATGAAATTAAATTGAGTGCACTTCTTCATAGAAGACGGCAACTCTGTACAAAAATAATAGTTTATCCTTCAGTTGGAGTCAGATTTTTAAGACTGGTGCAGTTCAGCAGCATAGACACGACTATTCTCAAGTAGGAAAGACCACAGCTCTTCAACATCAACTGTTCTTCACTTAGCCACTGTTCCCTTTTGGTTAACCCTCTGGCACATGGTTGAGGCAAAATCTACTTTGCTTTAACAGAAGCTGAAAACTTTCTATAGCAAAGAAGTTAGTTTAGTACTGCAAAGCAAGCTTCAGTTCCTTCACCTCCCCAAGTCTTTTCTTTAAAAAAGTGAGGGTGGGAAGGGCAACTTCTTTAATTTTATGAAGCAGTATTTTAGTATGTAGGTACTAGTCATAACGGTATAATGTTACCTTTAGGGAGAAAAAAAAGGGGGGAAAACCCTGACCTTTTAGACAACCCAAATGACAGATTGCTGAACTGTTTTCCAAACCGATTTTTACGCATCCCTGTTGGTCTGATGACATTTGTGACAGCCCGGAGCCCGAAAGAGCACATCCTGTAACAGTCACAAGTCAAGCTCCAAACCAGGAGGCTAATGTTTATATATTTACACCACCAACAGCCAGGCGGTTGCTTCAGTGCCACATGAAACTGGTTGTTTTGTTTTGTTCCATTTTTAATCTAACAGCATTAGAAGGATTGAAAGAAAGGATAACAGTGGAATTCACCACCACCACTGAGCCTCTTCCAAATTCCAAAAGTGGGAAGCAAATGCTGTTAATATATAGAATTTGAAGAATTCTTGTCTCTACAGAAAGAGTCAAAAGTTCAATAGTTTTGGTGTGGTGGGGGTTTTGGGGTGTTTTTTTGTTTGTTTTTATTTTTTTAAACACTTCAGAAGCCAATGTTTGGTGATCTGAAATTTAAGTACTGCAGGTTGAAAATTTACAAGAGCTATTAACTCCTCTCTTTTCAAGTGACTGATTGCTATGCTAGTAATAAACATCGCCATCTCACTGAAATAACCAACTGGAAAACTACAGATTTACAACAGCAAGACACTCACACCAGCAACCAAAACACCCTGATTAGCCCCGTTGAGTTCCAGAGTAGGAGTTTAAAATTAACTCAATATGTTAATGCCCATTTTATAGTCTATAAAAGTAAAAGCAACTGCATCACAGTAAAGCAACAGCATTCCTTCACGTCTTTAGCACAACAGGAACTGAGAAGAGGACAAAACCCTATTCACATACTATTTACGACTAGAATTTGTAGAATTATAAGAAGTCCTTTTACCAACTATTCTAAGTGATTTCCTTTAAGAAAAACTGTCCCGTGTGATTACAAGGCATAAGTTATTTTATCTCTAAGTTTCAACATTAAATATAATGTCAATCTGCTTGACAGCTGTAGCAAAGAACAATCTTAGGCAGTCAAAGTGTTTATTTCCTAGCCAAGGGGCCTCTAGGAATAGAGGAATAAACAGTATAAATAATACAGATGAAAGGAACTACAGGAGCAAGATCCATTACAGAAATGGCTACTCGCCATTTTGGGCCTATAAGGAGTCTGATCACAGAAAAAAAGGAACTGCATTTGTATCAACAGCAACCATCAACTGGTTTTTCACAAAAACTGGTTAAAAATAACAGCCGTGTGTGTGTAAAAAAATATCAGAACAAACACTAATCATTGATCTAACGGTCAATCTAAAGAGCAAACTCTTTGGAAGTAAAGCTCCTGACCCCAAAAGTACCATTGCTTTTTTACAGAAAGGACAACTGTGCAGGAGTGTCATTTTCCTCTCTCTTATTGGGTGAAATTTTAAGTTTATGCCTGTGAGAATCTGGCAAGCTAACAGGCAAGCAGGCAAAATGCCCTTTAACAGATGGGTGCAAGGTTTGGCTTGCCAGGGAACCAGTATGTTCGTGAAATTGGAACACCAGGGCCAGTTTCTGCCTAAAAATGTCAAAACTACAATCTGTGCAGTTTCTGGATCCATGGATGCAAGAGCAGGAGATAATTATTTAGGAACCTGCATAGATTACAGATGCATCTCTGGCAGATTAATCAACTGCCCCAAAACTTAGACAAAACAGTGTTAAGACTACACTCAAGCATCTGTAAATTCTGGGAATACAGAGATTCACACAACTACGGTGTTTCATCCTTAACTCTGCATCTCTGAACCAGCCACGACCACAATACACATAATACTCTAAATCACAGATGAAAAAACCACCCAGAGAATACAATGCATTTTGCTCTTCAAACATCGCAAATCAACTTCATCTGAACATGCCACAGCTGCAGCTACAGCTAAATACAGCTGCATTCAACTTTCAGGAAATTAGAGAAGTTAGAAAATTTACAGCTGCAGGACCATGAATTAATACATGTGTATTTTTCAAGTTCAAGTATTCAGTTCAGCCCTAAATATATTTCTTTTTTTTTTTTGCTTAGTACTGTATTTAGGTTTGATCATAAAACCCACCAGCAGCTTGGTTACACACAGCTGAAGCTTAAGCAGCTTTGTACAGAGTAAGATAAGTGAAGTCTCTGAAGAAACCCTCAGTGCAGTAAAAAGAAAATAAGAATAGTTAGCACCCTGTGGCCCCGGGCACAGCCCTCACTCGCTGTTTGAGCTCAGACTGATGACCAAAGCCAGCTGCCTTCGCAGCAAGGAGGTATTAAGGCTCAGCTGCATATTTGACATGATCTAAGGCAGCCAGAAGAGCAGAATGCCAGTACACCTTTTCCTGTTATGCTGCTGTACTGCTGGAAGCTGTACTGAGAGATGGGAGGGTACCCAACACTGCCAGGAAAATACAACCCTTACAAAGCTAGATGTCATGAGGCCACACAACTGTCAGTTAAAACCTTCCAGAAAACAATTTATTTGGTTTATTTGTATATCCTGTGTGGCTCCTTAGCAACAGGTCTTGCTTCCCACACTTTACTTTCTAGTGATGGCAGAAGTAGGTAAAAACAGCAGGAACACGCGCGATCGCAAGCATGGGGACAGTGGAGTATGTTCTGCACACACGGCAAGCTGAACAGGGTAGAGACAACGAGCCTTGGGGACTGAAACGAAGGAACCCCGTGTATTCCTTTTTTCTCATGGCTTCTTGTTCTTCCTCATCTCAGTTGTCTCTTTTAAGATACAAGAGGAAGCCTAAGCCTTGCATCCAACATCCCAGTTACCGGAGGAATGAGAGAGAAGAGATCCTAGACTAGTTCCCCAGTCAGACAGAAGGGAAGCAGACGAAACCCGCTGAAGCACTTTCCTGGAAAGACAGTGTGGCCACATAGTCCTTCCTCCTGGTTCCAATCTGGTCGCCTCCCAAAGATTTAACTTATTTGCTCAGCAAACAAATCCCACACTTTAAAAAAAAAACCCATCTTTTTTTGCTGTAACGGGTTTTCAGACACCTACCAAATAATTAGCTGTTTGTGTAAGTAACAACTGATATATGGGAATGCATCTTCAACACCAAAGGCTGCTGTAGAGACATCTCAACCCGTCTACTACACTGAGTCACCACTCTCAAGTACATCCCTTTCTCTGACACCCCTCCATACCTGACCTTGTATTTTTGAGCTCTACAGGAAAGATTGTTCCACAGTTGGCTTCTGCCACTTCTAAACTACATTGTGGTGCAAAGAAACAGCTATGCCAACCCTTTACCATCTTCCATAGCTGCACGCTGTGTTGCCACCATGCTGTTATCTTGAGACCTGAAATCAAGCAGCAAGCCAAATCTGGTGATCCAAACGACCCCCAAACTCTCCTGTCATTTTTGTTATGACAGGAGGGGTCAAGATCTCCCCCTACTTGCAGTTAGATAATGAGTAAGGAACACTCTACCTGTAGCAGCTGTGCTTTCACATTCCATAGCAA
>VXBJ01002305.1:126103-182772 GCA_013400055.1 Nycticryphes semicollaris
AAAAAAAGAGAGAAGAAAAGGACTATAACTTAGATCTCTATATATCTGAAAGGTTTTGTTCTGAATCTATCTATATGAAACAGATCAGTAGGAAAAGAAAAAAAAACCTTCAGCGTTATTGCCACCAAAAAGGAACTTGAAATTCTATTCATGTTTGCAAATCTCTGGGAATTGGACAGAAACAACAACACATTAAAAGTTTTTAGGAAAGTATCTGAAGGAATTTAAGAGGATTTTATAAATTAAGACTGTTTTAAAGTGAAGATTAGTGTTTTTTTCAAGTATTAGACTTTTTTAAAAACCCATTAAAGTAAAAAATATTAAAAAAACAATTAATTTGTATTATATTAATTCTCATGTTTCACAGCTGTAATGGATTTTTATTACTGACCTCAGGGAAAAAAAGACTGTAAACAGGATGTGTTATCTTTGACTTCGTTTCAAGAAGGGCTCGTTCCTTTCTCTGTATACTTTGCTGTAATTCTTGCCACTCCTGTCAAAGATAAGTTTGAAGAGTTACTGTGCACGAGCTGCCTTTTGCATTAAAGAGACAGACATTTTAGCCCACGGAAATGATACATATGACAAGCTCTTGTGCTATACTAAAAAATGTAAAAGGGAAAGGTACATAGAGATTAAGTTACACAGTACGATTAAAAGAAAAAAAAATAAAAAAATCAAGCAACCATAAAACTGAAGAGACCATTCATGTTAATGCTTTTCTAAAAAGATAACCTAAAAGCATGGATCTGTGGGGCTTGCACACATTCTTCAAAACTCACCTCTACAGCACTGCCTATAAATACTCACTACCTGAACTGAAAGAGTCCTGATTACAAACTTGATGATTCGTTTCCCATCAGAAGCTTATTCTCGCCCTGCACAGGACTTCCAGCTGTCACTCTCAAGTCTTCCACCTGAAGACTTGTGGTGCTGAAATCATCTATCACCACAATGCCTCATTCTCAATTACAACCTCTTAATCCACAATTTCAAATTACTATCTTAATAAATAGAGTTTATTACGCCCATGTATAGTTTGTTCAACCCTGCATGCTTACAGTATGCGTTATGCAGTATGCAACAGCCACTGCATGTGAAGAACGAAGTTCAAAGGAGAGGCTTTATCCCACAAAATCTGCAGCAGCTAGCAATCAAATTAAGTTGAAAGGAACATTACAATCTTTCCTTGAAATTAAGCTATCTTTCTAATGCCATTTTTAAGTTTTCTGTCTATTCTGCAAAGACCCTTCACTGCTCTCTCTGAAACAGGCTCGCAATGACAAAGCTCTTATGCCGGAATGAGGTCTGAAAACCTCTGGAGAACAGATATTACTCCTTCATCCTAGTGTTGCCTAGCCTGAGGGGATGCTAGAGGATTAAAATGCATTTTCTCTCAACCCCAGAGGCAACATTACCCTTCAAGAAAAAGTAAGGCTTACAGCTTCATCATCTTTGTTTTGCTTCTCATCTTGTTCTCTGTCAGAATCTCTGTCACTTCCATCATCTTTTTCACTTTGAGAGTCCCTGTTTGTTTCTTCTTCTTCAGATTCACTTCCTTTATCAGAGAGCTCATCATCTTCTTCCTTTGCAACTACTTCCTAATGGGAAAGAAAAAATAAAACATACAAAAACCTCTAACTTAGTTTGTCTGCATTATTGTAGTAGGCAGCATTCACAGCATCTCTCTTAAGGTCGTAGCTCTTATTTCCTGTTTTGATCTACATTATTCTGGTGTCACAGAGGATATCTACAGTGAAGATTAATCCTTTTTCACCTTGTGTGCTAAGAGGAGCAGGGAAGCAATTTTCCTTCTCCATGTGGCATCCACAACAAAAACAGGAGAAAACAGTATTTGATTCTGGGGCCACATTTCAAAAAATCATAAGAAAAGAAGAGAGAATATAAGAAAGTACCTATAACATGGCCCATGAGGTGGAGAAAACACCACATAGTAGGAGCATAAAGGTACTAAAGGTATTTAATTTACCAGAAGAAAATCTCATTTCATTTTTTTTTTCCTCTAGAGGAAAAGTAGAAGATACAGACCAATTCGCCTCCCAGAAGGCAGCATAACAGGAACTAATAAGGAGGGACTATGAAGACAGACTTCTAAAGTAGTTGGGCACAGCTTTCAGCAGGGGCCACTGGAAATACTACTGTAGTGGTTCCCTGATTATTTTACCAGTAATTTTTAAACATGAAGAAAAAATGCTATTTTAGGAGATACGGTTTACAAAAGCAGAGAATGAAATTTAACAGACAGATACAAAAAAAAAAACAAAAAAACCCATGAGATAGGAGTGATTAAACCAAACAAAATACTAAAATTCAATGAATCTGTGAGCTACCCCATTAGCTTGTTTTTGCTTCTGTTGTTTCGGAGGCTGCAACGAAGGTGGCACAGGCTTCTTTTTCAATGGCTTCTTTTTCTTTGATTTTGAAGCTTTCTTGGTTCCTTTATTCCTTTGCTGCCATCCTTTGCTCTTAACTTTGTTGACATCTCCTTGCTGTAGGAAAGCAGTATTTTAAATATTTATTCTGTTCATTAAATTTCAGGCATTCACTGTACTTTAAGCATTTTAAAGTTAGATGTAACTTGTAACTTAGAAAGTCAGAAAGCATAGCTCAAGAGACATTTCAGTAGACAATTCTGGAAAAAAAAGAATGCTTGAGAAGCACACAATTAGAAACTCATGATCTGAAAAAGTTCTCTTTAGCTAGCATGAGGCACATTCATTGTTCTCTTACCCCATCTTCTGTTTGTTGCTCTTCTGCTGCACATATAGACTGCTCCTTTTCAAACACTTCCTGATTAGAGAAATATGTGAAAACTATTAATGCCTCTCTGCACCAAAAGAGCAAATTATTATCTTATATTTGAACTTGAACCACCTTAATCAGGTCTGAAGGTTTTACTTATTAGGGCAAATTCATTTATTAGTGACAAACACAACAGGAGATTAACAGATGAAAAATTAAACAGTTTTGGCATTTGGTCTAGGATTTTTCCATCACTAGCATTATAAAGAAATTTAGTAACAACATGTCATCTTGTTCCAAAGAATCTACGTTTTTTAAAAAACACAGAAATCCTGCATCACAAAAGCAAGCTGTAGTAAAAATGCAAATGCTGCTCCAGTTGCCAGAGCACTAAAAACTTCAACAGCTGCACTGCTACTCAGGGACACAGGACAACAAATCAAACCAGAAATATGAAACGTTAAGACAAAACACAATGTTAGTATTATGTAGACCAGAACATCTCTATGCAAATGGAATTTTTTCATGCGTTTCTTTCTTCAAAACATACTACATGCCATTTAAAAAAAAAAAACAAAACAGTAATAAGGAGCCGTCTTATATCAAGATGACAAATATGAGATACCACCATAAAAAAAAGCTTCATAGCTCTAGTTTTTTTAGATCATGTATCTCAATGCCAGACTGCCTAGCAGGGTCCATATAGAAAACACCTTAGATGAATTTTCCATATGCTGTCAGATGTTTTAATTAATTTCTAAGTACGGTTCAAGATGCTCACAATTTTCAGTTTCCTTCATTTTTAAGGTCCAACATAGTGACACGGCGCTTCTACCTACTGCACCCTCAGTTATCATTGAGAAGATGCATTCTGAAATCCATAGTGTGAGCACATGGCACCTATATATATATATACAGAGGTGGCTTACTGATGAACCAGCTTCTGACAGCTACTCTGACCAACTGCTATACTCGTGCTCATACACCTTACCATAGGGGCATAACTCAGACTTTCCATTCACTTAAACGATTATCTGAATAGTACAGGTGCAAAAATTGACACCATGGGCTTTGTTAGCTGAAAGTTCATTTTGTTTCCATGCATTAAGTTTTTTGGCCAAAGGAAGTCATTACCAAATTTAAGCAAAAAAATCAGCACAAGACATCAGTTTAATTATGAGGGTGTAATACTGTTTTGGTTATGCCACATTGCTACCCATTCAGCAGTTCACTTTCTTAATGTGGCACCGGTGTACCTCCTTTTTATTAAGTCATGGATATTCTGCTGGACTGAGTTTCTTTCGTAAAAGCGTCTAAAACACCCAAGGGAGATGTAACTTTATGAGCCCACATAAAGTGAAATCAAACACTGTCCCGAGGACTTGAGTGAGTACTTTATTCGAGTTCAAAAACGAAGTTTCAGAATGTCTCTTTTCCTGTTATTTACAAACCTCAGGGCAGTATTGCTTGCCGTATTCTTTTACTGTTCCCTAGACAACTGCAACGGGTCAGACTGAACTTTGGTTTGATTCCAGGAAAACTTTGGAATTCAGAACAAAAAAACTACAAGGACGGATTAAGAGCACAAGTTCTCAATTTCAAATCTTAATTTTACAGTTACAGCTGAAAAACACTATGTTAGCTTGCAAAGGAAAAATGCCTGTTTATTAGCATATACTTGCAGTTACCCTAAAAGAACAAGTATTCTTGATACTTACTGCCATGGTCTGTCTTGTTAGTGTGACCAGAACAGTGACAAGAGAGCCTACTGTAATATTGTTGCTGTCCTCGTCATCCAAAACTAGTGTAAAAGAAAAGCAACACATCTATTAAGCTTCTTTAAAGCCTTTTTATCTCACTAAACATTGTTTCTGTTCAAACATCAGCATGCAAATTCCAGAATTTTTAACAAAAAATAATTTGAAAATATTATTTAGTAAGTCACCCAGAGCCTCAAACATACTATCAGGATGAGGGCTGGTAATTCAGCAAACTATAAAACAGCAACATTGAGTTTGAAATTTTAATTGCATGTAAGTTACAAAATTCAAAGTTATGGCTGCTGTGGGAACCATAACTCTGTGATACTGTGCATTATATATTAAAGCATAAAACTTCAGAAACATGAAATATCACATATGACCAAAGGGACCCTATTATATTTGTTCTGGGAATCATAACTTTGATTTTCCTGACTTCCATATGATTAACAACTCAATTTCAATGCCACATTAACAATCACGCATTTAATTCTTTTTTAAGTAGATGGCAAAGGAAAATAAAAGAACAGCAGTGATTATTTTAACTAAGACATCAAGGAAAGCCACTGATGAGTTTATCTCTCTAGTCTATGAACTGGAGAATGTCCCAGTTTGGGGAGGAATAGAATTACATCCCAGTGTGGATTTCCCACTACCACCACCCAAGAAAGCAGTTTTACTATTCACTAGTTTTACATGGATATTTTATATAATGGTAGTATCGAGCTAAATAGAAAAGCATATGCATTGATTAGTCATCCACACCACACCTCAGTACAACTGTGTGACAAATGAAGACTACAGGCAGAACAGGATTGCTTGCCAAAATATGGGAAGGTACCCCAAGACTAAATTTTAAACAGTGTGTACAACCCTGTGATACAAGATAAAGTCTTTTTTTGTGTTTGTTTTCAAAAACACACATAAACAAAATTTAGAAACACCAAATTCCAAATTTAACAGACTTTCACTTCTTTAACAGAAGAAGCTCGTTTGCTTCTCACGTGGGACTATGCATGAGGCAAATTACAAATTAGGCTCCCCAAACAACTTGGATCACAGTTTGAATTTGATCACTGCAACCACAGTAACAATACAAATTAGAAACAACCTTTCAAATATCTCATGTCTATTAGTACTGATCTTCTACAAAGCAAAGGAGACCGTGGAACCGAGTCGCTTTCCACTGAAAGGCTGCCTAACAGGAACTGCTTAATGATACACCTAATCTTCAGGGAGGAACAGCATTATACATTCACTGAAAAAGTGCACATAAAGGTATCTAAGTATAGCATGGACAAATTCTGCCAGATATAAAAAACATATGAAGATTATCACAAAGGAACCCATGAATATTTAGTCAGCAGGGTCCCCAACTCAAAATCTCACAAAGGGCTCTCCAATGCTGGAGTAAGCTGGGCATAAATTCTGGAATAAGCACAACTTTTTAAGATAGCTAATAAAAGTGGTATTTCAACCAGAATTCCACATTGCTCATGAAATATTAAATCAATGGATGAAACACCAGATAAGCCCCTGTAGGAGAAACTACTGCTGGCTTGGGAATCTGTGAAATGTTTCAACGTACTTTATCCCCTCAGACTATAAATCTTACGTGCAAGAGCCCGCCACTCAAAAAAAGTATGTAATTTCCAGGCCCCATAAATAACACAGAGTTGTGTTTCAGCATCCTCCAAAAGCTTACTGCCAACACACTATCAAAATGTCAGAAGAGCAACATACACAGAACAAAAGGACCTCCCACTCACCCTGTGGTTTTATATCCATAGTGACATATGGAAAGCTGCCAAGGACAGCCATAACTTCATCATATTTCTTATCTTCAAGGAAATGCAGTAAATTGCGGCGATCAGAACCTTTCAAACTCACCAAATCCTGAATACTTTTGATTTTATACTGAAAAAGAAAGAACAAAAAAAAAAAAAAGGGAAGTTAGATGGTAGCAGAGAACACAGTCCACAAATAAAGTCTTGATAACACATCACTTGTGTCCCCACATTACTAACTCGTATGTACCACTTGATTTGTTCTTATAAAAAACATGCCTTAGGAAACTAGCAAGTGTATGTTTTGAGAAGCAGTAAAACAAGAGATTGCACTCAAACCTGCTAAATAGTACTGCTTCAAACATCGGTGTGTGCCATACTATGTCACCCCTTAGATACCCAAATACATTTCTTATGAAACTACTACTTCAGACAGCTTTCTCAGAAAGCTGAGCCAGGAAATTTTACTAATTGGGTTCTTTATTTAGAGTACTTCAATGCTTTGAGATTTATATTAGCAGGAACAAGTTAATTTTTCTTTCCTTTTTAACACTGCGTTGCAAACAAATCTAAATCCATTCATTTTAAGATCTGAAGGCCAGAATGCAAAGGATAAAACAAACATGGATTTGTCTGAATACTTGATTACTTCAGTTTGTTAGAAAAGTCTGTATTTTATTCAAAACAAAATATATCTAGATAGACTGACCATACCTCCACTCTAGAGGACTGTCTTTTTGAAAAGTTCAGTGAATGAGAATCCTGTACAAACAAGCCTAATGCATTGCTCACGCCCCTCTGGTCTGAGGAAGGACAGGTAGGATTACAAGGTGGCCAAATTCTTGATTTCTGTATTTTGTTACACTGCTCATGCCAAAAAATACATCTAAAATTGAGTGCTTTCTTCTAGGCTCCCTATAGTTTAGGGCTGGATTAAGTAAAGTGTCTGACGATACCTAAAAGAGAATGGTTCTTTTACTTCATCCAAAGGAAAAGACTACTTGATTATTTGACGAACAAGCTATCTTCAAAATGGATTAAAAAAACACAGTATTCAAGAATTCTTTATCTTCACACTAACACAGAAACACTTAAACACCACCTAAGGCTGCAGTAAAGCTAAACGAAACATCCAGTAGATAAAAATGTTTTTAAGACTGATAAGAATTAACCATTGTAATAAGACTATCACAAAAGTCAACAGCTTGCACTAGAAGATAACTGCTTGTTTCTAAACAGGAATTCCTAGAAGATATAACTCCAGTTAAACAAACAAGCAGGTTTGAATACCGTGATGTAGTCAGTACAACTGCAGTGAAGACACATGCAGGTAGGTATTCAGACAAGGCTACTCTCTTCCGCACTTAAAAGTAACAACTCATACCCAATTACACAGCAATAGCTTTTTAAAGCTTCTTCTGTCATACATAAAGGGTGACAAAATCTGAAGTACTTCCCACAGTAATTGATTTTCATTTTACAAACTCCTCTATGCTACCTTCCAAATATATTTTCTATCAAACTAGATTAAGAATGATGGGAGGCCAAACAAGGGGAAATTAAAACCCCAGTAGGGTCTTCCAGCTGGAAAAAATGTTATATTAAATAGGAGACAGTACTCTGTCATAACAAGGAAATTCACTTTCTTCTGCTTGTGAGGCCACTGTAGACTGATCTTCTATGCTCTTTTACATTTACAAGGTTTCCACCTCGCGAGATGGACTTGAAATAAACATTTTTATTCTCTTAGCTAATTCATGACCTTCTGTCCTTATAGGTAACAGAAGTAACACAAAATATTTTTAAAATGTTGCCAAATATAATTCATAGCTTTATACCTTTTTATGATTGGAGACCCGCCTAAGGTTGTCCTCTTCAATGTGAGGCAGCTGCAAAAGGGGAGACTTGAACTGCTGAAGTCCCTGGACAGTCATCTGGGAAAGCTTCATGCAGTTTTCCAAAGATGCCAAAGATGGAGCACGGAACTCCCTTTCTTGGGGAGAATGAAACAGATAACAGCATTTTTAATTTTTTTTTCTTACACTTTTATAATGCATACTTATGTTACAGACTACAGAAAACCTTGGGTTTAGTCAAGGAAAAGAAAGAGGCATCTTAAAATGGTCAGTATAATTAACCAGGCAGCCTTTCTACTCTCATGGCAGTCAGGCAGCTTGGCAGACATGTTCTTCCCTCTATTTAGACTGTCACAGCTGAACACTAAGAAAGGGAAAGGCTTCCATCTAACATTGTCTCAGGGAAAAAAAGCACAATGTATCTAATGCAAATCATAAAAACTCCAAGTTTAAAAAAAAAAAAAAAAAACAAAACCAGAAAATACTCCCAACTTCGTAAGCCTATCATTAAAGATGTTTTACTATTAAATAATCATTAAACATTGATTTACAACACAATACATTATTTATAAGATTTTTATCTTGAGATGAAAATAAAGGTAGGAGCCTATTACATGCAAGAAAAAAAATGTAGGTGTAATTAATGCTAAGCAGGACATATAATAATTTTATAGCTATTCTTACTGCCTTCTAATATCAAAGGCATGGCTTTTATAAGTAAACCCAAGGGTTAAAAGGGGTGTCTATAGTCAAACATCTATTTCGCTTTTATTTTAGAAATCACCTGTAATTCCTTTAATGTTTTACAGTACAAAGAAGCATACACTCTACATAGTTAAAACAATCAAAAGACAGACAAGGAGAAAGGTCTTAGCCAGAACAGAGCAGAATAAAAAAAATCAGTCATTTAATACTCTTCATCGTGTCTGCAGAGAAAGGGAAAAGCAAAGCAGACAGGCAGACAGTTTTCCATATACTACTATTTAACTTTGTTATAGAGAACTGCCCATTCATAAATAAGACTTCTCAAAACACTGTTTAGAAAACTCATTTCAGAATTCCTCTGCAGCTCAGGAGCTGCTGTGAGTTCAGAACTAGCAATGGTCGGGTCATTCTATATAAACACTTTACCATGAAACAGAAAAATAAGTTAGATTCTCTTCAGAAAGCCAAGAGAAAATTACAGTACTTAATTCTTCATGTTTTTTTCTGAACTCGTGTGTGATGTATAAAGGATTAGGGAAAGCACTGGTAATCTACAACGCCTATCATTTTATTTAAGAATCAGCATCTGTATGTTCCCTACACTTTAAAAGTTTTTCTCAGAAAGAAAAAAAAAGATCAGCCTTTGATTACCTTGACTGTTACAGGTATATTCTGCTTATAAATATATAAAAATAAGTATGAATACAAGTATTTGTGTGTGTACATACACAAGTATGCATGTATACAACTACATGTATTTGGTACTGGATGTATTTGGCTGGTTTCGGTCTATCTGGAATGCTACAGCAGGGGCATAGAGGCATCTTTCAATAGATGACTTTGAGAGATGGTCAGAAGGAACCTGCCCACTCTGTCAGGGCTGTGTGAGCGCGGTCAGACAGACTATCGAGGCAATTACACATGTGGTTAAAAGCAGGCTTACTTACACCTGGGCGAGAAGGCTGTAACCCACACCTGACCAGAAGGGCACCAAAAACTGCTAAATGTTTAATTTAAGTGCCATGGCCATGTATTTTGATAAAAAGCAAGTATCAGGTAATTTTAAAACATTTTACAGAGTAAATACAAAAAGGTAACAAATCTGACCACAAAAAAATAAAAAATCCCTAATGCTGTGTTTTCAGTATGCCTTGTCCTTCCACATGTTAAATGAAAGATCAGTCCACCACATCTGGTCCACCTGCCCTTGTCCCCTCAAATGGCCTGTTTATTCATGAACTACAGCAAGCTAGAAATACCATTAGCTATCAAATCAAATTATATGGCAGGAGCTGTGTTGGGTTGGGATTTTTTTTTTAAACCCATTATACTCACAAACACTGTTAAGATTATACACAAAGCAAACAGAAAAATAACACCAGAGGGATTATGAATGGAACTACCCAGAAATACTGACAAGTAACAAAGACATAACTTCTACCACTCAAAAAACCAAAAAGTAGCAATGGAAACACTAACTACCCAAGTAAATGGCAAAAATTTTACCTCCCATCTTACCTATTATTACCCATAATTTTTTTGGCTGCTACTAAGGGAAGTCATAGGATATCTAAATTAAAAAACCCACACTGCAAACCAAGTTAATAAAAGAATCCCACATGCTCTCTGACAAACTGGCTTTTGCAGGAAATTCACCTAGACCCTGGGAGACGACAGAGCCCTGGTCAGAGTAGAAATGCTGCTCTTTCATCTATATGACAGGAGGAAAATATTTTAACAAAGTTGGAGAATATTATTTTCGTTTCCTGAAAAATAACACAAAACTTCCAAAAGGCAAATTTTGAGGAGAGACAGTATAGCTTTTAACAACACCCAACTGCCCCACCATAAAATGAATGCCATTACTGGGCATGTTTTGACAGCTCCTGCTTGTCAAAGTGCACAAGACAAGATGACCTTTAATCATCCAAAACCCGTGACATTAAAGTAGTCAAGCACAAATTTAAATGCAAATCATAGTTGCCTGTGAAGGAATGGTCTACACATGGGTCAAACCACAACCTCTACTTGACACTGCAGCTTCCAACCTGAAAAAAGGCACTTGGATCAGAGAGCCAAACTGATGCCTAACCTTTCTGCTGACAGTTATTAGAGCACATTCCATGTTTTTCTGGCAGCAAACACCTCACTTGGAAGAGCAGCTATCTGCTTATGATACTTGATGGATGTATATGGCTGATGGATGGATACTTGAGGATGAGTTCAAAGAAGCCATCAAGATAATTGAGACCCCCTGATTACCAACTACCAGTTAATCATCACAAAACAATGGATGCAAGCAAGGAGTGCCACAGAGCAAAGCGCATTTTCAGGGAGCTGCATCGAAAAAGAAAGCCTCATAGACTATGCATAAACCAGGTAAAAGAGTACAAGACATTTTATTTTAAAGGCAGGTCAAAATTGCCACACTTTACAACGGGCTGAAAAAAAAAGCTTAGCAGTAACTAAAAATTGACTGAAGTGAGAATGGTATCCATTTTGTTTTTATGAAAGCAAAACAAAACTGTTCCTTACAAATAACAAATCTAAAGAATGACAAATTCAAACTCATTTGCTAAGAATGATAGCTCTGTTAAAAATCAAGAAGTACCCATGATTAAATGCTTTTTATGCCAAATCTACATTCATTCTTTGAAGACAGACCATTTCTAACAGGGTTTGGTGAGAAAGGCAGCATCCATGGCTTTTATGGGAACGCACAAGCAGCCTGAGGTACCACTTTTTTTTTTTGCTACTTGGGGAGGCAGGATGCTTTTTCCTGTGAAGGGCTCAGAGAGCAGAGCTTCATAAATCTTATTCCATGAAGAGCTGTCTTTAGTGTATCTCAGTCCTTCTCACACCTCCTTCAAGAACAGTTGATACTGGACCAGTAGCTGAATGCTACAGGGATGCTTTTAAAGTTAATTAGGAAAAAAAGTGCCAAGATTCTGAAGAGCAGCCAAGGCACATTTCCTTGAAAGACTTGATCACAAAGTATGCACAAATGGGTACAGATAGATTTAAGACCATAATAATATAATAATAATACAGAATATTTGAAAGACATAAATGAATGTAGCAAAAAATGTCTCCTCATCCCATCAAATTAGGTTTCACAAAATAAGATTTGTCCCCAAAATATTTCTTTAGCTAATATTAACAAAAGCCATCATCTTTATATTTTCACATATCAGGGATCCTGAGTGTCTATGGCTTATTACAGCATGGGATAATTTTATGTGCCATGTTATGGCTGATATAAGTGAAAATTAGAACTAAACCCAGAAATATGTACTTAAGTTTTAAGTTACTTAAAGTGATGTTAATATGACAAATACATGAACTTGAACAAAACAGTCTCTCAAAATTTTCAATGTTAACTTTAACTTTACTCATATCTTTTAACAAAAGTAAACAAACAATGACAAGTTTTCAATTTTCCAGTTTATTCCCAACAGTAGTCTGCAGGGAGGCAAACTTTTCTCTACATGTACAGTCATCAAAAAATAGGGCCAACATTTTAGATTTCCTAAGTGACAAGTAGTAAAAATGGCAATTTTGCTTTAAATTGAAGAGGAAATTCTGAAACAATTTACCTTCATGTCCACAAATTCATTACTGTTGGCCTGATGGGCAACTCTTTGGTTATCACCTTCCTTTTAATGCTTTGTGCTGAGAGTACTGGCATGGAAATGAGAGGAAATGTTTCGTACAAATTTCTGAATACTGCCACTTTAAAACTCTGGAAACAGTTTTGGGAAAATCTGCTAAATAAATACCCAACAAATCCTCTGCTATACCTGTAATACACCTCTACTTTTTTTTCAAATCTATAGAAGTAACTTCTGCCATACATAACGACAACTATAAATTCTTTCTTTCACAGATTCATTGATGGAGCTTCAAAGCAGTTATTAACTACACTGCATCTATAAATAATTATTTTATTGTCAAATTGAAAAGGTATCTCCATGCACATATAGACTAGAGGAGAATGATACAGCTACTTGGAGATCATTCAAGCTGTAAAGTATATCATGTATTTTCTTAAGTATCTTATTTCAGCTTTTACAAGAGCAGCTATAGCTGGTTGGCATTTTTCAAAGGCTTCCGGTTCTGTTGCATTAAAAAAAGCCTCTGGCTGTATTATTTTGATCTCTTTTTGCACAAGAAAAATAACTGGTATTTGCTCGTTGGCTAATATATACGTAGGCCAACTTAAAAGACAACTTCCAGAGGTTCGAAGAACTTTTATAAAAAAAAAAAATCTATCCAGATTAATAGAAAAAAAAAAAAAAAAAAAGCCTACATTTGGTATCCACAAAAGGCTTATAAACAAGTAAAGAGATGTTTTCATTCAAGCACTTTTCATAATTAGCTAAAATACGTGGACTTGGTCAGAGCTAGCAAAACTTTTTTTTTTTTTTTTTTAAAAAAAAAAAAGGGAAAAAACCTCACACTTCCAAACCAGCTACTTAGCTTTTTATTAAATAAATTATTAAACTATTAAATTAATGTCCTGGTTTGGGGTAGAGCAAAACCAATTTTCTATTTTGCTGTGTGAGAAGGATCTCCTCTTCCATATGTTTACTTCCTTTAGAGGAGTCACATTTGTAAAGCTCACGTTCCCTTTACAAAAGCCCCACTGATGATAAATGGAGATACGTTACTGATCCCTCTGCCCATCAGTTCTGTCCGTTATAGTTTCTCCAAGATGTGCATCAGAACATGACTGAATACAGGCATTTTTAGCTATTGGTGGTATGCTAAAGGACTTTTGTCTACATTTGCTTTGGATTGAATGTGATCTGGTCCTGGTTTGAGGTAAAACGAACCAATTTTCTCTTTTACAATTTTACTTTTTTAGCTGGGCCTCTGCTAACTAACGACACTCTGAAATTAAGAGCATATCGTCCAGAAACTGTTCACTCTCACAGTGATAAGACCTGATTAGAGCAAGGAATGTTATGCAGAGAGGCCCTGGCTTGTACTTATTGCTATAACAACCAAGGTCAGGGAATTTTGGTATTTGACCCGTTGGAGGGTCGGAAGCAGAAAAAGTGTAGAGGGGTGACACCTGAAGGGAGGAGTGGACAGGACAGGTGACCCAAAACTGACTGACTGGGGTATTCCATCCCATCCCCATCATGCTGAGTATAAAAGCTGAGGGATCAAAGGGGCAACTCTCTTCCTTCAGTGGTTGATGTCTGAGGAGGACGCTGTCTGTTCGTCTGCCTTTGACCCCGATCTCTGCGTTCCTGACTCTAGATTTGGAATCCAGCTCCTGTTGATCACTGAGTCCAGTCTGGGACTTTTCCTGATGCCTGCTGGTGATGTGATCATCACCCTGGGAGCTTGATACGGTTTTGTGTATATAATGTATCTATTTCATTACTTTATTCTTTTTTTTATTATTATTTTAGTATTACTACATCATTAGTTTAGTTCATTCTAAACTCATAAATCTCCTTACCCTATTCCTCTCCTTTCTTTTTTGGGGGGAGGGGGGAGAGGGGAAGGGCCATCTGTCTGTCTAGTTTTGGTAATTTTGGCTGAAACCACGACAAATAATAAAGTTTCTTTGCAACTTCTATTCTGGAGAATATTCACAAAAGCACGTCCAGAGCTAAGCTCTTAACTGATACTAATTAACAAATGTAATTTAATATTAGGTGAAGATTAATTCTACAATGAAAAAATAGGACAACTGTTTACTTCCAGGTTTCAAGTCTCACAGACTAGTAAAGAGAAGGTTTAAAAGAGAACTAGAAATGTATGTCATCAATACTTTCTTCTAAAATAGACATGTAGGCCAGCATGCAACATCCTTATCTGCTCAGGTCTGCTCTCTCATACTTTATTTGGTTAAGAACACAACTTCCAGCACCAGTTGCAATAGTGCTGGGAAAACTCCCAAACCATTCGTGTTAGGAATCTATCAATGCTTGTTAAAGGAATTTGGTTGAGTAAAGATCAACCAATAAGAATTATTTAGTAGCAAGCCAAATGGTCACCAGCTTGCATTAAAAAACAAAAATAAAGCCTTGCCTCTGTTTGCTGCAATAAAGGAACGAGATCCCAGTCTCTTTTTCTTTACACTGCAAGCAACCATCTTCAGTCTAATTCAGTACAAACAAAAATACTTAAATATTACATTTCAATTAAATTGCAATTTCTATGGCAATTATGGCAAAGCACCTTGCCCCTACAAGTTCAGAAAAAAACGACCTAGCAGGCTAAACAGCACAAGATCCTCAAAACGGAGACATATGAGCAACACACAAAGAAATGACAACAAAAAAAGTAATTCAAAAAACAAGTGACAGTCATAATAGGAGAGGAAGAACTGTAAAAGAGTAAATCAAAAGACAGATGAATACAAGTGCTTTGCTACTAAAAACAGGTGAGATGTTTAAGAAAAGTTTCTACTTAAATCCAATTGAAAACTTGAATTGTGAAAATTACAAGATGAATACACGCACACTAAAGATTTCAGAGTAGGGCTTGGCAGCAGCATTTCAACCCTCAAAAAAGAGAACTCTCTCATTACAGTAAAAAAAGGGAAAAGTGCATTTAGGCATTTCTTATATCACAAGTTAAGTTTCCCACAAGAATCCAGGACTTTTTGAAGTACCACAATGAAGAATCACATTTACTAGTTTTAGTTACACGGTTTCTTTTCTTACCTTCCCGGCTTCGAGCCATTATTATTAGTTGACAGATTACATTAATCATTTCTTGAAGTAGTGCAGGACTCTTTTTCAGGATAAACTGCTGATCTGCAAGACATAACTGGCTGCAATTATGCTGCACTTCTATTAGGAAAATAGAAGACAGTTTACAGGAACTGGACATTTAATGGTGCAGTCTTCATTTATATTCATACTTGTATTACTGAAAATATCACTTTATTCTCATTGGTATGTCCATCTGTAACATTTCCCAACAAAACAGGAAAGCTAAGAGGGAACACAGCTAAAAGGTCTGGTTTTGTATAACAGACAAGCAGCTTCCACACCAGTTAGAGAAGTATTTATCAGATTCATCTAAAGAAGCAACAGGATGGCATAGATAATTTAGCACTTATTAAAATAGCTTGAATTCTTTAGTTAATTACAGGTTAAAAAAAAAAGTTTTTAAGTGCAACACCAGTTTTGGGATAAACATTATTTGTAAAGTACTAACTACTTCTGAATACAGATATGTGAAGTTGTAAGTATAAATGGTAACTAAGTAGCAAGAAAGATGAGAGATTTTTAGTAAATATTTAAAATTCGTATGTTTTCCTTTAAAAGAAATTGGAAATAATGAGGGAAGTATTTTCACTGTTTTGTTGTGCTTTGGTTTTTTTCAATTGCATTAAAATATAGAACCACTCAAGTCTGCTGGTCAGCCTAAGAAACGGTAAGTTCCCTGGTTGAAACTTAAGAACTGCATTTAGAAACATTTCAGTTTGTATATCTACAAGTATGAAAAATTGCAAAACACAAACTGAAACTCATATGTAACTGATATTTAAAGTTCTACTCTTGTCACCTTTACTTCACAAAGTGGGCTAAAAACTTACAAAATAACCAGTATGGAAATGTTAGAGAGCAATAACATGCTTGTCTTCCATTTCTTTACTTTGAAAAGCAAATATACTTCACATGTTTAACATTTTGTTCTATTACAAAGAGGAAAAAAAAATTATCAAATTCACATTTGAAGCTAAAAAGCACTGAAAAGCAGGATACCAGTATTACAGGGCTGTCAAGAGAATGAGTAAACGCTCAGTAAATGCTTTAAAGAGTCATTAAAGTTGAAAAACAAAGTACACTGCATAGAGATTACGGAGCAGGCATCCACGCAACTCTTTAACGGACAAGAATTACGAGTACTGTAGCGTGCAATGTGTTGCTCTGTTTCCAACAATATCTGATTAGGGGAGAAGCCATTACCTTCTTCAAGGACCTCAGGAACTTTCATTCGGGAAAGATGAGTCAACAGCAGAACTCTGGCTTTCAGGCTGTAAGGACAGGTGAGTGGAGGCTCGTTCTTCTTTAAATTTATGCCACCAATTTCTCGGATTAACTAAAATAATTAAACAGAAATAGATATCTTGGTGTTAAAGAAGAAAAGAAAACAGTAGAAGAACAGTTTACAAGTTAATAAAAAAAAAAGCTACACTCACTATAGCAAGCCTTTAAGTAACTTCTCCCTGGAAAGTTCTGTATAGAGTAACAACAGCTATTTTTGTTCAAAACACAGCTCCAAAAAGTCCAAAAAAATGCCTTTAAATGCCTTGTTTCAACATAAGAGTGAGGGAAGGGGAAAGGAATGATTTGTACACAAACATCCCTTGAATAGCACTGAGTATGTTTGCATTGATAAATATTTTAAAAATCTGATTTTATTGCAAAGATTTACTAGATTCAACCATATTTCCAAGGTATTTGTATTAAGCTCAATACAGACTAACAACAGCTTTCCCTTAAGACCTCTCACCAATCTAAGACACCGCAAACTCCAGAAATAGTCTCAGGCATCACGGGAAGAAGGGTTATAAGACTGAACTCCCTGGTAGGCTAAAGACCAACTATTTTGACTTATTTATAAACAGCAGCAACTTGGAAAAAAAAATAATAAGCATGGTATTCCTTATTCAGGATTACCACTCTTGGTTTCTGACTAGACCAAAACACACAGTTCTAACAGGTCTCTCTCACCTGAACTTGTTGAAGACCCTGGAGGGAAAGGCTGCAAAACTGAATAACAGAAGCACACAGTTTATAAGAATCAATACACAGCCCAGAAGCTTCACTTCTTAGGTCAACAAGTCAGTTGAGGAGAGACTGGGGTGCCAAAAATCTCCAGGCACAAAGGGAAGCAAGGATACCAACAGCCAGGCAACAATGGCCTTTGCCCAGTCTCTCACTACACTTGAAAAAAAGATCTTCTAACAAGAAGCTCCCTATAAGCATATCCTGGTATAACACCAGACCAACAAGAGTAAAACTTGGATAAGAAAACTTTATAGAAAGTATTGATACTGGGTTTATGATAAAACAGTGAAATAAAAGCAGAAACAACGATCATGATCCCAAAGGCAGGATATATTAACAAAAGTTATTAGCAATACCCTTCTGTATTAATGTTTCAGAGACTTGTACTTCCATATACTCAGAAAAAAACAATACAGATTACACCAGTTACAGGACCTTTAGAAATGGATCAAAATCAAACAGTATAAAATGCAAGGTCATGCACTTGCATGCTAACAAGAACTGCAGCTCAAATACAGGAGCTTGCTAGCTGGAAAACAGAAGCATCTAAGACAAGAGAAATCCAGAGCACTTAGCAATCTCACACGAGTTGTATTAAACCATGATCTGAAACAGCTGTGGAAAACAGCATCCTGAAAGTTATTCCCTGCAGAAATACAGAAATAGTAGTGCCACTGCTGTAGACATAACATGGAATACTGTGAACACTTCTGAGCAGATAAAATAAAAAAAAAATGCAATTTTTAAAAACATATCAGCTGGGAACAGTACCCCATTCAGCACACAGCAGAATGAGGGAAACGAGCCTTTTGGGGAAGAGGGGATTAAAATACAGCAGCTTTTCCAGTTTAGCAAAATAAAGACAAGAGAACAAATGGGCTACTGCTTCTGTCTATAAACGCATGAAGGATATACAGAGCAAGAATCAGACTCAAGAGTAATGACAAAAACCATAGCTATAAATTGGTCACAAACAAGACTCCTAACCAGTAGAACAGTAAGTTCTGGAACAGCTTCTCAGTATGACATGGTTACAGAAGGCTTGACTGCCTTTTAAATAAAGAATGATTAAATGTAAAGGGCTTGTACAATGCCAATGCTCACAACAGCTCAGGAGAAGAACTGATGATCAAGCTGATCTTTTCTAGTCACGTGCTCCCACTGCTGAAAAACCTCTCCTAACCACAACTTAAAGCTCCTTCTCGTAAAGTCCACAAGATAATAAAGAATTAGGTAAAGACAAAGACAATTAAGTAAAGAGGTATCTCAGTCTATTTTATTTATGCTTAAGACAAGAAAGTGTGTTTAGGACTTGAAAATTCAATTATGTGCATGCACAGGTTAAGTCTGTGAGACCTCCCCCCTCATTTTGCAAACCCCCATCACTTTCACTAGAGCATTTTGTATACTGTGCTTTAAACTTCTTAAAACCAAAACATTAGTTGCTGATAAATAAGACTTCCTGAAACTCTGCTAGCAGTAATTATTCACCACAGCACACATTATGGCATCTTTGTTGAGAAGACTGAGTGGAAATGAAAATGGCGATCAACTCCTTATATCAATACCCAAAATTTGTAAGGACTGACACTCTAATTTCCTATTTAGCTTACTCCTCCCCAAAATCCCAACCCAGCAATCTATATACTAAGCTGATACCATTTAAGCTAAGCATTACCATCAATCAATAGTATCTTTTACTTTAAAAAAAAGAAAAATCAAATCAAGTCTACCTTCTAATTCTTATTTCTATCGCATCTCAACAAAATTACTGCCTTGAGAACTTGAATTCCATCAGGTGGTCTCCAAGGAGTACCATCTCCCTCTTGCCTTGAAGAGGTTAGTTATATCAATAGATGTTTTATAAGTAACTAACCTGTGGTATCTGAATGTTGTCTGCTGGTCTGCTTGTAGCATCTTTATTGTACTGAGGATCAAATTCGGATGCGCCTGCTAAAACCATGATAAGCCCTGCAAAGATAATTGGAGGCAGACAGAGAAAATGTCAGCAACACCGAGTGATTTCTTCAGAACCCTCAGCCATGAAACTTATTCCCAACTCTTCCCCCTACAACCAAGAATATCTATGTTTCAGAGATCAGTTGCCACAGGGCAAAGGAGGCAAGAATGAATGCCTGACAAAAAGAGATGGCTCAAGGATCCACGTTGCATGGCATCAAGTCCAGCATTTGACTCTCAGTGTCTTCACAAAACCATAGTTAGGCTTCTTTAGGACTGGGAGACGTCACTGCACAGCAGTTTGACTACTCCTGCATGCTCAAAGAACCATTCCTCTGAGCAATTCATGTGCCTGCAGCAGAACCACAACGCATGTGGTTGGAGGGTGACGCGGGAAGGATAAAATTTCAACTCAATTTTCTGCTCAATCAGCACTGAGAATTCACCAAACAATATTTTTTTAATTAATAGAAAAACAGTTTGATAAATAGCTCTGAGAACAAATCCCATGATGATGGTGGACTGCTCTTTTCCAAATGCAATTAGGGAAATCCATACTACCTCAAATATTCTGTTGTGTAGTTTAGAGGAAAGACCTACACAATGCGGTATTTTAGTCCCATTATGAGCTTTCTGCTCATGAAGATCAGACTCCTCAGTCATAGACAATAAGAGAAAGCTCACCCCATCATTTGCTCCAGTCAAAATAACTTTTTCAGCAAGTCACTCAAGCTTCATTCTTAAATTCTGAGCAAGCCAAAGTTATTTTTGCCTACTTAGAGTGCTTAGAATTCCACCTACAAATAGTCAAATTCCCTGAGCATCGATTTCCATTTCTGTCCTCAATTATCTATTTACTTCCTGTGCAGAGCATATTGAAGAGTTTCAGGCAACTACAAATACTTTCCTATTATTTAACATCTACAATTATACATCATCAAGAAAACAAGTTTTTCAAACTCATTTGTCTTGAAACCTAAAAAAATACCTAACACAAGGCAAATCAGGCAGATTTGTCTCACCATTTTCCCAGCCTGGTTTGATTACATCTGCCCAGGCTTAAGCCTTGAGTTGTGACACTGGCACCTCACCACTGTGACACTGACAACCAAGCAAAAGCCTGACCTGATCAACTGTGGGGTTTGCCTAAGCCACCTCACCCGCACCTCATTTTTCACTCAGACAGCACAACACNTTATCAAATTCACATTTGAAGCTAAAAAGCACTGAAAAGCAGGATACCAGTATTACAGGGCTGTCAAGAGAATGAGTAAACGCTCAGTAAATGCTTTAAAGAGTCATTAAAGTTGAAAAACAAAGTACACTGCATAGAGATTACGGAGCAGGCATCCACGCAACTCTTTAACGGACAAGAATTACGAGTACTGTAGCGTGCAATGTGTTGCTCTGTTTCCAACAATATCTGATTAGGGGAGAAGCCATTACCTTCTTCAAGGACCTCAGGAACTTTCATTCGGGAAAGATGAGTCAACAGCAGAACTCTGGCTTTCAGGCTGTAAGGACAGGTGAGTGGAGGCTCGTTCTTCTTTAAATTTATGCCACCAATTTCTCGGATTAACTAAAATAATTAAACAGAAATAGATATCTTGGTGTTAAAGAAGAAAACAGTAGAAGAACAGTTTACAAGTTAATAAAAAAAAAGCTACACTCACAATAGCAATCCTTTAAGTAACTTCTCCCTGGAAAGTTCTGTATAGAGTAACAACAGCTATTTTTGTTCAAAACACAGCTCCAAAAAGTCCAAAAAAATGCCTTTAAATGCCTTGTTTCAACATAAGAGTGAGGGAAGGGGAAAGGAATGATTTGTACACAAACATCCCTTGAATAGCACNTACAAGTTAATAAAAAAAAAAGCTACACTCACTATAGCAAGCCTTTAAGTAACTTCTCCCTGGAAAGTTCTGTATAGAGTAACAACAGCTATTTTTGTTCAAAACACAGCTCCAAAAAGTCCAAAAAAATGCCTTTAAATGCCTTGTTTCAACATAAGAGTGAGGGAAGGGGAAAGGAATGATTTGTACACAAACATCCCTTGAATAGCACTGAGTATGTTTGCATTGATAAATATTTTAAAAATCTGATTTTATTGCAAAGATTTACTAGATTCAACCATATTTCCAAGGTATTTGTATTAAGCTCAATACAGACTAACAACAGCTTTCCCTTAAGACCTCTCACCAATCTAAGACACCGCAAACTCCAGAAATAGTCTCAGGCATCACGGGAAGAAGGGTTATAAGACTGAACTCCCTGGTAGGCTAAAGACCAACTATTTTGACTTATTTATAAACAGCAGCAACTTGGAAAAAAAAATAATAAGCATGGTATTCCTTATTCAGGATTACCACTCTTGGTTTCTGACTAGACCAAAACACACAGTTCTAACAGGTCTCTCTCACCTGAACTTGTTGAAGACCCTGGAGGGAAAGGCTGCAAAACTGAATAACAGAAGCACAAAGTTTATAAGAATCAATACACAGCCCAGAAGCTTCACTTCTTAGGTCAACAAGTCAGTTGAGGAGAGACTGGGGTGCCAAAAATCTCCAGGCACAAAGGGAAGCAAGGATACCAACAGCCAGGCAACAATGGCCTTTGCCCAGTCTCTCACTACACTTGAAAAAAAGATCTTCTAACAAGAAGCTCCCTATAAGCATATCCTGGTATAACACCAGACCAACAAGAGTAAAACTTGGATAAGAAAACTTTATAGAAAGTATTGATACTGGGTTTATGATAAAACAGTGAAATAAAAGCAGAAACAACGATCATGATCCCAAAGGCAGGATATATTAACAAAAGTTATTAGCAATACCCTTCTGTATTAATGTTTCAGAGACTTGTACTTCCATATACTCAGAAAAAAACAATACAGATTACACCAGTTACAGGACCTTTAGAAATGGATCAAAATCAAACAGTATAAAATGCAAGGTCATGCACTTGCATGCTAACAAGAACTGCAGCTCAAATACAGGAGCTTGCTAGCTGGAAAACAGAAGCATCTAAGACAAGAGAAATCCAGAGCACTTAGCAATCTCACACGAGTTGTATTAAACCATGATCTGAAACAGCTGTGGAAAACAGCATCCTGAAAGTTATTCCCTGCAGAAATACAGAAATAGTAGTGCCACTGCTGTAGACATAACATGGAATACTGTGAACACTTCTGAGCAGATAAAATAAAAAAAAAATGCAATTTTTAAAAACATATCAGCTGGGAACAGTACCCCATTCAGCACACAGCAGAATGAGGGAAACGAGCCTTTTGGGGAAGAGGGGATTAAAATACAGCAGCTTTTCCAGTTTAGCAAAATAAAGACAAGAGAACAAATGGGCTACTGCTTCTGTCTATAAACGCATGAAGGATATACACAGCAAGAATCAGACTCAAGAGTAATGACAAAAACCATAGCTATAAATTGGTCACAAACAAGACTCCTAACCAGTAGAACAGTAAGTTCTGGAACAGCTTCTCAGTATGACATGGTTACAGAAGGCTTGACTGCCTTTTAAATAAAGAATGATTAAATGTAAAGGGCTTGTACAATGCCAATGCTCACAACAGCTCAGGAGAAGAACTGATGATCAAGCTGATCTTTTCTAGTCACGTGCTCCCACTGCTTGAAAACCTCTCCTAACCACAACTTAAAGCTCCTTCTCGTAAAGTCCACAAGATAATAAAGAATTAGGTAAAGACAAAGACAATTAAGTAAGGAGGTATCTCAGTCTATTTTATTTGTGCTTAAGACAAGAAAGTGTGTTTAGGACTTGAAAATCCAATTATGTGCATGCACAGGTTAAGTCTGTGAGACCTTCCCCTCTCATTTTGCAAACCCTCATCACTTTCACTAGAGCATTTTGTATACTGTGCTTTAAACTTCTTAAAACCAAAACATTAGTTTCTGATAAATAAGACTTCCTGAAACTCTGCTAGCAGTAATTATTCACCACAGCACACATTATGGCATCTTTGTTGAGAAGACTGAGTGGAAATGAAAATGGCGATCAACTCCTTATATCAATACCCAAAATTTGTAAGGACTGACACTCTAATTTCCTATTTAGCTTACTCCTCCCCAAAATCCCAACCCAGCAATCTATATACTAAGCTGATACCATTTAAGCTAAGCATTACCATCAATCAATAGTATCTTTTACTTTAAAAAAAAGAAAAATCAAATCAAGTCTACCTTCTAATTCTTATTTCTATCGCATCTCAACAAAATTACTGCCTTGAGAACTTGAATTCCATCAGGTGGTCTCCAAGGAGTACCATCTCCCTCTTGCCTTGAAGAGGTTAGTTATATCAATAGATGTTTTATAAGTAACTAACCTGTGGTATCTGAATGTTGTCTGCTGGTCTGCTTGTAGCATCTTTATTGTACTGAGGATCAAATTCGGATGCGCCTGCTAAAACCATGATAAGCCCTGCAAAGATAATTGGAGGCAGACAGAGAAAATGTCAGCAACACCGAGTGATTTCTTCAGAACCCTCAGCCATGAAACTTATTCCCAACTCTTCCCCCTACAACCAAGAATATCTATGTTTCAGAGATCAGTTGCCACAGGGCAAAGGAGGCAAGAATGAATGCCTGACAAAAAGAGATGGCTCAAGGATCCACGTTGCATGGCATCAAGTCCAGCATTTGACTCTCAGTGTCTTCACAAAACCATAGTTAGGCTTCTTTAGGACTGGGAGACGTCACTGCACAGCAGTTTGACTACTCCTGCATGCTCAAAGAACCATTCCTCTGAGCAATTCATGTGCCTGCAGCAGAACCACAACGCATGTGGTTGGAGGGTGACGCGGGAAGGATAAAATTTCAACTCAATTTTCTGCTCAATCAGCACTGAGAATTCACCAAACAATATTTTTTTAATTAATAGAAAAACAGTTTGATAAATAGCTCTGAGAACAAATCCCATGATGATGGTGGACTGCTCTTTTCCAAATGCAATTAGGGAAATCCATACTACCTCAAATATTCTGTTGTGTAGTTTAGAGGAAAGACCTACACAATGCGGTATTTTAGTCCCATTATGAGCTTTCTGCTCATGAAGATCAGACTCCTCAGTCATAGACAATAAGAGAAAGCTCACCCCATCATTTGCTCCAGTCAAAATAACTTTTTCAGCAAGTCACTCAAGCTTCATTCTTAAATTCTGAGCAAGCCAAAGTTATTTTTGCCTACTTAGAGTGCTTAGAATTCCACCTACAAATAGTCAAATTCCCTGAGCATCGATTTCCATTTCTGTCCTCAATTATCTATTTACTTCCTGTGCAGAGCATATTGAAGAGTTTCAGGCAACTACAAATACTTTCCTATTATTTAACATCTACAATTATACATCATCAAGAAAACAAGTTTTTCAAACTCATTTGTCTTGAAACCTAAAAAAATACCTAACACAAGGCAAATCAGGCAGATTTGTCTCACCATTTTCCCAGCCTGGTTTGATTACATCTGCCCAGGCTTAAGCCTTGAGTTGTGACACTGGCACCTCACCACTGTGACACTGACAACCAAGCAAAAGCCTGACCTGATCAACTGTGGGGTTTGCCTAAGCCACCTCACCCGCACCTCATTTTTCACTCAGACAGCACAACACACCTCAGGAGAAAAACCTGACGTGCCTCTGACCCCAGGACTCCCTGAAAGTGTTAAGTCCTTAATTAGGGACCCTTAAACTTAGGGTTAACTTAGGGTAGTAAAGTCCTTAACTTAGGGTAGTAAAGTCCAATCTAGAACTAGCTAATACCAAACTCATCCTTCAGACCCATGGCAGCCTCCAAACTGAAAGATCCAATTCTGCACAAACATAATGCATCTACAGATTTCCCCAGAAAAGGTGGGGTTATTCTTTTAAAAGTGAGCAGACAAGGAAATTAAGTGTATATATATATGTATANGCACGTTTTTTTCCCAACATACATTATCCTTTTTTCTTTCTTTTTTTTTTTCTTTTCTGTAAAATATAGGTAGAAAGACATAAATATAGATTATAAAACTCCCTCTCCCAATTACTTGCCTTACAGAGTATTCTTCACCTGCAACAAAATGAAGTTTTTAAGATCACTCTAAAAGAACCAGAAATTGTTTTAACTTAACAAAAGCTTATAAAGCAGAAGGACTTTACCATCAGCAGATTGANACAGAGAGAGGCTGTGCTTCTAGTGGCCACATAGTAACTCAGGACCACAGGTGGGTCAGCACGTTTTTTTCCCAACATACATTATCCTTTTTTCTTTCTTTTTTTTTTTCTTTTCTGTAAAATATAGGTAGAAAGACATAAATATAGATTATAAAACTCCCTCTCCCAATTACTTGCCTTACAGAGTATTCTTCACCTGCAACAAAATGAAGTTTTTAAGATCACTCTAAAAGAACCAGAAATTGTTTTAACTTAACAAAAGCTTATACAGCAGAACTTTACCATCAGCAGATTGACATTTCCAGATCAACCTTTCACGGTGCCATTTACTTACGTTTCATGTCCATGTTCCGTGTTTTATAGACAAAATACATATATATTTGAGTTGTCCGAATGAGAATTTGATCTCCACTGTATCGTATTGACCGGTACCACCAGGAACCCTGAGACATTTAACAAGAACAAACTGAAGTCAGCTATGATGAAGCATGGAAACAACTATGCTGGATCACCTCATGAATGCTACATTAAGGTCAACTTGATTTCAGGAATGGGAGGGAAACAAAAAATACTTGCTGACACAAATTTTAAAAGCACATCAATATATTTGTCTGAGAGAATCCAATGCAAAAGTTTTTAGATGATCTGTAGCCTAGAGAATTTCCCACAAAGCATGTATACCACTTTGTTTACTTTTGGTGGTGGTGGTGGTTTAATTAACCCCCTAAACAGTAAATCCACTGGATCTACTGCTTTCCATACTCGTGGTAAACTCCTTATTGTGCAACACATTCAAATCAAATTCAGTTTAGGCAGAGCAAGACCAAACCAAGAACAAAATAGATGTTTTCTGTCATTATGAGAAAATTTGCGAAAAAATCATTTAAGTCATCTAATCAGAAAATGCTTTTCAGAAGGGGAATCTGGAGGTGGCCCAGTGCCTTTGCTGCAAATTTTCAAAATTAAGCCATATACCTTCGGGTTTACAGGAAAAAAAACTTTTACAAACCTCCAGAAACACTGCAATAATTCTTTCATTAGCATTCTACTGGTGACTTCAAATTAAGGAACTCTCTGTACAGTGATTGTACTCTCTAATGTATATTTTAAGAAAAACAGTATGCTGGGTTATAAACTGCAGTCTGTTCATTAAACACCTTCTTGTGAGCAAAGCTCACTAATATGAGAAAAAGCATCCAAGATATCTCTCAAAAGTTTATGGGCAACAGAAAGTAACACGCAGTAAGCAGTAAATGATGCTTACTACTATAAATTTAATGGGCAACAGTGTAAATTCCCCTACTATCCAAGTCACTCTGCAATCTACCTAATTGTTCAGGAAATGCTCTAGGACTGGCTCCTCAGAAACTTTGGGGTTTTTTAAATAAATGAGGTTTGATTCTTCCATGAATAGAGGAACCCTGATACAAAACAGTACAAAACTTTTGTTAAAGTTTTCTGCAGAAAAATTTTTGCGATAGTCCGATAGCCATCAAATTTTCATCTAAATGTAGGTACTGGAAGAAAAATATAAATATAGCCAGTCCAAGTCTACATGAAAGAGGCGATGCTAACTACTTTTGCAGATACAGCTCTCCTCTCATGTACAGAAGTTACTTAGCTCAGTGCAGATCTAAGAAGTGCTACGTATCAGTATTTGTCCTTTTTGTTGACCTAGATTCAAAGGGTGGAAGTGGACTTACTTTATTTCAGATGCCTATCTAAGATATAGGATGACTACACTGTAGTTAATTTCGGCTTCTTTATTGATTCATAAAAGAGAAACAGGCTCATTAAAAGCATGAATCATCTTCTATGTCTACTTTAGAATGAAATGACAAAATAACTTGCTCCATAAAAATGACTATTCCTCTTCATTGACTATAAAAGAAATTTACAGTGACAAGTCTGAATGCACAAGTCTACATCTGGTATCAGGGCAAGAAAAGGCAGATTTTTTTTTTTCCTCTGCTCAGGACATTTCTTCATAACAACAGAAAGGATGTTTACTTTCACTTGAGCTACGACAAACCTAGTATAAATCACTAAAAGTACATGTATACAAAAAAGCATCAACAGATAACAACGGAAACCTAAAAGGAATGACAGGAAAAAAACATGTAGACGTTGTACCCTGGATTTTAGGCTTATTATTCAACAACTTGTTGAAATCACTACATCTAGTTTTCTACACTAAACCTTCAACTATACAGAAAGGCTCTGAAAGAGAAGGGCTAATGCCTGGCTGAGCCTCTGCACACAGAGATGCAATCAGCTGCCAAGACCCCAGGACACTTTCTCAGATGAAAATCTTCTGGCACAGGTTGTTCAGAGAGGTGGTAGATGCCCCATCTCTGGAAACATCCAAGGTCCAATTAGACAGGCCTCTGAGCAACCTCATCTAGTTGAAGATGTTCCTGCTCTTTGCAGCGGGTGTTGGACTAGATGACCTTTACAGGTCCCTTCCAACCCAAACTATTTTATGATTCCCAAGAAAATGGAGGTTTCTGGGTGTCGTTTTCCTGAGCCTTTCTTCATGCCATACCCCAAATGCACCATCATTGGATAAGGGACGCTGTTCAAAAGCAATACTGTAGGGCAAACCTGAGCCCTGAAATACCACTCACCTGGCAATTGATTCCTCATAAAGAAATCTCAAGGCCAGTCATCTCATGGTGTACAGAAAATCAGTAACAATTGAAGTTATGAAAATAACGGCAGCCAGGGGAAACCAAATCAAACACCTCACCTTTTCCATATGCAATAATCATTCTAGTACCATCAGCTACAGACATCTCAGTCTTGGCTCTGCAGTAACACCACTGAATATATTCTGGAGTTCATCACATTATATTCATTTTCATATGATAAATGACAGAAGGTACAAGATGAATTACACAACTGAGTCTAACTCTCATGATATCTAATATTTGCCCTATGGCCTTCTCTCAATCACAGCACCACTTTTTTAAAAAAAGAGGTCATTTGCTTGCTCTCTCCATGAAAGACAAGAATGAGCAACTCTACTTATGTCTAAGCTTTGTTTGTAACTTGGTTACAGAGATTAGAATATTAATTAGATAATACTTACCACAACAACTGGAAGAATAACCATAAATGCTAATCCATAAACAAGCAAAACCTAAAGAAAAATTATCAAACATACTGCATTAGATACCTCAGTGACTTAATACCACTCGTCTAAAATTTATTCTAAAATACAGTTAAGTCGTATTACCCCAAGCCCACTACAAATTAATGTAAGCTTATAGCATCATACCTGTCATTATTTTTGAATATCAACTTACTAGTAATATAATCAGTTGGACAGGGTTAAAATAAGGAGTATCAGTTTAACGTAAGTAATCTTTTAAATCATCCATGCATTGTATTGGGTTGGTTTCTTTAAGAAGTAGAGTTGGCAGCTGAACTGTGAAGCAGTGGACAGAGACAATTACTGCATTACAGGAAACCAAGTGGGTAAGCCAAATAACCTTGCAGCAACGAACGCAACAGGAAGAATGTTTAGACACTGTACGATTACAACATCATTACCAAACCAAATGGAACTACTGAAATCCAGCAAACAGCTCTAAGCGTGTTGCCTTGCAAGAGCAAACACACACGTTGCAGAAGGGATGACCACAGTACACCACCTTCATCACCATTGCAATGAGATCCCTCCAAGCGTATTTATACTTTACCCTCCAAGGTTAGATTTAAGCTACTGCAACGCTTTTGACTGCTGAAATTTGCTTCAAAGACGCACATTTGGACCAAAGTACTTCAATACTACTACAAGTTGTGACTAAAATGTGCAGTATTAAGCCCAAACACTTTAAAGTGAACACGTCTATGTTCACCTTAAAACCTTGAGCCTAGTAAATTTACTCACCAAAATGGAATTTTTCTGATCCACAATCCAAGCTGGCAAAGCTATACCGAAGCTTGTAGCTGTAGGATAAAAGAAAGAATTAAGGATTAATTAAGGAATTATTTTAAAGTCACATTAAGTCTAACAAACAAAAAAAATCCACACAAACCCACCAACCTACCGAAAAGTATTTGTGTTTATCTCTTCAATACGCAAAACTAATAAATTTACCATAATCAAAAAACAAACTAGAAATACACTCAAGTATGCAATAAAATAACAAACTTAAATGCAACATCTGAAATACCAACTATTTTAGCTTAACATATTGCAGTGAAATAAATATGCAAGGTTTATCAATATTTAAAAAAGAAGAAAAATATTTCACAGATGGAAATATTTACAAGCTTTGCCTTGCAGAATTTTCAGCAGTTTAGATACATATAGTTCAGTAAATACACTAACTTTAGAAAATTGAGCAAATAAATTCTATGGAAAAAGTTTCGTTAGTTTGTAGCTTCAGGGAATTGTTCTAAGCTGTAAATTATAAAAGAAAACCTTAGCCAATTCAAATTTCTGTGCAATTGGTAAGAAAGGAACTCTTTTCAATTCAAAAGGAGTTTGGCTGCAGAAAATAGGAGACATGATTTCTTTAACAGTAGTATCTACTGTACAGAGAGGAAAGAGAGGAAAGAGAGGAAAGAGAGGAAAGAGAGGAAAGAGAGGAAAGAGAGGAAAGAGAGGAAAGAGAGGAAAGAGAGGAAAGAGAGGAAAGAGAGGAAAATATAAAAAAAAGAAAAAAGAAGAAAAAAACACGCTTTCCTCAGTACTAGTAGGTATGAATAAGCACTATTGCCTTAAGTAAGGACAGATTAGGATTCTCTATGTACTTAAATACTACTCTGATACTGTCTCCAACACACTGTGACAACCATCAATTTAGACAACCAGTTGTCATGCACAAGCCTAAGTGGCTTCTATGTAGTTAAGCTGGAAACTACTGTTTGTTGAGACTCAAATACCTGACCACCTCGACCACACCTCAAGCTTAGGAATTCAACAGAATAACACCCACTGAATTTACCACATTCAGCTACAGGAAGTGCCCTGCCCTGGAGAAGAGTCTGGAGACACTTCCGTAGTTGTTAATGGTTATGGATTGTTAGGAGAACCTACTATTTAGATTTAAATATTAACTATTTAAATGTTTAAATATATCTATATCCTCATATACATCCCTTGGAAGTGTGTTAAATGCGTTTTGGTTAGTTGTTAATTTTTCAATATACATTTATAGTATGCAAAGATAAATACTAATATTATGTTCAAAATTGACAAGTTCCTGGTAAGTATTACTCTATTTTTCACTTATACCTCCTTTTAATAAAGGCAAGTCTATCTAGACACTTACTGAAGGTGACTAACTAAAAAATGTCCTTTCCTTTTTTCTTGAATGACAAGTCTGAGAAATGTGAAAGCAAACTCTTTCTGCCCTTCCCTCCCACCACCACCCCAGAGCCAGGTTCACAAGCAAGGAACTGATAGGATGCACTGCTTCAAATAACAGGAAAAATTCATTCCACATACTTTAAGATCTGAGTGCTTCTCAAATTATCAGGTATTACGCAGCTCAATGTCCAGAAATTACATGATTTGTGTTATTCATAATTGTTACCTTGCGGTCCATCTGGATTACCAAATTCCTCCCAATTTTTTCGTGATTCCTCATCAGTTAAGCTGGATTCAAGAAGAGATATTAAGTTAATACAGAAGTGAAGAAAGTTCTCTAAAACATTAATGTACAGAAACTTCAAAAGGGGGCATTTATACTTTCCTTCAGAGATGGTTGGACAAACTAAACAGCTTCTACTATTGTTTGTATGAAATCCTATTGAAACAATACTGCTGTACTCCTTTCTTATATACAGGCAAGTTCTTCTAGCACTCTGACAACAAAAGAAATCAGACACACAAGATACAGCCCTGTACAGGAGATGGAACAATCACATCTCCCTTTCACAAGGGTGACAGTGTCATCATCAGCAAAGAGCACTTTTCAACGCTAGATTACAGTACAGCAAATTTGGAAAGAAAATACAGGTTGAAAATACAATCTTTTTTGAAAGAAGGGTGAATATGCAAGATGAGTTGATATGGTAGGAGTTGCTTTTAATTCTCTTATTCTAGATTTTTAGCCTTTGATGGCATGTGTTCATTTGGTTGGGTTTCTTCCTGGAACTCCCTAGTTTCATATTTAAAATGAGAGAATTAAATTAAGACACCACCTCTTGAATCCTACAGTTTCTATGCCTGTTCTCTAATGACAGATTCTTGGCAGCAATATACCACCTCAAACAGAATCCCTGTTTACTAGGAGGAAGAATACTGCTTTAGGCAACAGAACATCACTATAGAATTCACTATATGAAAGACTTTGTCTCACAGAAGAAACCCAGTAAGTCGGACGTCTCCCTGTCATTTCTAAGCCTCACACTTGTTAACAAGCAAACTCAATGGGCAGCTTTCGTATTCTTTGAAGACAGGATGGCTGAGGAACTTCACCATCATTTACTTCAAAATATACTTCTGACACAGTTCTTGCACTAATGTTTGGAGCATCAAACAGTACCGTCAAGCACCTGAGCTCTAGCTTGCAAAGCAAAAGAGTGAGATGTTCCAGGAGTTCAGAAAGCTGTACCAGGATACCCCGTTGAAGAGACTTTCATAGTGATGTTTAAGCAGAAAGTATGATTTCAAAACTGCTCAAGTGAGCATGCTGTTGGTTCTCCTTCTCACCTCACCCCAAAAAGGACTCTCAAACAGTCAGTAAGGTCAACCACGACAACTGACTTAATAGCAGAAATCACCAGCTTGCTAAGTTTTCTGACAATGTGACTGACCCAATAAACCCCTACAATGGAAGAAGGCCTGGAGGGGATGGGTAAGGTTGACATCGGTCTGAGCTTGCCACCACAGTGACCCACCAGGCTGCTGCAAATAACCTGACTGTCTCAACACAAAGGGGACCAGAGGGTGGCCTTTGTTTCAGATAAACACCTATCAACAGTTGAGCAGATCAATTGGTGGTATAAGCCATTAAAAAAGCATAAGCATTAAAAAGTTTGAATGTCTCCTCTAGTCTGTAAGACCAGGACGGAGAAGTGCACACCTGGCTCAGACAAGTACACAGTATAAAAACTAGACAACCAGCAAAAGAATTTTGAAGAGAACAACGCGTCGAGCTGGCTTCAACCCAGTCATGCCTTCCCAACACCTGGGGATATCCAGCATCAGGACAGCAAGCGTACTAGAGACACCAGTCATGGGAATCACCGTGGTATTGTCACTGATCTGCGTAATGAAATTCCTACATTTTGCTAAGTTTAACTTACAAAATATACCAAAAAACACAATAGAAATGTATCACTCCATCAAACCAGAAATCACATGTAACAACAACTGTCGTCAGGTAAGCAAAGTTGATATTAAACATTACATGTTACACACCTGGAATATCTAAAAGAACCTGGTCAGAGACTGTTGGATTCTGACAGACGACCATTTAGAATATAAAGCTGTATTAACATTTCATGTATGAACAGCATTACAGAACCCAAACCCACATCTTGACTATTGAAAAATTCAGTAAAAAGGGATTTCCTTTATGCCGTATTCTAATATTAGACATCATCTCTCAGATTAAAAAAAAAAAAAAAAAAAAGCAGCTAAACTATAAGCAGAGGTAAGACCAAAAAATACTCTGGAGGAAAAGAAGATTCAAGGGTTCAGCTTTTAAGAACTACATAGGTAATATGAAGCAGAGTGAAAAATCAGGTCTGCAAGGCAAGCACAAATGAAAAGGGACATGGGGGAGCTGAGAACTAGCTGGGTCAGAACCAAAACGAAGTATCTTTGTTACTAGATAGGAACAGAGTTAAAATACTGCCTCTGACTTTGGCTTTATCATCAGGTGAAATGAACAATGTATTTATTTTCTAAGTAACATTTCAGAATTGTTGGTTAAAAATCACAACACTCATTTTGTTCTTTGCCACCTTTGAGATTTAATATGCACTGGAAACACTTTTCCTAGCTGCTATGGGTTAAACAATTAAGTTATCCTTCTTAAATTGGACGTAACATGCATGCACTGAAATGAGAACACCTGACTTTCATTACATACCCAAACACATTCTCCCTGGCCGCTGAGGTCATCCCTAAGATTACTTTAGAGATTTCCCTCCCCATAATAGCAAGTTCCCATTTTCCATAGGCAAAAAAAGAAACTTACGCTGCATAGGCCTTAGCAATCCTCATGAACATAACTTCATCTCCTCCTTTATCTGGATGGTATTTTAGCGATAGTGCACGGTATTGTTTCTTAATTTCTGAAATACTTGCTCCCTTAAAAAAGAAAAATGTTGAGTGATGAATCAAATAAACTCTTCTGTATCTATATTCTAAAGCACATTAGGCAGTATTTCTCTAAACCATTCAAACTAAAGAATTACATTCTAATATATGATATGATCATGAAACTACATATGCATTTGGTGGAATCATAATTATTTTTCTAAAAACATTTTTAAAACAAATTAGAAGTTACAGGCTAAGAAAAAAGACATTTAGATGGGTGGGTATTGGGGTTTTTTTCTGGATCACCTTGTTTATCCACCCACAAGAAAAAAAAAAAAAATATATATATATAAGCTCGCCATATCTGACAAATCTTGTTTAACAAAACTTACATTTTCCTAAACATATTCATGAATAGGAGGAATTGTCACTTGCTATATTCTTCTATTTAAATAGAAAGGAGTTCATAGATCAAGTATGATGGTTCAACTTGCAACTTGTAGGCAGAAATAAATCTGTCAGTCACCAGGAACAGTGGATTGCCCTGCTGCTTAAGAATGCTTTTGACTCGAGTCATCCTACCCATAAATTATTTCAAACTTCTTGAACAAAGGGAATACATTACCTATACCTGAGAAAGAGATCAATTTGTATTCTACTACAGCACATTGTTACATACCACCAACACAACTCCTTGCGCATTAACTTTCAGGTTGGAGTGTGAGCTTCACTACACAAGAAAACCCACAAAACTTTATAGCAAATGCAGACAGTTTTTCCCATAAGCTCTATGGTAAGTTTCACAGAGCCATTACCATAGGACTTTTCAAGATTTTAGTAGGGAGGCCTAGCATGCTGACCTTAACTGCATAATAAACACACAAGAAGTCATTTAAAGATTATGGTATCGTCTCAATAAATTGAAATCAGAAATTAAACTACCCTGCAGCTTCATTTGCTGTTACTTTATCTCTTTCTGCAATGTGTCTATCATTTTTCCAACACTATTTTTGAACAGCATGCCTGCCTCATTTAATGCACAAAGTGAATCTACTTCATAATAAATTAGACTGGAAGTAAAAACAATCATTTCAAGGCTAGATGAAGAATGCCACATGAGTAGCAGAAGCTGAAAACTGAGGGGTGAGGAGGGGGTGGGGGATCCGGTTGCTGGAGAAAAGATGGGGTTTTCACAGCTCACATGAATGCTGCCTGTAAAATAATTTCAGAAATCCCTAATTTTTTCTCGCTGCCACAGAGGGTGCATGTGATCCCTGATAAGCTGATGACAAATTTTCTGTCTGTCATTAATTGCTTACACCTCACTGTCAAAAGCTGGGCTACAGCGTTAGGCCTGACTTACAGACATGCTTGGTAGCCCAGGTCAGCAGGTGTCAGTCATCACCCTGCTTGCAACACAGAGCTCCCTAAATCAACTACTTAAAAAAAAAAATAAAAAAATTAGGCCCCGATTGTCTTGTATCTTGAGCCTTTTCATTGATAACTATTAATTTGCAATTCACTACATACATACTTTTTTCCCCCCTCAGAGTTGTTACTTGTAGAAATTTGCCAAAGATGACAAAAGAAAATCCTCTCATGACTTAATCCCTAGCCTGATTTGTTTAACCAAAGTTAACCCAGATATATGAACATTTAAACTGCACAGTTCCAAGAGATAGCATTTGGTATTTATCTTCTTCCTGTGCGTCAGGGCAAGAATGCAAGTCAGCAATCGGTCATTCACAGAGGCACTGAGCAGAGGTTGAATTTAAATAACTTGCCTCTGCATATGACAGGCAAGTCTTGTTCTACCTGTCTGGCTAGAAACGGGCTGAAGTCACCTATCTGCTATAATGGCTTTCTCAGCATAGAAAAGCAGTACTGCTGATACCTACCCTTAGGTTGACAAGCCACATTGCTAATGGCAAAAGATGTACTTGTTAATGTTCGTACACATATTAAGTTCTCCTACTCTAACAATATACATCAAGTTTAATCAAAGACAGGTACGTTCAGAGCTCTTCGATATTCTTGTGCTAAGCTGAATCCACGATGTGTTTCCTTAGATGGGAGAGTGAAGAATACCTCAGCGCTCAGAACTGAAAAGATGACTACTGGTATTCAAAAGAGGAGCTATGTATCAAGAAGTAATTAACATAAGCAGAGAATTTGCTTAAGGTATTGTGGTTAGGATGACAGAAAGAATTTAAACAAAACTAAATAAGAGTTTAAGAGATGTGCAGAAGGTCTATTCATCTCCTCAGGATATATAATTTTTTATCCTCTTGAATCAGACCTTCAATATAAAGTGCTGCATCTGTTTTCTATATAAATAACAGAATCATAGAATGGTTAGAGTTGGAAGGGACCTTAAAGATCATTTAGTTCCAACCCCCCTGCCATGGGCAAGGACACCTCCCACTACACCACATTGCTCAAAACCCCATCCAGCCTGGCCTTTAACACCTCCAGGGATGGGGCAGCCACAGCTTCTCTGGGCAACCTGTGCCAGAGCCTCACCTCCCTCACAGTAAAGAATTTCTAGTATCTAATCTAAATCCCCCCTCTTTCAGTTTATAACCATTACCCCTGGTGCTATCGCTATACTCCCTAATAAAGAATCCCTTCCCATCTCTCCTGTAGGCCCCCTTCAGGTACAGGAAGGCTGCTACAAAGTCTCCCCGGAGCCTTCTCTTCTCCAGACTGAACAATCCCAACTATTTCAGCCTGTCTTCACAGGAGAGGTGCTCAAGCCCCCTGATCATCTTTGTGGCCCTCCGCTGGACCTGATCTTTTCCAGTTTAATAAACCAGTTGGCTGGTATCACTTTTCCAGTTTAATAAACCAGTTGGCTGGTATCACTATTTAGAATTTGTTGTTTGCATTCACAGATGCAACTGAGATTGAAGCTAGCCTTTACTACATCAAAATGTACATCACCAACACCCTTTAGTGAAACCTTTCATGTACAAGAGAAATATTGCTGTACAACTGTAAATCAAACGAATCCACATTCTTGCTTACAGTTTATTCAGCAGCATCCCTAAAAATGGCTATTGAGAGGGTTTTCAAAGGGCATACAAAGCAGAACAACTTTTTTGTTTTCCTATACCAAGCGAGGAAAATAACATCCAAGTAAGATTCAAAATAGATTTAAAAAGCCCACCTCACTGTATTAAGAAAGTCATTAGCAGTTTGAAGGAGTTAGATACAAAAGTTATAAATTAGTACAGATTGATTTCACAATATGCAGCAGCAACTTTCATACACCAAAAATGAAGAAAATCACTATATACATTCACTAAAGTTAACTTATTTTCTTTAAAAAATAAGTCTTAATTTTGACACCTAGGCATAGAACACACAGTTATAGTAGTACAGACCAGTGAAAGACACTGTTACTTACAGGATCCAAATGTAAAACCTCATAAGGATTGTATTCTTGATACTCTCGGTCCGTTTTGGAAACTTTGTATGCAAGAAACAAAAATAATGCCCAGCCAGCAAGGAGGACTATTTTCCTGTTTGGAAAAAAAAGAATTTTTTAAATGTACAAATCCAATAGCTCCAGCATAATTCTACAAATATCATAAGAAGCCATTTGATATCACCATTAAGATGGTGATAAACATTAAAGCCATTTTAAAGCAGGTATTTCTGTTATAACATTATCTTTGACACTGCTGAGACAGCTGCTCTGACTTTGAATTAACTTTTCTTTTCTTTTTTTTTTCTTTTTTTTTCCCCCAAAGGCAAGCTGCTATCAACAAAGATTTTCCATTCTTTAGCTGTCTGTCCTCAACAGGTATATAATATTATTTCCTATTTTTAAAGGACGACTTTAACCTGATGCTAGACAAAGTCAACATAAAAAAAAAAATAAAAAAAAATAAAAACAGAAAGCTGAAACAGATGTTTAACAGACAGCAAAATATCTTGAGGGCGGGAGACAGACAGCATCCATCTTGATTTCGAGCCCTACTAGAAAATTATTTAACTTAATTATTCAAATATAGCAGATTGCAAATGTCTCTTCTGTGACACAGAAGCAATTATTATATAAATTAATTCCAGCTGCTTTGATTACCAAAAAAAATGCATATTTTTATAAAATAAAAACAGGAATTGTTCTAATGGAAAGTCATGCAAATGAAACATACTTACTTTACTGTAGGAATTATGTTTTGTTGTGGTTTTAACAGTCGCAAACGATACCACAAGCACCTTCCATATACGTTTCTTATATTCTTTAATCGAATTTGCTCTGTAAAGAGAGAGATTGCGATTAACCAATCCGACAGAAATCAGAATGACAAACATGCTCATGTCATCCTGGAGTAGGCAATACAAGGTCAGATGGAGGACTAACAGAAGGTCCAACAACAATAGTGGAGGCAAGAATGTTTTTTAAACCCATTTAAGCGACACTGCACATCCATAGCTGTAAGAAGTTGGTCAGATCATTTTCCACTACCTAAAAGGCATCTATTCTGTTTTCCACATACCACGTATCAACCCTCACTTGTGAACCCAGCCTTTGCCTGGCTAACGTGCGGACATGCACCTGTAAATTTTACTTCTGCCATTCTGTACTCAACTCCAACAAGTCTCCCATTTCAGTGTATCAGCTACTGTGCACAGGATAAACAATCAAAAACCTAAACAACCCCTAACCCACATGCCAAACGGTGTTTGTATACAACTATAGAGTAGCAACAGCTACTTCCACAATTCAAAATACGATCCATTTTCTTCCTCTTTGCAACACCTGCTTTTTATAAATTGCCTTCATTTAGGTTTTTCCTGTTGAAGGGGAAAAGGATGGAAGTGTAAGATAATAGTTATTTGTAAACTATACAGCTCAGTAATATGGGTCCTTGGCAAGAGTATATACATTAACAACAAAGCAGCCAACAAGATTTCCTACTTTCAGGACAGGATGGGGCTGGAAGGAAATTGCATTTATACTCTGCATGACAAGGCACGGAAGCTACCTCTGTTAAGAGGGTTGTAGTTATATTTCAGAGTTAAGACTAACCTAAGCTTGGTTAAAAAAGACTTTCATCCTAAGAAAAGTATGGCAGAAAGCAAATAGCTTGTACAGAATTTCTGTAAGCACTGGAATTGTATGTTAGAAAGTGGCTTCGACCCTGTTTATCTTTTAAGTAACTTGTCTGTCCAAAGACTACACAGTCTGACCTACAGCACTTCTGAGGTGAGGAGGTCAATGTAATCACCTCATCTGCAAAAGAGTAAGATCACTTGGCCTTTTTCCAGACTGAAGGAGGAAGAATTAAGAGAAAAAAAAACCAAACCACCCTGTCTCAATACATTTAGATATTGCTGGTGAACAGTGAGTAAATTTGCCAATTTAAAAGACGTTTGTGAATTATTTAAACACAGGAATGATATTAATAACTTTGATCCAAAGGGGACATCAATCACATCCTAAAAAGTCTGAATTCTCACCTTTGCACTGGCATTACAAAAAAGGAAAAAAAAGCTGATGGCATTAAAAACTAGACAATTAGGTTATGAGAACTAAAGAGCTCTGCTACAGAAACGGGGAGGAAGTGTTCAGGGAGTTTCAAACAGTCAACTGGACAACCATGGCCCATAGCACGATGCTTTTATGAAAAAGCCACTGATGGTACTTGAACAAATCAGGCATCTCGGTTGGACAGGGTGCTGGGCCATGCCATCTAGACTGTGCTTTTGCCACATAAGATCAGACCAGATGATCCTTGAGGTCCCTTCCAACTTGGTATTCTATGGTTCTACAATCACAAACCTCACAGAAGACACGTGTGCTTATTTTAAGCATAAATCACTCATTTCAAACATCATCAATAAATCCAGTTGTGTGGTGCTGAAACAAGATTAAGCCAACTGTTCAGCTCAACCCACTGACCCAGACCAGCTGCCTGATCCAACCTGCACCACAGCCCATTCCTCCAGCACAACCCAGGGGCACTGCTTTTTGGTAATGCTCTTAACTGACTACACAGCTTGCAGAAATACCTAAAACTAATGTGAAAACAGACTACCAGTGCCCTTGGAGAAACAGGTGACTAAGAGAACTTTGTTTACTTAATCCTGTAAAACTAAGCCTAACAGGATATGACTCCTTTTAGTGTTTTTGCCAGGATTTTAAACAATTTTTAACAGCTTTTTAACAAGCTGCTGTGCCTTGTCTTTAAAAAAAATCTGTGCCATCCTGTGACACCATGCCCCAGTTCTCAAACTTGCTTACTGTCCAGTCCCAAAGTACCAGCTAACCCTCTCCTCCTTCCCTGTGAAAATAGTCAATACCCTTCATTTTACCATGCCAAAAAGGCTCCAAAAGGCCCTTAAGGGAAGGCACCATGGAAAAGAGAAAAATAGTTGTGTGAGGTAAACTAAAGAATTGCCATAAAGTCAAATAGAAACTGACCACAGGGGAAAATGAGGCTAGAAATTAAAGGTGTTTTAGAATAGCCAGAGAACTGAGGTTTTGGAACAGTCTTCCAATAATAGCTGCAGGAATCACATTTTGTGAACAGTCTAACAATAGCACGAAGAAAAAAGAAATAAAATTGTAGCAACTGGTGTGAGAAAAAAAAAAAATTAAGCCCTTTGGATAGGTAAACAACACATCCTTAAGTCAATTAAGGAGTCCCTGGCAATGATGTCCTGGATAAGCTATGCCGCACAGAGGGACCTCTTCAGTCAAACACTGAATTAAGACATGATGCTAAACATTTATTTAATTTTTTTTTTAAAAAAAACAAGCAAACAAACAAAAAAACCACCAACACATCTGAACAACTCTGGAACAAATCTAAGTACAGTTGATTAAACTATACCAAAGCAAAAGCACCTTATTCATTTCTTTTCAGTTTTGGGATGCCAATGGTCTCATTTGATTAACAACCCCAAAAGGAAATATGGCACTAAAAAGGCGAATGATTGTTTATAGTTATCTGTTCAGAACACCAAGAGAATCAAATCCTTCCCAAGTTGAAGTCCAGACTATTCAAGCTATTCAGAGCTATCCTAAGGCACTTCCTCTGTCACATACCATCATGAACATGTATTAACTCGTGGAATTAAAGAAGAGGTGGCTACCTGGGAGAAAGAAGGAGAAGTACAGACAGCATCACTCCCAGCTTCTGCAGAAAGCCGCTGGCAAAACACCACCCTCAGTAAGAAAGCTGTATTCCTGCTGTATCCAGGAAAAACAGGCTTCCTTTTTATTTACAGACAACATATGTGACTGCACCAAATAAAAAACTTACCTTGTTAGTAAGAAATTGGTTGCGGGGGGTGGGGCAAGAAAAAAAAAAGGAGGCTAGTAAGAGCTGGAATACCAGATCATTACTGTGCTTAACAAAAGCAGCAATGTATGCCTAATGAGCAAGTTGTGGATAGATCAGGTCCTTTTTTGATTTACCTTCCTCTCCCAAGGAGCCTGCTTTCACACAAGGGGATTTGCTATGCCCCAGAACTGGCACACTGTCCCTGGGAATGGGTCTGCATGCCACGGTTTTGGCAGCTGGGGCAGGGAGGGGGAGCTAGAGGGATGGCTTCTGTGAGATGGCTTCTGCCCCATGTCCAATAGAGCCAATGCCAGACAACTCCAACATGGAACCACTGCTGGCTGAGCAGGCTGAACCAAGGCTGAATCCCTCAGCAACTGTGGTAGCACCTTTGGGATAACATATTTAAGAAGGGAAAAAAAAAAAAAAAAAACCCAACCACCTTGCACAACACCAATTGCAGCCAGAGAGAAGAGTGAGAATACCCAAGAGAAACAACTCTGCAGACATCATGGAGGTCCACGGCAGAGCAGATATCCACCTGTGAAGAATGCCAGGCCAGAGCAAGCAGATGTGCCCAAAGGAGGCTGCAAGCCCACGGGAAGCTCATGCTGGAGCAGGGTCCTGGAAGGACCTGTGGATCTGTGAAGAGAGAAGCCCACTCTGGAGCAGGTTGGCTGGCCAGATTTGTGACCCTGTGGTGGACCCACGCTGGAGCAGTCTGTTGCTGAAGGACTGCACCTCACAGAAAGGACACATGCTGGAGCAGTTCATCAAGAACTACAGGCCATAGGAAGGACTCACACTGGAGAAGTTCACAGAGAACTGTCTCCTGTGGGAGGGATCCCATGCTTGAGGAGGGGCAGAGTGTAAGGAATCTTCCCTCTGAGGAGAAAGGAGCAGCAGAGACAGTGTGTGATGAAATGATCACAACCCCTGTTTCCCAACCCCCTGTACAGCTGAAGGCAGAGATAATCGGGAGTGAAGTTGAGCTCAGGAAGGAATGGAGGGGTGGAAGAAAAGTGCTTTAAGATGTGTTTTTATTTCTCATTACCCTACTATGATTTGATTGGAAGTAACTTACATTAATTTTCCCCAAATCAAGTCTGTTTTTTTGCCGGTGACAGTAATTGCTGAGTGACCTCCCTGCCCTTACCTTGACCATGAGCCTCTCATTATACTTTCTCTCCCTTGTACAGCTGAGATGGGCAGTGACAGAGCAGCTTGGGTCAACTCACACCCTGCAATATCCTGCAGAACCCGAGCACACAGGAGTAAATACTTTACATGCTGCTCCGGGTAAAGCTTTGCAGTGAAACAGGAATTGTACCTTCTCTGGATTTTTGCCTCTGGAATCCTTGCTCTGTCAGGGAAAATGGCTCAGAGTCCAAAAAGGTAGGGGTTCTCTGTTTCTTCTCACTTCAGGTCATGGCTCCCCATTAAAGCAGAAGAACACTTCAGACACCACCCTTTGACTCAGGATTACAGGGAGACAAGCGGGGAGGACAGGGAGAGGAGAAGGGGAGATTGCTTTTCCTTTAGTAAGAAAGGCTTCTCATTTGATGGGTAAAACTCTTAATGATACTGAAGCCCTCCTACAGTTTTTAAAATAGCTATTAAACAGCCTTGAAAAGTAAAGGCGTAATGCATCCATGGGTTTTTGAATTAATCTCACTAACAATAATCCATGCATCAAGGTACTGCTAAAGCACCCCTCTCAGATGAAGATGGAGAAAACCAGCTCATTTCTGTAAATAATTTGGGGAAGCATCCCATGCTTCCTGCATTTCTCCCCTCCAAATTATTCTGGATGCACCCAAAGTTCCTGAAATTGACAAGCGATTTTTCATCAATACAACTCTCTTACCCTTATGAGCGTTCTCAAAGTTACCATTTATACCTTTAAAAACGTATTTAAATATCCAGCCAAAGCTACACCTTCATATGCTCTTTAAGTTCTCAAGAAATAAAACAATTACTGGCATAAAAGGAAACCTGAGTGCCATCTCCTTCACTTATGCAGAAGGAGCTAGTCAGGTCCCTCAGTGATACTAGTAGGTATTTCAATCCAACATTGTCCAAAGCTTTTATACAAATGAAAATAAAATCAATACCCTAACACAGCTAGGCTACTAATAACTAAATGGGGGGAGTTTATTTGTACCGTAATCTGTTTACCACTTTTGGATGAAAATAATTAACAAGTATTTCAGACTTTTCCTTCCTTAAAGGCAGCTGCCCATTTCGCTGCGTGCCTTAACTACGGAATGACTAAAGATCACTGACTGATCTGCAAGTGTGAGATATAGCCAACTTTATGTTAAATCCAAAGAGCTTTGCAACATCGGAATGACAAGCTCAAAGCAATTATTAAAAAAGGAGGTAAAAAAATATTACAGACCATCTTTGATCTTTATTTCTTTTATTTGGTGATTAAAGGTTTTTTTCCTTTGTATTCCAGGCAACAATACAGGTATCAGTCGAGAATGCTTAAGTAAATAATTGACTCCTCTTTGTCTGAACTTACGTATGCCTCTTGAATATCCAGGTCTTTAGAGAGCGCAATTTTAGGATGAATAAGCCAGAGGTGTCTGCTTTTTTCTGAGCAGGTGACCCAGAACACGCAGTTCTTGGTAATCACAGAACAGCTGAACATTTGAGGAAGAGATTGATTAGATATCACCTAATCCAACGATGTTGCTCAGAGGAGGGTCAACAAAGCAGGTTGCTCTGTGGCTCCAGGCCTTTGGGTATCTTCAAGTACACAGCTCCCACAGTCTCTCTAAGCAACACAGAGTTTGAACACCCTCACAGGGCAAAAAACTTTTCTCATGTCTGTCTCAATGTCCATTAACTCACCCATCACACAACGGGTGAGGAACACAGGGCACACAAACACAGAAGGAAGCTGATGATAGGTTGGATTAGCTGTTTCCATAGATTACATACAGCCTGTGGCCTACAACTCAGCCATGCCTGACTTAAATTTGGGTTTGATGCTCACCCATACCTTCCTCACTGGCACACACACCACCTTTCTGCACTTCTCCCTTGCCTCCTCCTCATAAGAATACAAGGTCTTTGGCTTCTCATACAAATGTTGTCTTCCAAAGCCAAGGCCTCTGTAAAATTCAGCAACTGCATACTGTTTTACCACATTCTTTTTTACCACCACCTTGGCCGTACTACTGATGACCAGCAGAGCAGACACAGTTCTGTCAGCACACGAGGAACACAAAAGGACATTGGCAACGTGGGCACTGCCACACGGCTCAGCATTTCTATTGCCAGAAGAATCTTTGACACGTGTGTTGGCACGACTTCACAAAACACCTTAACAACAGTACCACAGAAAGAATGAACCAGTTCTGTGGGCAATGACAAGGGCTCCAGACAACTGGGATATGATGAGACATCAAAAGAAAGATCTGGGAAACAAGTAATTTTGGGGTGAACAAACACCATGAAGCAAAACAGCAGCACTGCATGAGTTTTGTTTCATTTTCAGTAGCCCGTGTAGGATAACCTAATCTAGCTGCTGCTTCAGAAATTACTTCTGACCTATTACTACTGAAGCCAAAGTGGTCTTGACTGTTGTACTATTGAAAGTGCTCAAGAAGTCTTACATACCCGTTTCTGAAGAAATAGGAAGACTCGTTTTATCCTTAGGAATGCCTAACAAATGATCCCTACCTATGCTTAACCTTTTTGTTTCAGGTTCTAAGGGTTCCAACAAGTGCTCCAAAAGAAGACCTACAGGAGATTCTTTTTCATTTTTAACNAAGCTTACACAGTTACTGGACATGGGCATCTCTGGAAGAAGGGGAAGGGAACGAGGTACATCTGGAGTTATATACGAGAGCAAAGTTTTAATCACCAGGTTCTTGTTTCAGCTGCCACAAACACAGGTCAGTTTTAGGAAAACACACCACAAAATAAGACTTTTAGTATCAGTACTCATATCTAAAGCATGTAAAAGTTTTAAAAGATCATACAGTCGATTTTTAGGACAACCAAAAACTACCAAAAACCTTAATATCTAGAATAAATGGAAGCCACTGGTTTTCTATCATTTGACCTCAGAACAGCAATATGTCCTAGCTTCCTGCGTCCTTTCTGCCTTCAGGCTACTCAGAAAAGCAAAGGCAGCAAGTCTAAAATACAGCTCCAGTGGACTCTGTCAGAAAAAGAAATACAAGGAGGTGCATATGAAACATGCTGCCCATCAGATGCAGACAAGTCGCCCAAAGGAGAATGCTGCTGGATTTCAAAAGAAAAGAGCTTCCTTCAGCAAAAAACATGGAGTGACAGATTTCTGCAGCCTAGAAAATGCCAAGATCGCTTTCAAGACATTTTCACAAAACGTTTTTGAAGTACTCTCTATACCCCTGTCTGGGAAACCTGTACCTGTAGAATGCATCAAGAGATGCAGGTAACACACATACCACGCAAAGTCTCTAGGAGGTTATGACCCAAGGGTAGCGCAGCTCTAAGCATTAAACCTGTTCTGTTCAGAGGGTAACAAGCTTAGCTGAAACATTGCTCTTCAGAGTTTCTGATCTGGCTAGGTTTTGTTCAGAGTTCTACAGTTGTAATCCTCTAAAGTGTGCACTACACAGGTTCCCTTTTCCTTTCAACAGCTATGTATATATAAACACAATGTACACACATACATATGCAAATAGCTGAAGACTTGGACTTTTTCCTATGTCAACAGTCACAGAAATTAAACAACAGTATAGACCATTTATTTATCTTGGTCTTGAAATGTGGCTCTCCAAGTAAATTGACTTTTTTAATCACAGAACCATTTCTCAGATAACAGGCGATGAGTACAAGTATGAAAATGCTACCCAACTGCTTTACTAGGCTACCTTTACTTAAGCCTATTGACAATGTCTTGATAATTATTGTAAAATAGACACCACATGGATATAGCATGGTACCCAGGAATAATTTAAAAACCTCAGGAGTAGGACAAAACCCTACACGTACTTTCAAAAGAAGCCAGTGACAAGCACTGATAAGAAAGTTTTAAAGCAGTAACCCATCTTCCCCAGCAACTAAGAAGCAGTATTCAAACTTGCAGCAACACACAAATTCAGCAACTACTCTGAAGTACTAAATAATTTCAAACCTTATTGTAAAAGGGTTGACTTCTAGTGTAAAACCTCAAATTATGAGACATGAAGCAAATTAAATTGATTTAAAAGCATTCTAAAATGCCGTGGCTTAAATCCCAAAGCCTTCACATAGCTACTAGTGGGTTGTTTTTTTGTTTTTTTTTTTTCAATTTAAATTGTAAAGCATCCTCTCGTACTTTAAACTGACTCTATTGGTAAAATGATCTGAATAGATGCTTTCTAATTTTCATGTCTGTTGTTGTAAGAATTGTCCTCATTACCCCAATTTTCTCTATAACGTGGTCATGTCCAAGTTAGCCTCTTCACTAAAATGTTTATAGCTGAATAATTTGACTCTAGTTGTTTCCAAAGATATTTTTTCCTCTCATAAATATTCATAGAAATAAGCAAAAATTAACAGGTTTCAAGTATCATGTTGTTGTTAACTAGTAAAACTCCAAACTGTTCATCAACTACAGAAAGTCCCAGGAAAGACCTTAACAGCAAAGCTGATTCTTTTCTACAGCATGTTTTGCAGCAACTACATTAAGCGTAAAAGAGACAAAAAGTAACCAACTTTACATTACCATATTGTCCCAGGCATATTTGCTGACCAAAAGATATCATTTGTTACTAATAAGTTTAATGAATAGTAACATAAGATGATTCAACATCTTGAAAGTTAACTCCTTTGCAGAGTTTGCTTGGACTTTTTATTTACAGAACTAGATATATTATATACACAAAACTGTATCAAGCTCCCACGGTGATGATCACATCACCAGCAGGCATCAGGAAAAGTCCCAGACTGGACTCAGTGATCAACAGGAGCTGGATTCCAAATCTAGAGTCAGGAATGCACAGATCGGGGTCAAAGGCAGACGAACAGACAGCGTCCTCCTCAGACATCAACCACTGAAGGAAGAGAGTTGCCCCTTTGATCCCTCAGCTTTTATACTGAGCATGATGGGGATGGGATGGAATACCCCAGTCAGTCAGTTTTGGGTCACCTGTCCTGTCCACTCCTCCCTTCAGGTGTCACCCCTCTACACTTTTTCTGCTTCCGACCCTCCAACGGGTCAAATACCAAAATTCCCTGACCTTGGTTGTTATAGCAATAAGTACAAGCCAGGGCCTCTCTGCATAACATTCCTTGCTATAATCAGGTCTTATCACTGTGAGAGTGAACAGTTTCTGGACAATATGCTCTTAATTTCAGAGTGTCGTTAGTTAGCAGAGGCCCAGCTAAAAAAGTAAAATTGTAAAAGAGAAAATTGGTTCGTTTTAGCTCAAACCAGGACCAGATCACATTCAATCCAAAGCAAATGTAGACAAAAGTCCTTTAGCATACCACCAATAGCTAAAAATGCCTGTATTCAGTCATGTTCTGATGCACATCTTGGAGAAACTATAACGGACAGAACTGATGGGCAGAGGGATCAGTAACGTATCTCCATTTATCATCAGTGGGGCTTTTGTAAAGGGAACGTGAGCTTTACAAATGTGACTCCTCTAAAGGAAGTAAACGTATGGAAGAGGAGATCCTTCTGACACAGTCTGGTTTCCAAAGCGCTTTTGAAAGGTGCCTCCTAAAAGTCTTTCAGGACTTCCAACTATTGCAAAAATAAATACGTGATTAGGAAGCAGAGCGAATGGCCAGTTCTCACAACAGAAGGAGAGGGCTATGAGTTCTGCAGAAATCTGTGCTATAACTACGAAGTTCACATTTCACTAATAACTAACCTGGGTAAAGGGGTGAGCAGTAAAATAAAGCTTCGGGGTTATATTAACTGATTCTGGTAGCGTGGGTATGGGTGCCCTGAAGAATTGTAAATATCAAGAAAGTAGACTACAGAATGGCACATGCAATTCAGGGAATGAAAACGTAGAGAATAGGAACTATCCTAATTTTATATAGGTAAGGAGGAGCTTGAGGCTGACCATCACCTCTCGGGAATGCAATCCTGGGTGCTGTGAGAAACTGCTCTATGAAAACATCAGCTGAATGTTTATTAATTATAAAAAGCAAAGCAAGTGTTTAGAGCATTCTTGTAAGGCAAGGAAGAGAACACTATTCCACCACGTAAGCTTAAAGTATGTACAAACCTTGAGTACAAAGCACAGTCCTAGTTCAAATCTCTCTCAAAGAGGCACAACTAGAAAACATTCAATTAAGGTGAACAAGGGCCATTAAACATACGGGAAGATTTATGTCCAAAATATAAGCTACAAATCTTTCATCTGGGAGAGAGAAAAGGGCAAGGAGAGGTAACAGAAGGATGTAAAAAACCTAAGTGACAGCAAGGATTGAATGTTTACTGCCTCTTCCAGTACAGCACATAAAGGTGGTCAAATAAAATCAGAAGCAGATGCAAAACAAAGGCGCTGGTGAACCCCTGGCCACAGGACGGTACAGACGCTATGCTAAAAGAGAGTCACTGCACTGAAAACCATTGGAAACTGGGAGAACATGCAAAGGAAGCATCATTCGTGCTTGTCCTGTTATTGCCTCCTTAAGGCACACAATTTTGTAATAAGTGAAGATGTCATCTGATCTGACCCAGTTCTTAAAAAATAATTTAAAAAAAAAAATGTATTTAAAACTATATTGGTAAGCCTTTGTAGAAGTCACAACGCTAGCAAGTATCCTAGTTTCAAATAGTTCAACCAGCTAACCAAGATAATGGCATATTTTGAATCTAAAATGCATTATCTCCAACAGAGAGATAATTAGAATACTTGCAAGTAATTTCCTGTACAAGGGAAATATAAAGTGAAAATCTGAAAACACCTCTTCAGTCTTCTCAATTGTACAGGACCTATTTTGGGCTTCTCCCTACTGTTTACACACTCCATCCAGCACGACCTCCCTCACCATGCAGTAGAGGCACATCTGTGTAGGTCCTGGCTAACAACAAGGCGGGGAAAGGATAACAATTCCCTCCGTGGGAGAAGGCAGCACCATAGGATGAAAGGACACAGCAGCCGCCCCAGTCTAGACCTGTTCAAGTTGCTGCAGATCTACATCCTTCTTCATAGGCATGAATTTGAAGAACAACGTCAACACCACCAACATCCTTACTTTAGAATCATTGATGATCCCATTCCTCATCATTTACCTTGCTCCTCTCAAATTCCTCCTCCTCCTGCCAGAATGGTTTAGCTGCTCATAAAACCACAAGTAAATCATCACACTTTCCCCTTAATTGTATCAGGTTAAATAGCACTAACTTGAATTCTCTAATACGTAGCCTGTACACCCTGGTGGTAGTAGTCTAGTGTCATCTACAGTACGATGTAGACATCTACTATTACATGAGTAGTCCAAGACACCCTTGCAGCAAATGTAAGATGAACAACAAGGTATATATTGAAACTTTTACAACATTGTTTTCAGAAGCTTCCATAACAAAGGTTGAATTTAAAAAAAAAATACAACTTTATTTTTATGTACATGTAATGAGATAAAGTTCTTGTAACAGCTTGATCTTTATCTTGCAACAAAAAGCTTTTCAGAATTAAGTGTTCTGGACAGTCTTGAAGCTACTTAAGTAATCTATAATACAGGTTTATTAATTTTATTTTACTGCTAGGAGACTACAGTGCTTATAATAAGATTATAATACTTCCAAAAAATTCCATGAAAAGACATGTCTATTTTTTTCAAATAACAGAGCAGTTTAGATAACCCTGTCCAAATGCTTTGTTTTGAAAAGTATTTTTAGAGATAATTGCTAGGCATCACTAATGACATCTCATGTTTACCCTTTCTTCAAATGTTTCTGCAAAAAAAACCCTACTGCTTCAAAATAACAATAGAGTAAAAAATTTTAAGAAAAAGCAGTATTAAGTATCACCATTATATACCATTCCCCCTTTTAACAGTCACCTAATAAGCTGCATTTTTCTGAACTTGAAATGGTTTAAGTTAACCACAGTACACTCAATTTCATAATACCTAAAAAAAAAAAAAGAGAGAGAGAAAATCAATTTACATGTAATATCAGTTCTTAAATGTGTAACTGAATTTCACTGACTCTCCTCCCACTTCCTCACACAATGCTCAAAGGTTATATTAACAGGAAAGGATAAGCACAGGCACATACAGGCACAAAATTCTTATATTCACAGGTATCAGGTTTTCACAGTCCTGGCATTAACAATGAGCGTGACATCCCGTCTTTTTGCCCTGTCCTTTTATGTCCTTTACCAGCACCCTGCCAAATACCAAAATGCTGTGAACTACTTTTGGGGTGAGGTTAACAAGATCTCAACGAGCTGTGAGCAAGGACAGGGGTCACAGTTAACCCACTCCCAATCTTATCTCACCAGATGATTAGAAGCAGCGCAGAGGAATTTCACCCCAGAGTGGGAGCAGCAGCATCAGGTAGTAGGAAGATACCTGCCCTTCCTCTCCCACAGCTGCTGTAAGGTACAAATGCTCATTACTCCATTACAAGTAAAACAGAAAAAATGCTGCCTGCCTTCCCTGTATCAGCTTGAGTCACATCCAAGTTGCAGACCAAGTTTATCCTCAAAAAGCCAAAAAAACATCACCGCCTCAGTTCCTCTACTTCCATCTTAAACCAGGGGACTAATACGGATCTCTGAAGACAGTCTTGAGATCTACAGATGAAAGATGCACCAAAAAATTACAGAGAAACCTTCATATTTACATTATTACATATAGTGATATCCAGTGCAGTGGGCAGTGGGCAGATACACAGATGTGTTTGGTATGTAGCACAGTAGACCTTACAGAAGGACTTGAAACAACCTATTCAAGGTTTTGAACATGGGTGTCAAGCACTACCTATCTACAGTAGTAGGCAAAAAACCCTACTGCTTCCAAATAGCAATGTAGTAAAAAATTAATAATAGTTTCAAGTATCACCATTATATTCTATTCCATTCCCCCTTTTAATAACCACCTAATAAACTAGATTTTGAAGTAGTTCTTTACTTTGTTCAGCCGCAGTAAAAAAAAGTTGGACTAGAACAGAGGTTCTCAAACAGCCAATGCAAATTCCTGGAGGCATGGCACCTTCAAAGATTAGCAGGGAATAGCCTCCTTTCACAAAGAAAAACTCAAAAAATGTGGTATTAGCCCAGTACTCTTCAAGAAAACTTCTGCTACATCTCAGGAACATTCAAGAGGGGAGGGTGCAGGGGAAACAGGCTAGCGAGCAACAGGACAACATGTAACTGAGGGTGGATGGGACACAGGACCAGCAAAAAAAAACCCACGCTTTATATGGATTTCTATCACAATGAAAGTGAACTGAACAGCTTTTATCTCTTTCAGATCAGCATTTTTTCCTAGATATGAAAACGCAGCAGCTCATCTTCCCCCCTCCTCCATTCCTACAGTAGGTTTTTCTGTTCTCACACTTCAAGAAGTAAGATCTATGTTCCAAGCAGAAAGAGTTCCTACAGCCTCTTTTCTCTCATAGAAGAGACTGAGAGGGAAAATTTTCATTAGCGTTATCCCTGCATTCATGGCTATTATTCTTTGAGAATTTTGAACTGTTTTCAAGATCTTGTTTTGTTCAAGTCCCTTCTTAAAAATCAGGAGACTTTTATTCTTTTCAGCAGCTTTGTGACACATTATAAATAACCAGTGCCCTAAAACAGGCTGATTTATTTAATGTAGACCTAAATCAACTAAAAAGTGGGATGAAATGACAAGCTTTCACAGACCCATGTACTTAACTACAAAGAACATTGCACTCTATGACCACCTGTTTCAGCACAGCTTTATCATTACACGTCTCAATTCAGCAGCACAGGTATAAGTCAAAAAGTACACAAAGTTCAGCGAACACATCTGCATTGTGCAACAACTGGCACATTATCCAACTAAATTCAATCACCTTTTGCTCTCCAGTTCTTTTCTACATGCTGAAGATGAGCCACACAAGCCTACAGTGAAACTGGTTCAAAGCAAGTCCAAGACACGAAGATACTTTGATGGACACTAGGCCATCCCTAATTGCTGAGAAAAAACATGCTCACCTATCACAATTAACTTTTTGAAAAACAACTTAAAAATTCCCATTGCAGAAAGCACTTTTTAGTTAAGAAGTGAATCTGCACCAGAATAACTTTTTAGCAACTGCATTTTTTTATTCCAAACCAAGAGCAGTCACTGCAATAGCTTTTCTCGCAGTAATTCTGCTAAAGTTACACCAATATTTACCCAAAACAGAGTTAATCCACAAAAAGTATGAACTGTTGTGGGTTTTTTTAATAAGACACACACATTTTTTAAAGATACAAGCCAAGGATAGACACCATGGCATTTTCACCATAACCTGAAGCCATCACCACCACTGAAAGAATCAGTCTTCTCCCCTCCCAGCTCTAAGTCATGTCCTGCACCATCCAAGACATCCACATAGTGAGTCATATTCACAAACTGACACACATTAAAAGACGAGGGGGGGGGGGGGGGGGAAAGAAAAAAAAAATCATTTTATCTCAAATAAGTTTGTTCCAGTCTCCCATATGTCTCAGGTGCTTTATTTGGCACAAGGGAATGGGAGAAAAAAGTTACTCTGTCAGATCCCAGCTACCTTGAAGCAGTTATGAAACTGCCACCCAAGACACAAAGCTGAACAATTAACCTTTTACAAGAGCCTTATCAACTCCACAATGAACACCAAGGAGATGAAGTCATTGGGACAAATCCCTTTCACAAAGTCAATTACCTGGCTTGTTTGGTTTATCAAAGCTGAGGTAATGAAATTATAGGACAGTTCACAGGGTGACTACCACACCACAGCAAAACCATCCCAAATACAAATATTGATCCTTGCTGCAGGATGCAGTGACACTTCATGTGGACTCCCTCAAAACACCTGGAAAAAAAGTGGATTTAGACATCCAGGAAATAAAAGCAGCTCAAATTTTACTCAGGATTGGAGAGAGACAAGTTAAATCATGCTGTTCTTCAAGACAGTGGTATTGAAAAGGCCCTTCAAAAAGTTGACCAAAAAGAAAAAAAAAAATAACCCAACAGTAAAATCTTAGTGGCTTGCCAAAAAAACCCTGTCCCACTGAAAGTCTGACATCAGGCACACATTTTGAGTTTTCTCAAAACAGTAAGGCAGTACAGATATATTCTTACATTCCAGTCTTCACTGTGGCAAAAAAAAAACACTGATTTTTTTTTTCTATTTATTTTTCTTCAATTTACTCTACAGGCATTTACTACAAAACTACAGCACAGAACAAACCCTACAATGTTACGGACCATCAGCAATTCCCAGATTTTTGGTGCCAAAACTCACTTGAAGACAGTTGTGGATGTTTTGCACTCCCGCTCCTCCTCCTCCACTGGAGCTCTCTACGCTACCAAGCGCCAGCAACCTACAACAGCGGGCACCAAAGGCTCAGCCTCCCTGCTATTTCACTCTTGCTTCAGACTAGCTCTTAGTTCACCCTCACAAAACAACGTGGCTGAGGCACATCTTCCTCGGTCAGAAAACCTGTTCTATAAAGGCATCTGCTCGATGTCTTTCGGGTGCTCTGGGTCACATCGCAAAATGGATCTTGAAGTGAGGAGAACAGGATTTACTTCAAGTTCGCTCCGATCCAGTCTCCCTGCTCCCAGCAGGCTGAAACAGGTAGCTAGTCCACCTGGACCTCACCAACTCTTCCCGTAGCAACAACTGCATCTCTTGGCTGGACTCTCTAGCACAGGTAGGATAAAACACAATTCCGGAATGAAACCATTAGTTGGTCCTACAGAGGTCTTAGCAGAGTCTGTTGTGTTTGGCCCTGTACTGCGCCTCATCGGTCAGAAAACCTGTTCTATATTAGTATGAAAATAGTAGCCTCTTATCAAAGTCTAGAGATTCCTGCTCATTACAGGAATCAGAAGCTAGCAGTGCTGGAAAACTTCTCTCCTGAAGACACGGGTCTTCTCCTACCTTCCAAAATGATACATGTGGTTTTTAGTGAACTATTCTGAAAACAAGAAGCCATGGTTAAACATTTGGTACTTTCCATCATCATAAGGTACTACTTTATTCCTGAAATCCGTTTGAAATGCTGAAGCAGGTAGGGTTGGATACTTATGAAGTTGAGTGAAGACTATTCAGAGCAATTTGCTGGACACAAGTCCTCAAGACCTAGAACCCACCAAAATGAAGCATAGGAACGCTCCAGTAGCCCCAGCTGTGATCTGCACAACACCTCAACTCTTTATTCAAAAAGAGCCTGAAGAACAAAACTCAACTGTGGGCACACTATTAAGCCATCTGCTAAAAATTGGACTATACCAACATTTTAAATCCATTAAGACAATTATGAGGCAGAAATCATTCTTTCATTTCCATTCATTGCCACGCCTGGTGGTATTCACTTAGTTGACTCATTTTTCTAGCAACAGCATTAATAAAATTTACCTTGCATTTTGGAAAGTATGCTTTGATAGAGCTTTGTAAAAATCTAGCACTAATTGCAGAACAACATGCAGCAGGCCCACCACACACTTGACAACGTTGACTAGAGGGAAAGAAATGAGTAATGTTTCATGGCAGGCCTGTTTGGAAACTGGGCACAATCCACACAGCCATATGCCAAAGTTAGGTTTTCATTTTCTGCCATTCCATAAGGATATCTGAAGATCAAACATAAGGCTAGTAAAGTGTCAAGAACTACAGAGGAAGTAAAACATTATTCAAGTGAAAGAACAATTTTCTCCCTCACTGCCTCCCACCCTCCACCAGAGTTTTGAAGAAAGGTTACAGAAGCAGAGATGTCCTCTCTCTGATCCCCCGCTCCTTAATAACAACCCAAAGATTACAAAATGTCTTCAACAGCAGTAACGCCTCGCTCTTGCAACAGTCAGGACTCCACAAGACAAGGCAGAGAAACCTTTCTCTACAACAGAAAGAACTCCTCAGCCGTACCACAAAGTAGCATCTGGAAGGCAGAGATCAGATCTTCAAATCGGTTCTCAAGCCAGCACCTCACCAGAAACCCCAGGCGTGTTTGTCAGCAACCAAGACTGTAAACGCCCATGATTTACCACCAAAACATTTGTTCTATCAACTTTTCTTCTTCTTACTCTTTACTAGAGGGTGTAGCTGCAAGACTTCAGTGTCAAGTATTTCTTTTACTTATGAAACAAAGTGAAACAGAACCACGCAAACAGCATATGCATTTGGCATACAAAAACATTAAATAATCACCAGATACTAAACAGAAAAAAAAAAAATACACAGTGAACGAAATGGATTTTTCTCATATTGCAAAGCACAAGCACTCTTAAAAGGTCGGTAGTTTCACAGATGGGAATCAGCATCTGTGCTGGTCCACTGAGAATTTAGTATCTTGCCTTTAAACACAATTTCTGCAGCATTTTTCACCTCAAAACTGCAGTTAAAAATGCATTCCCGGCAGCTTATATACCAAAATGCCCTCTCTCTCTGAGAACAGAGGGATGCAGGAAAGACAAAGGGGAAACTGACTGTGGAATTAAATTCAGAAGTATTCTGAGAAACTTTCCAACATCGCTTGGGCCACAAAACATCATCCCAAAGGGTGGAACCAGGAATCAAGCACTTAGGACGCTGCATGACTTGTAATGGGAAAAAACAAATTAAAGCCCCATTTTCACGCTCGCTGTGACCTTTCAGTGTATAAAAGCAGAGCCGGGTAACTTTTCCTCTGTGGCCTCAACTCCACAACAACGTTCAATAGTTTATTCTTTCCCTACGATGCAAATTTAGGTCACTCACCACGAAACAACCCGGGAGGAAAAGAAGGGAGGAAGGGGGGGATAAATAAATAAAAGAAAGAGGGGGGGAACCCAGCCAACCAAACCAAAGCGTTACACCCCAGCGCAGCAATGACTCTGCAGGAGCAGAGCCGCGGAGCCCAGCGCGCTTTCGGGGCGGCGGGCTCGGACCATGCCGTTTACCGCCTGCCCGCCCTACCCCCCACTCCGTGAACCGCTAAATGGCTGACACCGACTACACCGACAGACCGGCGTCCCCCCGCTCATCTCGCTCCCCCCCACCCCCCATCAATTCCCCAGAAGGGGCAGCCCCCGGGGTCTCTACACGCAGGGACGGCCCATGCGGGGCGGAGCGGAGCCGATGCGGGCCCGGCCCGGCGGAAGGCCCAGCTCTGCTCTGCTCTGCCGCGGGATCGCTCTGTTGCCGGGGGTAGGGGTGGGGGGGGCACGCTCGTGTCGGCAGGCGGAGGCCGGGGCAAGGCCGCTGACCGGCGTGCT
>VXBJ01002305.1:182871-203707 GCA_013400055.1 Nycticryphes semicollaris
AGGCGGGGGGGGGGTTGGGGGGGGGTGTATAGGTTCGGTCACACATCCGTCCCTGTCCCTGTCCCTGTCCCGATCCCGATCCCTATCCTGAGGGGCGAAGTGACCGCGCTCAGCTCCCGCGGACGGCCGAAAGCGATGGCCTGCAGGCACTATGGGGGCCGACCCCCACCTTACCCCCGGGCTGCCACCTTTTCCCCGCAAGATGGCGCCCCTGCCGCGGGCTAGCGCTTCGCCCGCCGCTTGTTGTTCCATGTCCTTCATCCCCGCGCGAAATGGGTGTCCTCTGGAAGTGCTGGGTCCTTGAAGCCAGGGAGGGCCGTGAGCGGCGTCTTGCCGTGGGCAGGGGAGATTGTGGGGTCGGCGCAGGTTTTAACCGCAGGTTTTAGCCCAAGTGTGACCGAAGCTGGGCCGTGGGGTCTGCGAGAACGGGAGCCGGGAAGGCTGCAGGAATATAGCCGGCTAGGGAAGAGAGGAAAGCTGCGAGGGCTCTTCGCCGGGAAGCAGCATCCAGAGAGTAAATAAGGGACCAAAAGGCACAGTGTTCTTAAGAGGTGTAAGAACTTGGATAAGGAAAAGTAGTTCTGACGAATGAAGTCCTCAGGATTTGGAGGTTGGACCCTGAGCAGCCCTGTGAGGGCAAACATTTAAAATGTGTCTACATTCTGATTTTAATTTCAGAAATGGTCATACCCTACAAGAGGGACGCTAAAAGTGTGGCATCAAAAGGCAGATACTGTGTTTGCATTCACTACACTGTTAATGGCAAGTTACCACTTTGCAACAGAAGAGGCTGCTAATTATGCCCATCCATGAGAATATGCCCATCTCTACAGCTTCAGAGATAAGTGTACAGACACCCAAAAATGGGGTCTCACAAATACATTATGGGAAAACATGACACAGAAGAGCTGTGATGGCATCACCACACAAGGGACCATTAGGGATACCTCGGTGGGAAAGAAGTGCCATCCCAACATTAAGGAAGACTGATGTGGGGAAGCGGGGAGAAAGGTAATAACCAATGAGGCATGAAATCACAGAATATCAGGGATAGGAAGGGACCTGGAAAGATCATCTAGTTCAATCCCCCTGCCAGAGCAGGAACACCTAGATCAGGTCACACAGGAACATGTCCAGACGGATTTTGAGTATCTCCAGAGAAGGAGACTCCACAATCTCTCTGGGCAGCCCGTTCCAGTGTTCCGTCACCCTCACTGTGAAGAAGTTGTTCCTTATATTTAAGTGGAACCTCTTATGTTCCAGCTTGCACCCATTGCCCCTTGTCCTATCAATGCCTGTCACTGAGAAGAGCCTGGCTCCATCCTCCTGACACTCACCCTTTACATATTTATAAACATTAATAAGGTCACCCCTCAGTCTCCTCTTCTCCAAGCTAAAGAGACCCAGCTTCCTCAGTCTTTCCTTGTATGGGAGATGCTCCATCCCTTAATCATCTTTGTAGTCCTGGTGCCATGATATAGTAATCCGTAGATGGAAGAAATATTTTCTTCTTTTTTTTTTTCCTGGGAAAGGATTTAGTGTTGATTAAAAAGTTTTTTAAAAAAAAACTTCATTTTTTTTCATCGGTACTCTTTGTAGTTGTTCCCAGCTAGATCCTTCTAGAGTTCACAGGCAAAGTTTAAGATACTTCCTTCTATGTCTTTTGCTATATATGCTGCCTTTGAGTATTGTACACCCTCTGCAGTGACAACAATTCTCGCAGTAGCTGCTTTGGAAGATACATGAATGCATTAAAGTCACCTCCCTTTATGGGTTTATAGTCTTTTATGTTTCAGTGATGCAGTGAAAAGCTTCTATACAGTAAAAAAAATGCATGACAGGTAAAAATCTGTATGTGTACTTAGCCTATTTTTGTAAGCAGAGAAAATGCAAGTGTGTTCAGCCGCCGAGTCTGTTACTTCAGTCAGGTAAAGGGGCAGAGCTCTCAAAGACGATTCAGTTCCTACAGGTTTTGTGAAAGCAACCTGTTAGATGAAGGCTTGTGGGTGCACCAGCTTGAAGGCCCAGCAGTGGGTGAGCTAAGATCTCATGAGACACTGTAATAGCCACAAAGGAGACAGTGTAAGTGTCCTGTAGAAAATCTCTTGTCGATGTGTTCAGCTGATCACGGGAGCCAGATCTGAAGGAAAACAGGCTTTGCTCATGTTGCAGATGATGAGGCTGCTTCATAATGCCACTGCTTTGGAGCCCATCAGTTGCAGGAAACATCGCTCCTTTGCCCTCTTGGCCCATGAGGGGGTTGCCTGTGGCAATAACTGACCTAGTGAGGAAATCCTGAAGGGCTGCTTTTGGCTTCATGCTGTCTTTGCTTTCCCCCTGCCAGCCTTTCCAGGAGCCACTGGAAAGGAGGGCCTGGGGAAAGTAATTCCAGCTCTGGTAGTGCAGGGCTCCTCAGGCAAGAGGTGGGTTGCCCAGTAATTGAACAGCAGTGAGCAGAGGCCATTCTGGCGTAAACCCCAACAGTTTAATGCTTCTGGCCATTTTAACCTTGTATGTGTGCAATTTTTTGCTATTCTCTCCTTAATAATTCAGTTAATTCTTTTTACTTGCTCAGATGCTTGAGGGTAATAAAGGAGTGTGCAATCTTTTTTTTATCCCTAAACTCTTACAAAGTTGGTCTATTAGTTCTGCAGTGAAATATGTCCCTCTGTTTCATCCAGTGGAGTCTGATATTCCATACCTAGGAATAATTTCTTCAAGGAAAGATTTTATTACTCCTCCATTTATTGCTGCCTGTTTTTTTTCTTGGGAAAGCCTCTACCCATCTTGATAATTGGTCTACTACCACTAGGAAAAGTTTATATCCAGGCATATCAACTTAATTATCTCCAGTCTTTGCAATGGGAAAAACATCCATGGTCAATTTCCCAATTCATGTGCAGGTTTTACATTTGAGGATTTTTGACAGGTAGGACAGGTATTAATACTTTTAGCAGCTGCCTAGACACCTGAGCTCACCTCCTGTACTTGATTAGCCACTGCTTCCATTCCTCCATGAGCTTTATCATGCAACCATCTAGTTGTAGTCATCGGGTGTTTCTTTGGTAAGAGAGGTTTTCCTTTTGTTGGCCATATTCTGTCTTCATCTTCCACTGCTTCCCACTTTTTCCACTGTTGCTGTTCTTCCTTTGTCACATCTGACTACTTCTTTGAGACAGTCAACATCAGGCCGTGATCTCTTACCCAAGGGAACTGCTGTAATCTTCACCGCAGGCTGCCGAGCCGCGGCTTTTGCTGCTGCGGCTGCTAAGGCATTCCCTCTGCTGATTACAGAAATGTCCTTTGTATGGGCTGGACAGTGAGCCACAGCCGCACCTTTGGGAAGTTGAATTGCCTCCAACAAGTCCCGAATTTCTGTTCCATTAGGCACAGCTTTTCTTGAGAAGGTGAGAACCCCCTGTTCTTTCCGCCATATGCCTATCGATGCACACCTTGTATCTGCAGAGATGGTTACTCACTTTCTTCTTCCCAGGTGAGCTGCTCGGGCTGACGCAATCAACTCTGCCCATTCTGACCCCCACGTAATGGGTTCTATTTCTTCATTTTTTTGTTGCCCGTGTCAGAGGTTTGATTAGTTCCCCTAACCTTGGTATTCACAGTTGGCAAAATCCAACTACACCTAAAAACTCTCGTAGCTAGTTTTTTTTTAGTTGGTTGGTTTTGGCCAAGGAATTTCAAGTATAACTTTTACTCTTTCTGGATCTATTTAGATCTGTCTTTCCTTTAAAATTAATCACAGATATTTTACTTGCTTTTGACACAGCTGGAGCTTGGATGGAGATGTGTGATGTCCCTTGGTTGCTATGGCAGTACAGTCATTACAGTTTCTACTAGCTATTAGTAAATTCTCTACCTATTGCACTAAAACTGATCCACCAGGTAACTCAATATCCTTTACATCTTTTAATAGCCGAGAAAATATGGTGGGAGACCTAGGAAACCCTCGTGAAAGGCAAGTCCACGTCGACTGTTGTTCCTTCCAAGTGAAGGCAAACAAGGGTTGCCCTTCTTCCTCTGTGGGAATAGTGAAGTATTCTGGGGCCAAGGTAATCACAGTACAACACTTGGCCCAATGCAGTATTTGCAAGAGTACAGTAGAGGTTAATGGTTAATTAACTTTTTAATCTTTCTCAAATCTTGAACAAATCGAGACTCAGGATCCCCATCTTTATCCAATCTATTTTTTCTTACTGAAAACATTGGGGTATTATATGGGGATTCACACACTTTGGAGATCCCTTGGGCAAGGTCCCAGTCTATTTGTGTTGGAATCCTTTCCTCCCTTCCCGAGGCCAGGCTGCTGCCGTACAGCAGAGGGCGGCCCTCCCCTTGTTTTGAAGTGCCTCAGCTGAGCCCGTTTCAGCAGTCCCACCTCGGCTCCTGATTTATTCCACAATTCCCTGGGCACCACTTCCAGGAGTTTTGGTACTTGTAGGTCGGGATCCTGGACTTCAGATGTTACACGCACCCCTGCATTTATCCAGTCGGTACCCCTGGGTGATAGTTTTACTTGAACATTCAGAGTTTGGAGAAGTAACTGGAGACTCTTCTGCTATTGCAAATCTTCTTCACACCCCTTTATTTCCTATCATTAATAATAATGGGTTACTTAAAATATGTGCTCCTTTTCCTACTACCCCTCAAATTATCCCTTTGGTAGATAATTTAAAAGTGATAGTGTTGTTCCTGTGATGGCTAAAAATCGAACTTCCTTTCCTTCTGCTTTCCCAATTATATGTCCCTTATGATTCAGCAGAGCTTTCCACATCCCATAGACTCCAATTCCCACAGAATCTTCTGAGTCCCCTGCTTCCAGTCATTGCGGATGAATTCTTGATTCCTGCTTTACACCTCCCATGGCCAGTTCCCTTCAAGGCCCCCTTGGTCACAGCAGGCATTCTCTTTGCTGGTGACCAAATTTCCCACAGTGATGTTACTTTTCCTCCCAGTTTTTCCAAGTCTTCCCATTCCTCTTTCAAAATTCCGGTCTGACCCACCTCTTTCCCTGTTTTTTTCTTTTGGAGGGAAAATACCCTCCCTCACCCTCTTAGTTGTAAACTCTGTGCCGCTGCTGCTGCTAAAAGAGTAGTTTCTTGTTGCTGTTTCTTTTCCTTTGTAAGCCCAGCTCTATGGTTTTCCTCCCATGCACTGAACACAAACGCCACCACACTTGGGATCTGTCATAATTTCTCCCCTTGCTACCCAGGCATGTGTTCTTTAAAATATTTCTATATATCTGGTGCGGTTTGATCAACAAACACACTTGCCACTAGTTTATCGTTAAAGTTCTGCATGGTCATTCCTCCATATTTTAATAAACCTCACCATAATCATCCTCAATAGTCACTGGGGTGTTCATCTAACCTCTGCCTATGTTGGTGTACATTCAGCTAGTCCGTTCCCAATTTTCCACAAGCTCTAATAGCTTCCACTTAATTCCACATCACTGTCTGACAGCTCTGTCTCCTGCGTTGTTATAATCCCAATCTGGATCATTTGCTGGCCAACGATTCCTATTTCTCCCAGCCTGTCACATCAGGTCTGCTTCTTTTTAAATTATTTTATCCCTTTCATCAGAACAAAATAACTCCTTCCATAATGAACCACTCCCACCCCCCACCTCCCCCAATTTAAGTAACCCCCCCATGATGGATTATTTCCAGTACAAATGTTTGAAAATAATGGGGCACACCGATCAACACCTTCCCTCAATCTCACACACGATTCCAGCAGCTGGACATTAGGGTCTGATGTCCAATGGTGGTTGCCCAGAGTCTCGTCAGGGTCACCAAACTGTTTTGGAAGTTACACACACCCGCCACCATAACACGGTTCAACTCTGGGTTTCCGCTGAATCAATTAGCTGAAAAAAATATTCTTCTATAAAATCCTTTTTATTAATAGAGCTACAGCCCAAGGTGGGTGCCTCCAGGCAAAGAAATCCCTGGGCAATTATACCCTTACAGTCTAAGTTCATCATCCCTCACATGATGGTTGGGACCAATAGTAATATTAAGGCCTGGAGCCTGCGTGCTTTTTATTGGCTTGATTTGCTTGCTGGTCTCTTACTGAGCAGTTGCTACGTGGTCATCTTCTTATACTGTACACATAGGACATGATTCTATATCCCGTTTCAAATCCTCTTAGGTTTGTTTTGGCCAGTTCTGTAGTTGGCTGTTTGGCATGTTGTAGTACAGTATATATACCATATATGCTGTATATATACTGTATATACTGTATATATACCATATACCACTATCTGTAGGCTTTGGCTACCCCAGCTATTAATGCTTAAGCTGCTAGTGCTAGGTTTTGACCAACTTCTTCTACACCAACGGCAATCCAACCCAGCACTGGGAAGTTCTCCAGCTCAGGCTGTTGCCAAACAAATCTGATAAGAAGGTGATGGATTTCCAGTGATTTGCCAGTTTTATCGCCATATGAGTTTCCAGCAAAACGCAATGTGACATAAGTCTGGTATATCTGGGTCTTTAAACCAACAAAGGAAGAAGGCTCCTACTGTGTGTAGGTGAGAAAGAGAGAAGATAACAGGTTCGCCTGGCATATTCCATTGAAATGGGCATTGCTAACAACGTAGCTCTTTGTAAGAGCTTCAGAAGCACCTGCAGCTGTGGAAGAGCTGCAGGCATGAGAAAGGCAGCAGGATCCGCGCTGCGTATGTAGCTCGGACCCACCTGAGGCTGCCTGGCACTGTCGGGGGGGGCAGGCAGATCCGATCCCTGCCTTTTCTCATCTTTCTCTCTTCCTCTCTTGCTTTCTCTATTTCTCTCTCTCCCTGCCTCTCCCTTTCTCCCTGCCCAGCCACAGGGAGCAGCCATGAGGAGGTGCAGCCTTTGCCTCAGGGGGCATCACGGGCGTTAGAACAGGGCACGAGTGCTGGAAATACTAAAAATGAAAGCCGGAGCGTGGCTGCTGCTTCTCTGGAAATTAGTAAGTGTTGCAGTTAAATCCAGCAACTGGGACCCAGGGGTATTATGAGGATAGGCACAACAAAGATGCAGTAAGTGGATTATCTGAAAAGTCCTCCCCCCTCTCCTCCGAGTTTCCCATTTTCGCTTAAATTAACTATTTTATGCCATATTTTTAAATGTGACCTGAAAATGATGAACTAGCACTGCCATTAGAAACGGAAAATAATTTGTGAATTATGCTTACCACATTGGCATCCTGAGCTCTTCAAACAATATCTGTTTTGATAGTTGACCTTGCAAATCGGGGAAGACAGAAGTAAGTCACAAAGATTCCTGTGGGTTAAACTATTTTCCAAGCTGATTACGAAGCTTAGAGCTCAAACGGTCTTTGCACAGAAACTCACAAAATACCTTTTCTTTTTAAAGGGTGATCACCACCTAATTAATTTTACCTCAGATTTCGCATTAGAGGTATTGTTTACTCCTCTGCTGCTCAGAAAATGCCCAGGAAGCGTGATATGATGGTCCACTCCACATGCCTGCTCCGAGGTACGGCAGCTCAGCGCAGCATAACACCGCTGTCTGTTCGCCACGGCTGGGCTCCGTGAACGAATATCGTTTGAATGTTTAAGAAGGGCTTTCCCTGACATTTTATTTATTCCTCAATGATCTCAATCGTGCTGCCAGTGATCAGGCAAAATTCGCACTGACGCCGTTGCCTGGCTGCTGCTGGTGCAAGATTTGCCCAAGCAGTAGTTGCAAAGCCATGAATGCAATGTTACGCACAGGGGCTTGTGCTGGCTTCCAGAGAGTTTTCCTTAGCTTTCATTAACGATTTATAATTAACTACAGTTCTCTGGTTTGCTTGGTCCTTTGCTTATTTTTAGGGGGCAGGAGTGTCTGGGTTTAGATTAAAGTGTCTGAAGGCAAAGGATAGAAACTCTTCTTCATTAAGATTAAAAAGCTATTGATATCAAAGAGAAGTCACGGCAAAAAGAAAAAGGACTTCAAAAATAGTACCTACTGGCTGAACTGATCTACACCTGACATTTGTGGCCAAGGCAGACGCTTGTTGGTATATACCCTTGATGTAGAAAGCCAAGCTGGAGGAGGCACAGGGAAAGGAGATCCTTAAGACCCCCTTACAGGGAGCAAGGAGACAGGCTGGGACGCTGTAGAGGAAGCGGCCAAGAAAGGACACGGTGGAGGTTCACAAAGCTTTGGCAACAAACGCCAAACAGAAGAGCTGCTCGCAAGTATTGCAACATCAGCGTGGGGAAAACTGGAGCAAACCAGTGGGAGATTGGTTAAAAAACGACATTCTTTCCACAGAAGGCAGTGAACTTCTGTTGCTGACAAGGCTGGGGGAGCCAGACGGTATCAGGAAGTTGATAAAGGGGTTAGATGGACAATCACTCCATGGATGGATACTAAAAGGACTAGGCCAGGACATACCCCTGAACATCCCTACCACAGCAGCGCTTGATACAATGGAGAAAGGGGGCACTGCCTGGGTTGTGTACCCGGGGCGTCAGGAGTAAGATGGCCCTTTGTGGCAGACTGATCTTCTGCTCGTTGAGCTAAATTAATGGTCATGGGAGGTTCGGGCACAGAAGTCAGGTAAATTTTTGAATCAGAGGGATTTAGCTTGACCTAGGGATGATGGAGACATGCACATCTTTGCTATGGATAGGGACAGGCCACCACTCCAGGAGGTCCTAACCATCTCGAGATTCACACCAGGTCAGCAAATACACAATAGCTTCAGCTCAGCTCAGCCCAGCTCTCCTGTGCCGGATGGGAGATGGGGAATGGCGTGCCCAGACAACAGGCAGCTTTGCCGCTCAGTGCTGGTGTATTTTAAAGCTTTCTTTTTTACTTTAATGTCTGCCCATCTGTATGAAGTAAGGATTTGTAAGAATACCTTCATGTTTTCATATTTATTTTTCCTTCACTAATTTCCAGTTTGCCTTTTTTTTTTCTTTTTTAGCTATCAGGCTGACAACCCCAGAGCTGTATTGTGTTCTCCATCTTACATGTCAGGCACCAGGTGATAAAGATCTGTAAACCAAATGCAGAGGCTGTGCAAGCATAATGAAGGGAGTAATGTCGTTCTGTAGGGCTTTTATTATCATTCCTCATGAAAGCACTGTACTTTGTGACATAAATCTGCAGCCACAACCTTTTCAAACATGGGCTACTGTAGAGAGCTATTACTTAGGCAAGGTGAGGATGTAAGATTGATTTGTATAATGTCCTCATACTGTGATGGCATTGATTCCATTACCAGTATTTATTTTCTGAGCTTTTCCATCTATGGATAATTTACCATTCTAAACTACTGTAGCAAAGTGGCTGTGTTCAGCTCCACATCCACAGCTGTACTTGGGCTCCCACCTCCCCCCGGCACAGCGTACACCCCTTGCCTGAACAGCACTGAGCTTTTCACCTTATTCTTTCAGATGTGTAAAGCTCTGAATTTCACTACAATGAGATCATTTTCTGAATTAATAAGGGAAGGGAAAATGTACAAACATATATTTTCGTGTGCCCCTAAAACCTACTTAAAATTGGCTGGGCAGATTTTTAAAGAGGAACGCAAGGACCTTCAGCACTCATCTCCAGCTCTGTCAAATGTGTAACAGAGAAAGCCACCAGGCTGAGACTTCACATGATGATATATTGATTTTTATTTTTTTTTCACAGCTGAACTATGTATTTCCAAACACAGGGGTTTCTAATGCAAATCCTGCAGCCTTTCACCGTAGCAACTTAGAGAAGCAATGCTATGATTTTAATAAAGCTGTCAGATTAAGTGACTGCATGGTTACACCATGATATTAATATAGGTTCTTAACTGTCAATTAGTTAACTGGCTAATAAAAAGAGCCTAGCTTATAGGATTTTACTAATGAATATAATGCTTTGTTTCTGGGCAAAACATATGCTTTGGATATATAATTAGAAAAAGCCCCCCCCTCTCTCCCCCATCGAGAGAGCATGTGCAGCTGAATAAAGGAGCTCATTATACCTGCGAGGGGTCAAAGTCTGTGGATCTGTAGCTTATGGTATTATGACAGATTACAAAATCACTCTATTATGTTAGTCAATCTGTTTCCAAGCACAAACTAGCGGGGAGCAGGGCACTAGAACCTCCCAAGCAGAGTATCCTTTGGCTTTCCCCAGAGGTCTTATGATGGGTCAGCTGGCGGTGACACTACCTCTGACAGCTCACATGTCAGACCTTCCCTGCCTGACTTCTGCCTTTGTTATCACAGAGCCTCTTCACCAACAATCAACCCCTGCTTCAGGTTGCAAAGAGCTCCCAGTAAGAGCTGAAACAAATTTGAAATCCGTGGGTAGCCATCACTTGTGCTAATGAAAGGGAAAAGCAGAGCACTTATGCTCCAGCTGACCCCTCTCAGGCTCTTGCCTTCAAAAAAAAAAAATAAAAATTAAAAAGTTTTTAAGTAGATAGGGGAGCAGCTAAACAGCAACAGCTGAGAGGAAAAGCATTAGGGTCAGCTTTAGTGCATTTGTCGGTTTAAAAGGAAACAAGTAGTTCATATGTGGGATAAAGAGATTTCAGACATGATAGAGATCCTAAGAAATATTTGACTTTCCTAATCTTCCAGGGAAATTACTCGGCCGGAAAGTCTTATTCAGTCAACTCAGCATAAAAACCCTTGGTACCAAGGGGAAAGAAAATCCCCTTGTATTTGAGAAACACGGTGGTAGTCAGCACTGTGGGCACATACGTTTCTAATGGACTGCGCCTTTCCAAGATCCTACTGGATCCACCAGTGGTTCCACCACTGCCTTGGGCTGGTTATTTAACCCTCACACCCGTCTGGCAGCTGTGCCAGGGCCAAGAGGACCCTAGTGCTGCCAGCGCACCATGGAAAGACAGGGAGGAGGGTAAACCAGAAGCAGCAGGCTGGGTTGGGTGACAACTGAGGGCTGGAACTAACGAAGCCACATCTGTGCCCCATGGTCAATTGTTTGTAGTACCCAGGAAGATGCAAAATCTGACCAAATGTTTTCCTGCAGCTGAGACCCATACAGGCTCTGTCACATGGGGTTTTGTCATTTCTAACAGACAGTGAGGTCATGCTGCAGCCTTTCTCTGGGGGGGAATTTATAGGTAATTTCTTTCCTCTGGATCATGAAACTTGTAAGAACTCATTTCTCTTTCCAGCTTCTCTCCACAGTCCAGTTTGAGCAAGATTTGGGAAAAGATTTAAAAGCGAGGAAGGTGTAATCTGCATTCACAGCCCATGAGCACACAGGCTTGCTTTCCCCGGGAAGCCCAGCTGAGAAACATGCTTGCCCCTATTATCCATTGAGGGTTTGGGGTTTGGGGGTTTTTTGTTGAAATACCATGTTGAGAACACACTTTTAACCATTCCACGTTTACAACAGGCACTAAGCGTCACATAACAGCAGCAACAGCAGTGGCAGCTTCTCTCATGGACCTACAAAGACCCAGGCAGAGAGGACAGCAGGAGTGAGGAAAGAGATGCATATTTAGCTCTCATGGTCCGAGATCACAGGGAGCCAAGTGCTGGGCTGTGGCAGAGACAGGGTACCGATGAGCAGGGAATGGTTTGCTGCATCTCTTTTTTATTATTTGATGATAAATCAGACACTGATGGAATGGGTGCAATTTAAAACAGCGAGCTGAGTCAAGACCCTGGGGTCTTTGGCTGGCCCCAAAATGGAGGAGTGCCACCATGCAGGTGACCCTGGATTGGGGTCAGCAAAGATTTAAGGAGATGTTTGACTCAACCTGATGCTGACCCAGGGCTCCCAGGTGCTGTGCTGTGAACCACCCTGACCTCCAAGAACCACAGCAGAAGCTTAGACACCTGATCTGCACAACATCAGTCTTGGAGACACCCGCTTTTGGGGCCAGGTGGCACCAGAAGCACACCATGGGACAGCTATGGCACAGCTGTGGAGCAACAGCCTCTGGAGGATGCAGGTTAGCTGAGGAGAGATTTTGTAGGGTGATGTTTGACACCATCCTGCTTCAGCAAGTAGCTGGGTACAGGATCTGATGCCCAGGAGCCCCTTCTCAGCACCTTTCTAGAGCCACCAGGTTCACCTTCAAAGGTGCCCCTGCAAAAGTGGATTACTGGGAAGCTCTGCATAGACTCACTTTGGGTCAACTGGCTCCAGGTGGCCCTGCTTGAGCCAGGGGGTTGGACCAGATGACCTCCAGATGTCCCTGCCCTGGTAATAAACCCCAGTGCAGCTGCAAAGCTCCCTCATAGTTCTAACTTCACCTTTTTTCTTACCCCTTCCAAATTAGCTGTGAAAGCTCAGAATTAAAATAGAGTGAACGATGAAAGTCAAAAGCCTTTTCCTTTCTCTTTGAACCATCAGCTCAGGTGAGAAGAGGGAGAAGTTCCATAATTAAGCTTTGCTGTTATTATAATGAGACCTGAAGAGAACTTCTCCTTTACTGGGAAGCAACCTTCCCTGGCAAAGAATAGGAAGTCAAAATCAGAGCATTCAGAGCAAAGTGAGGTTTGGAATAAAATTTCCTAGGTTTTTAGAAAAGATGTGCGGTGGGTTTTTTTCCTATTAATCATATCAAAGATAAACAGCTGGTCAGTCTCTTTCTCTTGGAGATATCTGTTATATTTCAAGAGGTAGCTTTTCCTTCTCTCAAATACATTCATGGATTTTCAAACACATTTATCCCATTTCTTTGTAAAACATGCAGCATTTACTGGTTGTACAAACACCTTGTTAATCCCCAGAGGCTGAATCCAGGCTTGGCAAAAGCCAGTTCATGTCCTTGGAGATCAGGAGAGGGACATTAACTTACGCTGGGCAGCAATTTGGTCCATACACTCTGATGTATTTAGGTAGCAGCTGAGAAGTTCATGACTTTTATATGTTTCAACAAAAGGCATTGAAAAGAGCTTTTGATATGGTTATTTGGTGAAAGAGATCAAACATTTCCCTTTTGCATTAATCCTTTTCATGTTTTCAGTATATAAACTAAATTTTAAAAACCTCATCCTGCAGGTGTTCGGGCACATCGTGTGAGAAATAATTTTGGCTGTGTGTGCTACTGGGGCAACCACAGAAAAGAAACGGTGAAGGTTTATGAAATGAAGGAGAATGTGAATCAAAAATAAGTAAGTCCTGCCTGTCGTGCCAGAACTGGCAGGCACAGTGGAGATGGACTCCTGGACTAGAGCTGATCCCCACGGGAGCTCTGATGTGCTTCAGCTGGCATTGCTCCTATGCAGTTGCCACCCTACAGCTCACCCCTGTAAAGCTACACGTGCCCAGGACGTGCATTTCAACCACACAAGAAATGTACCAAAGCAGCCCCATTTTGCGAGCGTAGGAGTGGTGCTGAGCTGCTCCACCGGCCGGGACCATGCCCACCTGCTCCCAGGCTCACCAGCCCGGGGATCAGGCACGTGAGGGTAGGTTTGCTGGTGTCTGCTGGGAGCTGGTGGCTTTCCTCCTCCTGGAGCATCCCTCCTGCTGGGGGCGAGGGCAGAAAGGCTCCTGCTTCCACCCGGGCAAATCTTGGGTGAGTCCCTCCAAAACCGGTGGGTGCAGGAGGGTTTGCCCAAGGGTTGGGAGAGGCCGAGTTCATCCACCCCACACCCCCCCCCAGCACTTATTTGCTGGCCTCTGAGGGCCCTTTTGTGAGCCCCAGACGGGGCTTGTTTGTATGGGCACGGCTATTGTACGTGTGCCAGGCTTCACTGCCGTTCTTGAAAGCTGCCCCCAAAATGAGGTTTACTTCTAAGAAATAACAAAACCCAGGCAGGCAGTCTTTTTATCTTTTCTGGTTTTTTGATTTCTTTTTAAATGACCTCTAAACATTTTCCCATTAAAACAAGGTCTATTTTTAAGCTACCACTGTCATTTAATTAGTCATTTTTCACGAGAGGCACATCTGACTGGAATTTAGGCTCTCTGTATCCCCTTTTAGCAGCAAACACGTTTTTTTATGCCAATGAGTAAGATGGGGTCTCTTAGTCTTAGATTTAACAATTGCTACTATTTTTTCCCCCTTTTCCCTCATCTGCACCCTCAGGTGCTGGAAGTGAGTATGTTAGATAGCCCATGCACCCCCATTTCACAGATTGCCTGACTCACAGTACCGGAGCTAAGAAATGCACTCTGAAATCAAGAAGATGCACTTAGCAGAAAAAGAAATACATGAATATGTTTTAAAAATTATTTTAGACATTGGAACTAGATGATGTTTAAGTTCCCTTCCAACTCTAACCGTTCCATGATTCTAAGTGGACATCTGTATGCATAAGATGTAGAAAATCTGCCCCTGTACCCTGTTAGCAGTCAGCTTTCATACACAATCTGTGAAGGAAAGCGAGAGAGAAGCTGTTATAAGGGAACAGGGGGTGGGAAGCCCCTTCACCAGCTCTGTTTTCAGAGCGGTTCCTCGCCTTCCAGCCGCTGTGTGATCCCTGGCTCAAAGCAGCCTTTGCTACAGGCTTCTTTGAGGACACAGATATTGCGCACGGTGAAGGCACTGTTTCTCGGGACTCTCTAAGCCTCTGCACAGAGATGTAGAGCCAACAGTTACTGTAATCATTAGTGCCCTGCACATCTACTTATATACCAGAACCTTGTTATGCTACGTGCTGCACAACCCATGATAAAGACGCTTTTCAGTGGTTCCCAGTAACAGGATGAGGGGCAATGGACACAAGCTGAAACATAGGAAGTTTTATTCAGATATGAGGAAAAACCTCTTTATGGTGAGAGTGACAGAGCACTGGAACAGGCTGCCCAGGGAGTCACCTTCTCTGGAGATCTTCAACACCCACCTGGATGTGTTCTGGGCAATCCTGCTTAAGCAGGGGAGTTGGACTAGATGATCTCTAGAGGTTCCTTCCAACTCTGATGATTCTGTGAAACCTGGTGCCTGCGACCCTTATTTTATGGACAGGCAGGGGGAGCGTTTGTTGCATCCCCAATGGCAGGGAGGCTGAGGGTCCCTGAGAGCAGCCAAAGGGGGAAGGGAGCCCATGGATGAGTGAACTGCAACGGGACGTCAGGCACTTCCAGAGAAAACAAAACCTGCCACTATTGCCTCTACTTCTGAACTGACACCAGGCAGGAGAGAAGACCCTCCCTGCTCTCTGCTTCGAAAGAGACACCTTGAAGTTTTCTTTCTGGCTTGGTGGGCAGTTTTTCTTTCAGCCCTGTGTCCCCCAGGGGTGCACAGGAGCAGCCACTGCTTTCTAAGGGCTCCTGTACCCTGCAGCCCTCTGCAGAGCCCGAGGATTTGTAGCGCTTGGTCACCATGAACTTGGAGTTACTGCTGAATGTGCTACTGGGAAGAAAATCTCAGCATACGGGTGTAAAGCTCTTTTTGAAGAATTTGGGTTGCACTGATGGATAAGCAATGCTTCCTAAATAAAAACCACAATCTGTGCTGCAAAACATCAAGTTTTAAAGCGAGTTTGCTGCAAGATCATGCTAAAGCAAGTGCAGCTCAGCACTTTGGGAGACGGTTTACGCAAACGTGCTCTCATCTTCAATAGTTCCTTTTGCCCTCTAAGGCTATGGACTTCTCTTTTCTTTCTGATCCCAGTGATCATGAGTCTCTGCCGTCCCTCGCAGTCAGTTGAGTAAGTTTCCTCAGGGAAAACTGCCATAATCCCTTGCATTGCAGTGAGAAATATAGGAAGCTGCAGCCCCCCCCCTGCTTGAATCAGGATTGCTAATATTGAAGACAGAGCAGCAACCACAAGGTATCTCAGAAACCATTCTGAGATGGCAAACATTACTCCATCACATCGTGGTGGTATGGAGACAGAAAAATTAGCAAACATTGTGGACTTTAGAGCCGAGAGACGTGACACCAAGGCCTGGGAGAACAGGAGAACACCTGGAAGGTGTTGATTGTAGATTTTAAAGCCAGAAGAAACAGTCCGAGAAGCTGAGGATGGCTTGATGCAGAGGACCAGCCAGGGATGTCAGGATGCTCACCCTTGCGTTGATCTCAACAGCCTCTGGTTGAGTTGGAGCTGTGATTTTCAGCCTCCAGGGTGCCACACATTGCACTGAAGAGATCCATGAGAGGTGACATGGAAAAGTAAGTTCACATGCCCTACACAGCAAACCTTGGATAAAGCAAGTTCAAAGTCCCACTAGTGAAAAAACAGGAGACTATCAATTGAAGTAAGGTTGACAAACATGAACTAAAGACTGTTTGAATGCTGAACTTGACCAAGTATTTTCAAAAACACCTTACAGCTGAAAAAGAAGGAATATTATTCTCTCACAGGAGCCCAAGTCCTGCTTTCAAAGTAGCTTGACTTTCAGGACGCTACACTGTACTGCGGGTCAGTGGGTCTGACACTTCTGAAAGCTGGATTTGGACTCCCAAGTCACAAATGGAGAAAAAATTCATCATTTTTCCCCCTCAGAAGTCCTACCTGCTCCCCCATGGATACCATAGATGTGGGGAGAGTTCTCACAGAGTAAGATCCTTTAAAGCTGCAAGTGTAAAACCAGGCTGCTGGGCTTTGGCATGGCCCATCAGCAACTACCCAGGGCACAAAGACACAGCAGTGCTGCTGAGAGCAGGCTGAGGCCAGAGGCTTCACTCCCTCACAGTACCACGAATAAAAATCCAAAAGGCAGAAAGCCTCAAGCTTCCTGGAGAAATTGGGCTCTGGCAGGTTCTTTAGCCTTTTGAGCAGTGAGAGACCCATTTTACTTCGGGAGCTTAGAGGTGCTTTGCTGAACTGAAAGGTGGTGTTGTATTTAGCACATTTTCTTTCTTTCCTTCCCTAACCGTGCTGTTACCGGCAGAGAACAGACACCATTTCTGGTGGGTGGTGAATCTCGTGCCAGTGGCCTTCCCTGAGGAGATGCTGCTGTGCGACTCCGTGAGGGGGAGCGGGGTGCATGCCTTTTGCAGAGTGTAGCCAGCTAAATATCATAGAAATAAAAAGGCGAGGTTGCCTTGGCCATGCCAGCCAGGCAGCAAGCGGAAGGCAAGTAAACCATTCCAGGAAAAAGAAAGAAAAGAAAAGCTTAATCTTAGCAAAAATATAGTCCCTGAGCACTGGCAGGGTCAGGGTCAGATTGGGTTACGTGTTGTATAAGCCCCCATTATACAAGCCACGGCAGGGCAGAGGCTTTCCCAGGACTATTCAGTCCTGCTTTCTCTTGCTCAGTTTTGCTGCTTCTCCCTTGTTCCTTCCTTCTCACTGTCCTTTCTCCTGATGCTTGCTTGGACATCAAACAGGTCAGTTCCAAGTGCTTCCATCAATGTGATTTAAGACAAATCGCTTGTCTTTAAATGAAATAGGAGTGCAGGAGCTTTTGAGTGGACCTAAAGTAACTCACGTGAGTGGCTGCAAGAAAGGCAGCTCCTTACAGGCTGCTTATCTCTGTAACAGACAAAACCCGTATTCTGCACTAGGGACACAGTCTGACCTGCTGTAATGCAGAGCATCCAAACCCCAGGGGATAGATCCAAGCACCACTTAGAGCTCTGCAGTCTGGACAACAGCAGCAAATGGTGCTGAGGGCGCTGCTGATAACTGAGGAGAAAAAGGCCCCCCACACACGTTCCATAGAAATACCATGACTGTTATTTCTCATCTCCTGACCAACTTTAAACTGGCGGTTCAGGAGGGTATTTTCACTTTGAAGCAGGTGTGCTCCCCTCGGAGAACTTCATCCCGTTCACCCTGAGACTGTTTTTCCAGGAAAAAATATCGTATCAGTGGCAAGTTATTATCTTTGCCAACACTGACCAACCTTCTCCTTCCATCCCAGCACTTGCCCTTCAGGCAGGCGTTCCAAAAGCATCTTCAGGCTATTTTTTTTTTTTAATGGAGAACTGCAAAGTGAGGCTGCTCTTCCTACCAGACTTCCATGGTGCATTTTTCCCCTCCAGAAATAGCTGCTTTCAATCCCTCTACTGTCCCTTTGATTATCTGTTCTGATCAACTGGAGAAAAACGGCATTTACCTGAAGAAATGTGCTTTCTGGAGTCAGAAACACAACTTCCAGTAGAAAACCTACTCCAGCACAGTCCAAACACACTACTTTTGACTTTTTTTTCTCATTTCTACATGTCTTAATAATTGCTTTCAAGCCAGCACACTTCTGCAATGTTTTGAGGCTTTTTTCTCTGGTTTTAGTATTATAGGTTTGATCACAAGATCCAAAAAAGCTCCTGACACATATTCCTGCAACTCTTCATAGTCTTCAGTTTTCCAAACAAATAGAACATTGTACTGCAAGTAGAAAATTCATTGCAATTTTTAGAGCTATGGAGAATATACGGATGCCCTAACAAATACAGTTTGCTTCTTAATCTACAAGAAGGGAAGGTTCTTACCTAAAGCAGCCTTTTCCCAACAGAAGGAAAGAACAAAACAGTAACCGAAAACCACTGTCCTTACAGACTTCCCAGCAGAGGCTTGTCCAGGTAGTAGGAAGAGAAGAACACACAGTTCTACCCGGAGACTGGGGAGCTTAAAGTTTTCACACCTGGCCAGTATTATACAATGGAACAGGCTTTGTCTATTATACATCACACAATTCTGGGCAGGTATAAAATAATACCTGTATCATTCACATTCCCCTGCCCCTTTCTATAGCACCCTTTGAAAATCTTCAGTCTTTGCCACATCTATCTTTGGTCTCTTCCTTGCAAAACCAAGATGCCTGCTCCTCACAGCCGTTTTTCCTGCAGCACAGTAAACTGCTACAGTTTCAAATGCTTGAAAAAAAAAATTTTTTTGAATGAAGTCCAAAGGGATATTGTAATTGCCAGTGGCTGTTCTCACTGTCTTAACCTAGATCAGTGTGACATAAGCCATTTACTTCATGGTTAACCCCAGAAAAATCCTTCAGGGAATATAAATTTGGGCATTAATCCTGCTCACCAGCTTGGCTCCACTGAGGTTTGGATGAAGGAGGTACCGCATTGCAACCCCGACTCACATTTACTGCTTCGAATGCTTTAACAAAACACCACTCCGGAGCCCTTTGTGATCCTCACACAAACTCTTTATGGCAGAGGAGAGAAAGAGACAACACTGTAAGTGCTGAGCATTACAATGAAACATAAAACAGCATTAAAGTTGCTCCGTCCTTAATGCTGCGGTTTAAGCAGATAATCTTGTTTCGGTTGAATGGCGTGTTCATTACAGCAAATAAATCAGTAACGTGTAGAATTATTGAAGAGGAAAGACATATTAAACCAGTTTAGGGCATCTTATTGATTTGTGGGTTTTTTTTAGTGTACAATTTAGCTTGGCGTTTTTCAACAGTCAGCTCTAATAAACACTCGTATAGCACAGATTAAGCAGGTGGGAATGCTGCCCAGAAAGAGTATTATGAATAACTTAAGGCACTGGTTTAATTGCAGCAATCCATGATACTTACTGTGCTGGCAGCAGAGGGAAATTTTCAGTATTAATAGTTAAAACTTCAACCAAGCTACTAGCAAGTCACGCTCTTTTATTAAATATTTGAAAGAGCTTTCCAATATTTTCACTTCAGATGCAAGTAGGGGAAGATTTCAGAGATCATTTAACTTATTTCCATCACAACTCATTAAGTTATTAAAAAAAATAAAATCATTAGCAGTTGACTCAACGCAACTTTGCGTCTCTAACACTGCGAAACATGTCAGCAGCGTCCCTGCCACTCGGTCGGCCTTCTTCTGTCTGGTCCTGTTTGCAAGGAAGATGCACAGAAACAAAAAAGCCCAAACTTGGGTGACACTTGAATCAGTACGGTCCTTTCAAAGCTAATACTATAGCACAGAGTATTCCCATATTCCTTCCCCACGATGCCAGTTCCTTGGCGTTATCCTTGCCACAGCTCAGAGGAATGCCTAGGAGCAACTTGATCCATCTCTGAAGATGGCCCTGCTTGAGCAGGGACTTGGACTAGGTGACCTTTGGGGATCTCAAAGTGAGGTTTGACAGGAGGAGAAGAAACACAGTTAAGGTTTAGGTGAAAGCAAAGCATTCCCCAGTGCCAAAGGGCCTCCCCTCAACAATTTGCCTATGTCCTTGTAGAGTGGAGATCCCCTGTAAAACACCAATGAGAGAAGCAAACCCCAGTCCCGGATCCCTTACACAAACACATCAAAGCAAGGATTCAGCAGGACACAGAGATGGGGAAGCTGTTTTATCTCAGGGGAAAAAAAAAAGCAGCTTTTTCTTCTGTGTAAGGCTGAAAGTAACCAAAACTCCCTGCAAAACAACCCTCTCCCCCAACCTCACTTCATCTTAGCCCACTACCCCTCCGTAGAAGCATGGGTTCTTCCACAAGCTCACGTTAGCAAGTGCTATTCAAAAGTGCACCAGTAAGGTCCTCAGGTGCTGGGGGAAACCAGTTTGGACCAGCAGTACCTTTCAAGCAGAGCAGGTGCAGAGCATTGAAGCCAAAGACACTGGTCAGACAACTCCCTAAGCCCACACCCGGTCCTGGGTACAGACCACATCAGAAACCCACCCGATGGCCAGCAGGGATGCTGGTATCTCTGCATTAAACACTGGCACTCAGAAAAGGCTGTCACACACCTGACTCTGGTCATCAATCACACCACCGCCTGTTTTCTTCCTTTACATGCTATTTTTGCCTTGGGTTAGAGCAGGGTATCCACAACAGCAACATTTCAACCCTCAGCATAACACAAGGCTACCAGCTGCACATCAATCAGCCCATCTGACTCCAGCATGCGGCAACAGACACCGACTCCAATGCTGGGAGAAGTAACACTTTAGAGAAGTTGCAGAATTTATTGGCTCAGCTCTTCCAGTGTGGAATCTTTTACATTGGCAAAAATACAGGAGGTGCATCCTGCACAAAGTTCACCAAAAAAAAAAAAAAAAAAA
>VXBJ01002305.1:203715-224583 GCA_013400055.1 Nycticryphes semicollaris
AAAAAAAAAAAAAAAAACCAAGCTCAAAAATGCTTACACCAGTCCCAGAAGGAAAATTCACAATAAAACATGAAGAAAAATTGGTAAGTTACCCATACGTTATGATTAGGAGTACAGTGAGTTTGCTGATCAGACAAGTTATCATTGCAAAGAAGCTCTATATTCAGAGCATTAAAATTAATGGATAAATTAGCAGAAATGCAAGAAGATTTGATGACACTTGATTAACTGGACAGAATCAGAAACAAAACGTTATGAAACTGAAGCCATTTTGTGATTGCAGCAGGCATTTAACAAAGATGGAAAAAGCAGCCATTAGACAAAACCAACTATTTTTTCATTTGTTTTAAAGAAAGGATACCCTGTCAAGTGCTAAACAGAAGCCTTCACTCAGCTTGAAATAGAACAGGAGCTTTGTAAAGAGACTTTGAACCAAGATTACTTCAACATCATCCACAGCATCACACAAGGCCAGTACCTTCCCAGAAGAAAGCAGATGCTTTTCAGTAAATGAAGCAAGTCCCTGTTGCCATCCCACTACTTGCTCCCCTCCCCAGCCTGCACAGGCAGCCCACTGTGTGTCCCACCACAGAGCAGTGGGGACCTGGGCTCAGCTGGTCCATCTTCCTGCTGCCAGGCCCCAACCCTACCTCCACCAAGCAGCCAGAGCCTCCCCTTTCCAGCTCAGCTGCAATTGAGTCCCCATTTGTACCCTTTTCTCAGGGTCTTTCAGCCACCTGTGAACTTTGGCCACCCCTGTCTACAAAACACTTTGAGTGTGCTTACAGACCCCCATTTCCACCCGCAAATACTCTGAGCCTCTGCTCCACTCGCTGAGTAAATTACCCACCCCGCTCTTCCCACTTCCCCTTCTCCTGTGCTTACTCCCTTTCAAATCCCTCTCCCAAGCACACAGGCAGCCTCATCCTAGTTTTTTCCAGCTAAAGCTGCACCTCACCCCCTGGCACTGCGACTTCTCCAGCCTTCCTGGGAGCCCCTTGCAAGTGACACACCGAGATGTAGATCTGCCTTCAAGACATCCATATCCAACCACCAGCGCGCAGGGCTACCTCCATCAGGGGAGGAGCTGAGGCACTGCCCTTTTTAAAGAGTCTTCCAGCTCAGCAGCACCTGCTGAAGCTGAAAAGAGTGGCCAGTGAGGGCAACCAAAAGCCCAGGCACAGAGAGAGAGGGCAAGCTGTCCCCACTAACCATACTCACACCCGCCCATCCAAGAAACTCCATTGACAGGAACTTTTCCATACACTTCAGCAGGCTCTGGCTGAGCCGAAACTTCTCCCCCCCTGCTCCCCACCTTTCTCAGCAGCCGCAGTTCATTTGTGCCATAATTCACCACAGCCATGCTTTGAAAACATCCTTCTGATGCTGTTTTCCTGCAAATGGCATAATGAGGAATAATAAGCAGGTGCTTCTGAACACAAACCCAGAACAGCAGGGGTATAAAACTACTATAAATGAAGCAATTAAATAACCACAACGTTCACTGTTTATTGACAATCTTTATTAGAGCTGACTTTCCGTGTTTAGAGGTTTCCTAGCAAGTATAAATATGAATCAAAGTGCTACCCCACCGTAAGAAATCTTTATTTGCACACACACACAAAAAAAAAAAGATACAAACAACTAGTATTTCAAAGTTCACCCTATTTAGTACATACAATACCAAAAAGGCAAAAAAAAAGCCAAACCCAAGATGAAAGACTAGCAGCAAAAAGAACTCTAGTTCTCCGTCAACACAGTCCGTGTGCTTCCCAACATTTATCTAGGAAACAGAGTATATAAAAGAGAATTTGATCAATTTATACATGAATTATCCTAACAAAAATGTAACACTGCATAAAGAAAGTTAGTAGTACAAAGTTGGGTAGAAAGGGGAAAGAAAAAAAAAAAGAAAAAGGAGAGAATAGTAGATGTAATATTAAAAGCCTCAAGTGTAAACTTTACTGTTGCTTTACAATAAAAAACAAAAGTCACATGATTATTTCTGTTTGGCTCAGCAGCCAGGAAAGTAAGAAAAGCTGATTTTTTTTTTATTTTTTAAAGTGCTTAACCACCATATCCAAAAGTAATGACTTTCAGACCTACTTAACATGAATGTGCTCAAAAAGCCACTGCTTACAGTATAAAAGCTGTCATTCTGAACCGCTGCACATACAAACTGGCTTTATCTCCGCGAATGAAAGATTGCTTTGAACAGCTCTCAATCATATGATGTCCCAAATCAACGTAATGCTATTAGAGCGAGCAGCTGGGTAAGTCCCAGAAAGTTGAAGTTTAAGAATAAGAGATATAAAAATAATCTTTTTTTTTCTTTTTTTAAAGGCAGCATGCCTCTCCCAGCCACAAGAAGGTAACTTTACATAATAAGAGATAGAAACACAGTTTTCTATTATTGTTATGAACTACCTAAAACAGACCATTGACCTAGTAATTCACAGATTTAACAGGGAGAGATAAACACTTCTTAGTGATAAAATACAAAAAGGGAATCGTGTGGGTGGAACCAATATTGCTAACACACTATTTTACTTACTATTAAACATACTGACAGTGTGCCCTAACTCAAAAAACCCACAAAAAGTGACAAGAAAACCAAGAAAAAAAAAAAATCAATGACTTGAAAAGCTTTAGGACGGTTTTGTTACATCATTATCTATTTATTTGAGCCTCAGTGCAAAAGAAAAATGTAACATTCTAGGCTCCAAAGCAAGTCAAATACATAAGACTATTTCACAGGGGTTTTTGACAGACGTCAGACACACAGAGTCCATGAGAATTTCTGTTTGTTTGTTTTTAAACGACCATTTTGCAACGGCCATTCATTTTTGGCTCACTGCTATAAAATACATTTTAAAATATGTGAGTAAAGATGCATTAACCTCCAGCATGGCTACAAATTGTCTCGAGCCCATCACTCTCCCGAATCAGGACCAAACACAACCCAACCGAACCGCCGGTATCGCTGCAGCTGCGCCCACAGCCCACCAGCAGCACTACCCGTCCCCGCCGTTACTGGATGAATTTCTCCATCAGCTTTGGCAAGCTCCAAGCTTGAGTTTGTTTACATTCACCTATTTATTTCACGGGCCTTATTTTTGGAACTAGTTCTTGAAAGTCACCAATTCCCAACACAGTTTCTTCACTGTCCTTCAGGATAGCTTTTAAGGTAGAGAACCTTCTGTTTCATTTACCACTAAAATACATATTTCTAGAAAAGGTAACTTTTCCCCTACAAAGTTGCTGTAAACACCTCTGTATTACGCCATAGCAAGCTCTAGACCAAGAAATTCAGCATCTCCAGTGATTTGACTTTGCCTCACTTCCCTACAAAAGCAACAACAAATAAAAAAAAAAAATAACCCTTATAATTAAAAAGTGAAGGAAATAACACAATAAACAGTGAAGCATTCAGTTACCCAAGCAGACATCTAAAACAAGCGTCTGAAAACTTTTAACATTTGAAAAGCAATGATTTGAGTGGTTAAAGTGTGCAAATGACTAAATACGCCGCTGTTTCAGAGATAACTGAATACTGTAGTCGTCAAAGATTACTATTCAAGTCTAGCACTGGCAGTTCTGTTTTCTGTTTCTGCCACTGGACATTACATATTACCACTTCCTCTGCATATTTCATGACTTTTGCATTTCTGTTTGGGTTTTTTTGTTTGTTGTGGTGTTTTTTTAACAGATACCAGCAGCATCACTTTAGATCGCTACAGGAAATATGAGAACTTTTTCAAAGGTTTTCTGTTTGGCAAGACTGAATATTATGTGAAATTAAACATAATATTTCAAGCAGGACCATCAAATATTATTTCAACTTTTGTCTGTCTATGAAAATTACCTCAAAAATATTCAGAAGCTCAGGTTTCTGTGAAACAAATAAAATAAATATGGAAAAAAACACCATGCAAGGAAAGTGTAGCTATTCTGTTGATGAGAAGTGCAAAAGCTTAGAAACAGAAAAGCACCATCTTCAGCTCAAGACAGAAAAAAGCCCACAAATTTTTCAAAACCAGAGTCCATACAGTGTCACACAACCCTGCCTTGTCATGTTTGTTAATGTCCTCGCTTAGAAGTCAGACAGCATTTTGTTTAACTTGTGTTGCTCTGTATCATTACACTAAACCATAATTAACTCCTCTTTTGTGCCGGCCTCATTCCAACACAATTGTACCCACTGTATACCAGCAGCAGTTCTCAGGTTTTGTTTTGCAGCTCAGCTGTATTTTTCTTGGATGTTCACAAGACTGGCATTTGACTGGATGCGCTTGGCTAGAAAGGGAAAAATTATATGAAAATTAAACACAAAAGAATTCCACAAAACTAGACTCTCCACTCCCTCTATTTATCCGATGCAGACTTGCAAACAGCTTTCTGTTCACGTCCAGAAACTTTAATGAAAAGATATGGCTGAAGCTCTTTTCTACCCTTCTTCAGGGGACAGCAGCCGCCTAATAAAGGCTATTAGTGCTGTCAGCACAGCTGCAGGCAGAGCCGGCTGGGCCCCCTCTCCTGCCAGCACCAAGCACCTCCCTGGCACCACCCAACCCCAACAGCGAAACGCCAGCGCCAGCACTTACGCAAAATGAGAATCCGCTTCTTCTGCTTCGAGTGAAGGAAACTACTCAGATAAAAAACAACAGGCAGGAAGAGAATGAAGGAGGAAACCGCGATCACCGGGACCGTATCACTGCAGGGAACAGAACAGTTGAAAGTCCTGCTCCAAAGCTTCCGAGTGATGTTCATCTAAAAGGAAAACACAAGCAAGCCATGACAGCAGGCACGTGCGTTTCTGCTGGGCAGGAGGGCAAACACTCAGGCCTCAAGACATTCAAGTTGTGCAAATACGATCGCAGAAAACAACACTTTAACAGGTCTCCCCTCAAAAGCAAGCAAATCCTTGAAAATGTAGAGACAGACAATTTAAATAAGCCCAGGATTTTACAACAAAACTTAGATGAGCTTCAAAACCAGGCTATATTCAGATATACTGGAGAAATTGCCACATGTTGTTTCCCAGAGAACTCACTGACAGCCTGCAAGGACAGGGCTAATCCCACACTTCTGACAACGCTCCTTTTGCCCAACCACTTAAAACCCCACAATGTAACAAAGCTTTTTCCCAAACATATGTCACCAATGCTAAGGACCCCTAGAAACAGCTGCTCTAATAAGGAGTCAATTATTACACTGGCTAGAACAATAGCAGTACAGCTTTGTGTTAAAAGCCAGAAGATGATGAGATTTTTATTATTATTATTATTATTTAAATCCATCCCCTTCACAGTAACAAGAAATTAAAGTGCAGCTACTCAAACTGGAACATATTCAGATTGGGAGCTTCAGTCAGCTCCTGCTGCGCTGACTGAGGACAGGACCCAGCGAGGCAGCCCCACGGAGATAACTTGTTTCCTTGGGGACATCAGCCTGACAAAGGCACTGCTGTCCCTCCTGCCCCACACCGAAAGGGAAAGGCAATCCCTAGCAAGCAAGGGCAAACGGCTCAGGTAAATAAAGACCTCCATGACAGGGACTCTCTGCTGAGTATTACTCGGCAGAGTATTAATAAGTATTAATAAATACTTACTGCATCTTCCACGTCGATACACAAGTGCGCGGAGTGCCCAGACTCACCACCTTGTCTGTTCATCCTTTGCAAGTTGTTATACAGGTCATTCAACATTTTGTAGGTTTCGTTGCAGTTTTTACATACTTCTGTGTAGTTATTTGGTGACAGATAGATAGTTTGTCCCTAGGGGTATAAAACATTCATACAGGGTTTCAACGCATTATTTAAAAAAAAAAAAAAAACAAACCCCAAAAAAAACCTTAAAAACTAGAGTCAAATTTGAACCAAAACCCAGATTTCTAGCGTCCTAGACTGAGTAGGGACCCAGACATGAGAATCCAGAAGGAAAAGGGACCACCTCTAATTCCCTAGGGACAGGACACATTTCCTGCAGCGTATGCATCTCAAATTGCTCCCTGAACTAGCAGCTTTTTTTAACACTTATTTTTAAAGTACCAGTTCCCAGAAGGAGGGGGAAAAAATACCAGTAATTAAATGTTATTCTGGAGCCAGAGATCAGGGACCTTAATACTGTGTTTTGGTTTTTATTTGCCCATACCGAACAAGAGACTGTTGTTATTGCTGAGCTGCACTGACAGGGACAGACTTTGCCGTAAGAAGTAATCCTTTTCATCTGTGGCCTTCACTACCCCCAAATGCAGTATGACATACTTGAAAACAAAACTACAGTCTCTAAAGATATTCTAACCCAGTAATGGTTCCATCAGCTACCAACTGACCACTGGGTTAAGCTCTAGTACTGATCAATAGGCCAGTCCTCACGGTTCCTGGGCAAGGCCTATAAAGGCATATTTCCAAAAAATCATTAATAGTAAAAAACCTCAGAGTCTCCTCAGAGATTGTTTCATACCCATCATTTCCCATTTTTACCACTGAATGATCCCAGAATTTGGCCAGTTTACGACTGAAATGGAATACACACAGGTTCTTAGGCTACTTCAGGCATTTTCTCTGAGGACAATTACCACACTTGTTTCACTAAGTGAATTATATTGTCGTTGCAATATAATGTCGTCTACCATTAATTTCACCAGTCAAGAGAATTGTTGCAATGATTTAAGGTACTGGTCTTTCTGAACGAGTCTATATTATCAAAAGGCTATTTAGAGATTGAATTGTTAAGTCAGAAGACAACTGTTCTCCAAAGAGGCCTCCGAAGAGGTAGAAAAAGAGACTTGCAGCATGCAGACACGATGTTTCTTACTATATAATTAGCAACTATTGTGAATTCAGAAATTCTGATGTGAAGTAGCACTGCAATTACAGGCAAAATGAAGTCAAGGTGAATATCAATTAGAATTAATTTGAGGCTCTCAATCTGTAAACATCTGCCTTTTACAGATCATGGCTTTATCTGCCTAAAATTCACAAACTCCCCAGCAGTCTATTTGCCTAATACGCATCTGCAGCTTATTCAGCACACATGAGATTTTGCTAGCAATTAGAGGATTTAGTGCTTCTCTTAAATACACAGCATAAATACCTGAAGGTTATGTTCAAAACATGTCAGAGATTTATTGAATAAATCCAGGAATTCTACAGTAGAATTTGATAATCCCTCACTGTTGTTCTTTAAACAATCTGTCAAAGAGAAAGAAAAACATCAGGATATTCTAATTTCTAACATTTCCATAGCCGACAAGCCCCAGACACTCCACTCCTGCAAAAAGAGCTCTCGACTATAAAAGACAGGTCTAGTCAACACTGCGGTCTCCTTATCTGCCTGCCATTGAAGGCTCAGACCTGCTGACCTAACCCTTCATCGAGAACATATTTCAGAATTAATTTGCCTTGATTAAGTGAAAGATGAAGACTATTATCAAGAGCTTTCTGAAGAGGAGGTCTGAATCATTTTTGGACTTTAAGATAAAACAAGACATTACTTTTATTTTCTACCCTGCAAATCTGGCTTTGCCCAGCAACAGTAACAGCCACTACACGAAAGCAGAAACACCAGCAGTGGAGATGGAACGGAGAGCACCCAGGAAACAGCTAAACCAGGAACACAATGGCAGAATCAGAGAGTGGGTTATTATCATTAAAGAAAAGAGCTGACCGTTTCACCAGCTTGGAGGGAAGCTCTGGGGCTTTCCTCCCAGTCACAGGCTCAACCCTACCATGTTACTCCTTCCACCCCACTTCAGATACTCTAGCCAGACAGACCCTTGAAAACAACTGTGGTTTTGGAATTTAGATGTTCAGCAACAGCATCGTGAGAGCAAGCCAACATCCTAGAGAATTCTCCGGAAAGAAGGAAGTGCCATCAGTGCTGAGGGTGAGCGTTCAGGGGGACACTGGGCAGACAGCACACAGGTCACAAGCTACACACGTCAGGAGGAGAGCACAGACCACAGAGCTCCTCACGTACCGCCTTCTCCTGCCCTCACACAGCCCAGACTCACAAACGGAAACAAACTCTTCTGGGCTCTCAAGGAGTTCTGCAGCAAACCCAGCGTTTTTAACACTCGATGCCACAGTGCAATTCCCTCTGTTTTCTAGTGCACCCATTACTGTGGGGTCCCACTTTCCACACCAGGGGAACTGGCAAAAAGCCACAGTTCAGCTGCAAGCACGGCACAGCACCAATAGCATGGGGACAGTGGGATACAGGCTTGGACACCCTCCACTCATAAAATGAAATACAAAGAACAGCTGTGGAGGCAGATACTGCTCAATGTGTAAGCATTCCAGAATTACTGACTTTATTAACAAACAAGGAAAAGTTTTTTTATGCAAGTCTTTAAAAAAAATGGGAATCATAGAATGGTTAGAGTTGGAAGGGACCTTAAAGATCGTCCAGTGCCAACCCCCCTGCCTTGGGCAGGGACACCTCCCACCAGACCAGGTTGCTCAAAGCCCCATCCAGCCTGGCCTTGAACGCTCCCAGCAATGGGGCATCCACAGCTTCTCTGGGCACCCTGTTCCAGTGCCTCACCACCCTCACAGTAAAAATTTCTTTCTAGTATCTAATCTAAATCTCCCATATTTGAATTTAAAACCATTAACCCTCGTCCTATCGCTACACTTCCTGACAAAGAGTCCCTCCCCATCTCTTCTGTAGGCTGGAAGGTGCTATAAGGTCTCCCTGGAGCTTTCTTTTCTCCAGGCTGAACGAGCTCAGCTCTCTCAGCCTGTTTTCAGAGGAGAGGTGCTCCAGCCCTCTGATCATTTTAGTGGCCCTCTACTGGACCTGTTCCAACAGGTCCATGTCCTTCCTGCGCTGAGGACTCCAAAGCTGGACACAGTACTCCAGGGGGAAGACAAAGAAATATAGAAGAAAAAAAAAAATAGGAGAAACCACCATGAAGCCAAGGAAAGTCTCCAGCAAGGTCTGCAGGTCACAAAGAAAATTGACACAACTACCTGTAGTGGTTTAGCCACAAATGGCAACAAAGAACTGTGCAGTCACTCGCTGGTATTCCCCACCTCCTCCCAGCAGTGGGAGATTTGGAAGAAAAAGGCAAAACTCTTGGGTTGAGATAAAAGCAGTTTAACAGAACAGCAAAGGAAAGAAGAATACAGCAATAATACTGATAAAGAAATATTGAAAACTTGATTGATATACCACCGGCCACAGATGGGAGGCAGGAAAAGCCCCAGCTCTTTCCCCCAGCTCTACACTGAGCACAGCATCACAAGGATTCCATACTCCCTTTGGCTAGTCTGGGTCAGCCCACCAGCTGTGTCCCTCCCAGCTTCTTGTGAAAATTAACCCTATCCCCACCAGAGCCAGGATGCTACATTTTGAAAGAAGATCCTTAAAAGAAGTATTTATATAACAACTAAGTTTTCTCACAGGCTAGTGCCCTCAGATTTTGGCAGTAGGCCTCACAGAATAAAAAGATCTGGTAGCCTTCATTGGAGCGGCTTTAGTTTAGGATTTTTGTGTTAGCTACTGACTGTATCTAAACACATACATACAATTCTGACCTGTGCAAATGTTAGGGGCTAAGTCATAACAGTAGCATGAAAGCTACGGAACGAGTCACATACTTGCACAGTTGGCTGCCTCCCAGGTTTCGTTAAAGAACACCGAAAGGGTCACAACTATCTGCAGCCTGTCTGAGGTCAAGATGCTTTTGGCACAATTGTGGCTCTCTGAAGAATTCTAGAAGAAAAAGGAAACAACAAAACAAACAAACAAGCAGCAATCAAATTTTAAAAATACAAAAGTGAAAAATTTGAAACATATTTTAGACAAGAACAGCTAAACAATCACATCTCATCCCATCAATATTTCTACAACAGACAGAGCAGAATTGATGGAACAATAAAAATCTTTTGATCCTCCAATTCACACTACAAGCAACACAGCACATTCTCTTTGAAGACCTACTAGGACTGCATGCCAGTGCAAAAAAACAAAAAAAGAGAAAAGCAAGCAGAAGAGACAGGGCCTCCCCTGTCAGGTAGCTCATATTCATCCATTTCTGGGAGGCTGCCCCAGAATCCAGCTCAAGGCACATGCAGCCAGAGAGAAGGATGGGGTCATTCTCATTAGGCTGAAGGAGTATTTGAAGGAGCTGAACCAACGGATTGATCTCAAACCAAACCCAACCCAACCCACAGAAAACAACCTCCAAAACCACTGTACCAACATACTGCCTCAGCAGCAAACTTCCCCCAATGCAGCAATAGCAGGAACGCAGCAGCCCTTTACAAATCAGTGCCCATGGGCGCTCCCCCAAGTCTGTGACCTGGCTCTCGTCCTCCCCAGGAGAAGGTACTACCTCTCATTTGTCTCACTGAGCCACCCAACACACCCCGTCCTCAAAGCAGGCACTGGCACAACTCCAACTTATCCTATGGACCAAGCTAATAAATAAACGCAGAGCAACTATAAAAGCGGTTACAGAATAAGCAGGAGGTATCCCGATCAGAATTCAGAACAATGTTTGTCTCATTCAAAGCTTTATTTTCTCCCTCAAACCACTGATATGAAACCATGACCTCCAGTCAGCTGACTCCTGTGCTTTAGCTTCTGTTTTCTGGCTGCTGAATTGACTTAAGCACTCCTTAAAATTGCCAAAGCTGCCAAAAGCCTCTTTGATAAGTGACGTGGGAGACATGAGAAAATAATCTCTTTAATGAGAAACATGTTCATTCCAGAGCATTATGAGAGATCCAGTTTCTGCTTCTCTAAAACACATTGATTTTTTTTTTTTTTTTTTTTTTTTTTTTACAAAAGCTGTTTTTTTTTTTTTCAAAAAGCAGTTTCCCTTGGAGACTCAACTGTCAAGTATTGCCACATCTGGCAACTCCTACGTTCAACCGCTTTCATTTCTACTAAATTGCAAACAGTAGCACGGAAGTTGTTTATGCAGGAAACTCTCCAGTTGCTTCACGAAGGCCTTTAACTATGAAAGTTCCTCACCACCTGGACTGCCAAGTGGGGAAAAAGCACTTTAAATCCAAATTGGATCAAGTAGACCCATATAATTTTTTTAAGATGCTTGCCTAGTTTATTCTTTAATAAGTCTAGTGAGGAGATGTCCAAAATTTACCTAGGCTGCTGCTTTTACGTTGCACTATAACTACTGCAGGACACCAAAGAACAACATCAGATATCTTGATGACTTGCAATCACAGACTGACGTGCTAAGAGGTCACCTCCTTATTTATTTGGTTAGTTAATCCATGCACAGAAGGAAAGCCGAAAGCTAATACAGATGTGTCTTCCAGATGACACACTGGACCAGCCCTCCCAGGCTAGCAGTACTCCAGAACAGCAGCTGCAATGAGTTCATCTGTATTTTAAGAACTGTGATATGTTTGGCAGCTTCATCTTAGCCAAAACATTGTGCTGAAAGTACTCAAGAGAACTGCATTCTCAATTTCTCACTTTCACATTACCTAGCACTAGGATGAAACAGCTTCCAGCTGAAAAACAAATACACAGATACACAGACTACACGTTTGCAAATTAAAACAAAAGACCACTGACTAGATATTTACCCTGGAGAGGGCAATTCCATGCCCTTTTCCAACACAAGCACCAAGTGGTGCAGGGAAACAGGCAGACAACACATCAAACCCAGAAAATGACATACTTCTTCACACAACAGGCAACTCAGCTGTGAAACGGTCTGCAGCAGGACACTGCAGCACCAGAAGTTTAACTGGGTTTGAAGAGCAACAGATTTTTCTTGTCAAGGGCAATTCTTAATATAACTTTGGAAATCTCTACACTGGAAGCACAATCTGGGTGACTCGCTGCTACAAACTTGCTCTCTGCTTGTACTCTTACCAGGGCACCCACTTCTGGCTGTCATCAGAGAACAGACAAAGGTCCTTTTGTCTGATCCACTACTATCATCCTCATGTCACCTAGGGACTAACTTTTGTAATGGCTAAACTAGATAAAAGCATGCAATACTAGTCATGAACCACCTCAAACACTAAGACATTAAAAAAGAAAAATATGATCAAGAGCCTGGAGAACCTAAACAGATGACCCAGCATCAGTATAGGTTTCCCACTGGTGTGGTCCACAAGCTTCAGCCAGCACTCAGGACTTCTAGTTTGCTGTCACAAGTGCCCACCAGCTTTGGAGCCAAGAACACCGTGACATGGCCCCCCACAAAGGATGTACATCACTCCCCACTGCTTCAGTGCCAAACAAATTTTCAAGAAGCACCAGGCAACTAAGCCTGGTCAGCGTTTCTCACTAGTGCTGTACAATGACCTACGAGCCAGAGAGCTCCTCTGGGCATTGCTACATCAGCGAGAATGACTCGAGTTTTTCCACTCGTGCAGAGTAGCAGAGTTTTTTTCCGCAGGTGGAGCTGCTTGTCCCCAGTCACACCAGCAGCTGCACTGACCCGGCCACTGCGCCAGCCAGCAGCAGGCAGCCATCACGGACAGCAACGCTTCCCAAAACATTCCCAGCCCGCTCTGGTGCCCGGCTGAGCCCCGGAACAAAACCGACATGACTGGAAACCTCAAGAAAACAGCCCAAGCCCATCCTGTTCCCAACCTGCCACCGGGCCGGGGCGGGCCGCAGCCCAGGGCCGCCTGGCAGCGCCCCCCTCGCCCACCCGTTCCCCCCTCGGACGCACCCCGACGGCGCGGGTGATGTTGCCGTACTGTGCGATGAGGCGGTGGTAGTGACGGTGGCAGTCCTGGCAGAGCCGCACCGGGCGAGCGCGGCGGCCCAGGCAGTCCGTCAGCGCCGCGCTGCCCTCGGCGAAGGCAGACAGGAGGCGGCGGCACTCGGGCTCCAGCTCCGGCAGGTCGCCGGGGAGCCATCCCGCGTCCCACAGCTCCTCCGCCAGCTCCTCCACCTCTCCCAGCGCCAGGGGCCGCCGCGGCTCCCCGGCAGCGGGGCCGAGAACGAGCTCCAGGGCGAGCAGCAGCAGCAGCAAGAGGCAGCGCACCGGCGCCATAGCGGCCGCGCCGAGGAAGCGGAAGCGGGGAAACGAGGAACGGCTCCGCCTCCGCCGCTCATTGGCTACGGGGACGGGGANGGGCTCCTGCCGGGGCATGGCGGTTAGAGCTTCGGGTGCGGGAAGAGGATGCGGTGCCCGGGAAGGGTCCTCCCGCCATGGGACGCGGGCTGCTCCGTGGGGAGTACCGTTTCCATGACATACGTTTCCGCCAGGAAACCCTCCTTTTTACCCGCGAAGAGGGTTTAAAAGTACCTGTCGCCTGGGAAGCGGCTTTGAAAAATGCTGAAAGTATAGCAACAATTAGGAGAAAAAAAAAAATCCCCCAAACCAGAAAAAAAAAAGATCTGATGAGGGAAGAGCAAACGGCACCTTCCTGCGGTCAAAACACCTCCCGCATTTTATCGCATACTGGACGCCTTTGTGGGTGCCTGGCCCCAGATTTGCCAGTGGCCACCCCCAAATAAAACCACAGTCACAGAAGGAAAACTCTTCCCAGAGCAAGAGGAGGGAGTGCAGCAGCAGGTAAACCCCCTGGCCAGGGTCTGGAGTGCCAGGCTCTCTAATAACTTGTCCATCTGGCGGGACCTTGAACCTGTGTCTGACCCATGTCACTATAGCCCTGTCCAGTGACCTCCATGGGATTTTGACCGTGTCTAGGTTTCTTAGCACTCCAGTCAAATATATATATCAGAGAGGCAGAGCAGAGCCCTGCAACTCCATATCACGGTGCCTGCGGGAATAAGAGCCAGGCAGGAATTCTCCCATTCATTTTTGCTGCTGGTCTGGTGGCACTGTCACCAGGAGACAGATAGCACTGGCTAACGGTGGTGTGACGGTAGTGGCAGCTGACGGAAGTTCAATGCTGCTTGAACCGGTTTTCCATGTGACCAGCCATACCCACCTCTGCCAGCTTGGTGTCACCTTGTGCTGGTCACGCAGTAAATGTCTCAGCATGGAATGGCCAGGATGGATTTGTGCTGTCAGGTGAAAACACGACCCCAGAGTTGATGGTAAAGATGCCATCAGGCAGGCAAACCACCCAAGAGACTTCTCTGAGTGGGCTGAACACCCCAGTTGTGAAGAAATGGCCTTCAAAGCGATGGGTGAAAATAAATGAAAACCATGTCATGAGTACGACGCAGAAAAACAAGTGTGTGGGCAAAAACGTACCAGATATCTGACAAGGTGTTGGTCAGGGCCAGGCAGTGCCTCCGCACCTCAGCGCCTGCAGATTTGGGGACCACATCTGGCAAGGCCACCGCATTTGGAAGCCTGAAGCTGCTTAGCAGGATGTGTGCAGCTGGGTGGCTCCAGGGAGGAGAGGGTGTCCCCTCCTTGCTTGGCTCACTAGCCAGGGTGCAGCCCAGACGCCAAATTTTGGGGCAGCCATGCTGCCTTCACCAAGCCGGCAGCCCTGAGACGGGGAGAGGAGATGCTTGCCATCTCGAAGGGCAGCCCAGCGCAAGGGACGGGGTGGTCCTGCACTGCACCTCCCCAGGCAGCGGGCAGGAGGGCAGGCAGGGCTCAGCTTGCCCGCATCCCCCCAGGAGAGGGCAGCAGCATTCCCGCGCATCGCCCCGCCGACGGCCGCCGGAGGGGTGGAAAAGACCCTCAAGGTCTCCCACACCGCTCTGGCAGCATCTGCATCTCCGAGGAGGGATGGACAGACGCCCCAGTGGGGCGTGGGGCGTCTGTTCCCCTTCAAACCTCCCACCCAAAGCAGCCGCTCGCCTTCCCCACCGGGGCTCTCCCTCCCGTGGGCTCTCCCGAGCCCCGGAGAGAAGCGGCCGGAGGGGGCAGAGCGGCGTGTTCATCTTTGAGGGTCAAGGCCGGGAGGTGTTTTATCCGGTCTTAAATGAGTTGAATATCCTCCTGAGAGTGGTAAATTGATTTCAGGTGGAAAAAAAGAAACAAAAAGAAAAAAGGAAGGAAGAGAGGAGAGGAGAGAGGAGGGTTTAAAAAAAAAAAAAACACAAAAGATGAAATAAACAAAATTTTTTTGTTTTTAAAAAAAAGGGGGGGAATAGGAAGAAAATAGTCTTAAGAGTTTCAGATGAAATCTCTGTGATGTGACCAGAATATAAATATTTTTAGCATTAATAAATGCATTGCTGCAGACTTGTAAGGAAGACGTGGTCACTAAGTAAATCTCATTTTTTATAATTATATACATACATGACAATATAGAGCAAAATTAGAAAGTTGCTAATTTTTTCAGCTGCGGTTCAGAAACAGGTCCTGAAGAAGGTATGAGCCTCTTCTCTGACAACAGATGAATTTTGTTACCAGACAGAAATCAGCATTTACCTTAATTGACAAATCCACTGTCGAGCAAACTTGGTTATTTTTCCTATACAAGTGTCTGCTCAACCTCAGCAAAGGGGTTGTACTCGTGATTAAAGCAATCTAGATTTGGCCTTGGCCAGGAAATCTCAGACATAACTCTAAAAATATCAGAAGTCTTGTGTGGTTGTATAGTCCCAGTTATTCTTGACCACACGGCCAAGTATTTCCCTGACTACAGGAAAAAGTATGTATCGTTTGGCAGAAGGAGGAGTCTTAACAATGAAGAAACAGAACACGTAAAATGAATATTGATTTCCTATGCCATCTTGCTGGATCTGTAGAGATGGCAGTATGAACCAGGGAAAATGAGCAGTTTCAAGCTGTGAAGCTGGTTCTCTTCTCTGTTTGTCTCCCTGCTGCCTTCAGTGCTCTTTCTACCGATTTACATCACTCTGAGCTGAGAACCAACACATTTTTTTGAAGTTTTCTTTGCATCTTTGAAGGACGATGGCTTGGATAAAGCCTTTTAACCAAAAGGCTGGAAAAGGAGGGACAGACTGTAAATGCCAAGGCAGAAAATTAAGCGATGTCTTGAGAGTAAGGAATAGAGGGAAATGAGCCAGGGAAACTGGGAGGCTGGGTGCTTGGGGAGTGGGACAGCCTCAGGAAGGGAGAGGGTGTCAGCAGCAGCTCAGAGGGGAGAAGGGGCTCTGCCCCAGAGCTGAAACTGCTTCCCAGGAGACAGAAAACTCCACAATTTAAATAGGGCCCAGTGAGAGCAGGGAGGTGTGAGGGGTGTCCACAGGTAGGTGTCTCTGAGGTTGTGAAAATGGAAATCTTTCTCTTTTCTTAATCTTCATTAATTTCATTCCCAAGATGCAAAGCTCAATGTGAGCAAAGGATTGGCTTATTACATCTTCTTTGCACAGCCACCCCCTGCCTATAGAAGACTTTTCTTCCCCATCTCCATTACAGCACTGCATGTCCCTATTAATTCACAGGGCCAATGTTGGATCCATCATGCCCTGGTCGTGGCTGATGTCAAAGCCTAACAGCACATCCACCCTATTCAAGGACCATTTTCCAGACTTCACAAAGCATCAGGAGACAGCCAAGATGACAGTTGCACAAACGTAATAAATTAAGGGCATGCACACATCCCCATCACACCCAAGGAAATGAACTTGTGAGGAAATAAATTCATTAAATAAATTATTGGCATGTAGACTCATTTTTGGTTAGTTGCAAATGGAAATCATCCCAGCAATATACTGTGTAATGGTCTGAGCCAATTCTAATTTTCAAAAGATTATGGGAGCTTTGTTTAAAAACAATTGACAAACACTTGTCTAGCTGCAGTATTTCTGACCAGCCTGAGCCACTCTGCCTCTTAGCACGGTCCTGATGGAGCATTATTTGTCTACGTGCGTAACAAAGAATATGAAAGCGTTTTCACACAGTGCAAGAAGACAGAGTCACATCTGCACTAAACCACAGAGAATGAGCAAAATAACAAGCCAGGGAAAAAAAGCCATTTTTAAATTATTAACAATCATCTCGGTCTTTAATTCAGAAGAACCCCCAAATTTATCAGTGGCTTCACAAATCAGATGCCAAATCCTCTCCTTCAGCCATGAGCACTTGGGAGCAATAATGCTGCATGGGAATCAAGGAAGGCCACACACTTGAAACCCAAAGACACACTCAAGAACATCATCCTCTGGGTGAGTACAAGAAACTGCTGTCGCCCTAAAACTTCAGATGTCTTGGACACACAGGAAATAGGTGACAGTCCCTCATACAGAATGCTTTTTTAGGAACCCTCTGCAAATTCAGAGATTATTTCCTGAAATTACCAAATGAAATGAAGAAGGACTAACAGCAGGAGGTTTTCTAAAGAGCTGCGGACCAGATTTACTGTGCCTGACTCGCCAACTTGACCAGGATCTGCAATGTGTTTGTCTTGGTCAGCTATATGGCAAATTGTGAACCGAGGATTTTTCTCACCCTAAATCCAGACCACCACATTCTCATTTTGGAGAATCACGAACCTCCTCCATGTCAGATTTTAATCAGAGTTAGATGCCACCTGGCACACCCAACTCCTCCTTCTGGCTATCTGGTTCACTTGGCAGGGAGGGTGGGAAAAGGGAGACTGACCATTCACCCAACATCTTCAAGGGATCAGAAGTTACTTTTCTGACCACCACTGTCCACAGAGACCTGCCCAGGACTCATCTGTGTTTCTCCAGAGCCACCCGCTCCTGAAACCCATGGCTGTTGTAGCCTCTGGTGGATACTCAGGCCACTTAAACAAGAACAAGCTGGGTGTAGGAGACTTGGACATTGTCCAGTCCCTGGGGCTAAAGTATCAGAAGGAAATGAAGTGACCTGAGATGGTGAGCCATAAAGCCAACATTAATTATCCCATTTCCAACCAGATACACAGATAACATCAGGCATCAGACCATCCATCAGCTAACCCCCTCCCCTGTTTCATGCTTCTGAAGAGGGAAAACAACCCCACATCTTTATTTGAAGGTTTTTATTTTCTGTAAGCCTATAACACTGCAACAGCTTGAAAAATCATAGATAGTGCCATACGATCTTTGCTTAGACCTTAAGTGTTTGTATATAATACTCTCTATGAATCCAATACACAGAGAAATGTCATTTCCATGCACCTGTCAGAATTTTTGCCGTGGAAGAAAAAAAAAGAACATTATCATTTTAGAATCATTACTAGAAAACAATTAAATGTCAGCAAGCAATCATGCCAGTCTGAAAAGATCCAGCTTGAAATAAGTTTAAGGGGTTTTTTTGTTTGCTTTTTTTTCAGGATGCTGCACTTGAGCAATTGAATGATACCACATTTAAGGTCCTGGGTGGCATGCCATTTCCTTACTCATATGCATCTAATTAAGTCTTAATTGTGCCATTCGTTATGAAATGAAAGAAGAGCTGTTAAACTGGATATCTATCCTGACAGTAAAACGGGATGATACTGATGAAATAGCTAGTGTATAGAAAAAGAACAAAAGTACACAGGGGGAAAAAAAGATTTTTTAAGGTAATTATGTTTAAAACACAGCAGAAACATTAGAAGCAGCATAATCATGAAAATGCCACACATAACTTCTTGATCAACACAAATAATAATATGAAAGTTACTTTCTTTCTGAGCTCACTGAAGTGTGATTGACTGTCCACGCTCAGAAATACCCAGTGAGCCAAACTCTGCTTTTAGTTACCCTGGTGCCTATGTGGTATCGCCCCAGGCTCCTCTTCAGAAGGAAGCAACCCAAAACCATTCTTCTCTTTTGCACAGATTGTTTCTTGCTACTGAATTTCACCAAGTTCCCAAAGGAGAGGACTAAAACACAATTCATAAGGGAAGTGATGGGACAGCTTTGGCAGGAGCTGGATTTCTTTCTGCACCCACCAAGTTTCATTCCTTCTTCTTGCAGCAACCCCAGATGGGTGAGTCCAGGACACCCCCCAGCAGTCCCACAGGAGCACACATGTGACTGGTATTGAAGCAATGGTTCAGGACCTGATGTGAACATGTGAGCTTACCACCTGAGGTAAAGGAGAACATTTTGACAGGTGTCTCTACTTCAAGTATGTCTGCCCTGGTGAGTTCTTCACTCTACATCTATTTGTGTTTCACCTAGGCCCTTCCTTCTACCCATAGTAGTAGAAAATAATCTATTTGCTAATGTAATTCCCTAGTAAAAGTTCTTCCTTTCCTCTCTGGATAGAAGATCACAGCAAGATGAGCCATAATAGCAGAGTGGCCCTAAATATGATGGGTTATTTTAGTAAAGTTCTTCTCAGAAAATAAGGACAGATTACTCTACATAGATGCAATCTTACCTGCAGTACTTCTCATCTATATTGATCGTTGAGGGGGGGAGGGGGGAAGGCAAAAAGAGTCCTTGGCACAGTTTCAGGTTATTATAACAGCAAAGTGCCTGCAGATGAGGAGTCAGCAGAAACACTAGTTGAAGGGCAGCCTGGGGCACAGGGAGTGAAGTCCACCACAGCTGCTTCCCACCCAGCCTCAGCCAACCACAGGCACTGCACCCCAAAATGGCCAGAAGATCTGAGTCTCAGGAAGGCTGTGGGATGCCCACAATAGGGCTGTTGGGAGCTGTGAGGGACATGCGAAGAGCCAAGGATTGTTACCACCTGGGGGATGTCACCAACGTTGGTCCATTGTGGTTTCCACAAGGGGCCAAACTTTCTCAGGTGTGAACTTGCAAATCTGCTCAGCGGAGTTCACCAAGGTTCCGCACGTGCAAGAAAGGGACCAGTCAAGAGGCTATAACATAATATGGAATACCAGATGGCTTTCCTTATGCTAGCAGGAGCCAACAGGCACTTCCAAAAGGCTACAGGCAGTTGAAGACTCTTGATGAAATTTTGCCAGAAGTTGCCATCACACCTCACAGCATTCATTGCCCTGTTTCTATCCTAGGCCCTCCACTGTGACCCAACAGTCACTGTTCTTCCAAGGGTTCACGTGTAATTTATTTAAAAAACAACCCAAAAATAGTACCTCAGATGTAAATATCACATGCAGTGAATGCATCTTGTACTGCTGGGATGATATTTGTGGATATTTTATTTTTAATAGCTTCTTTTTCAAATCCGTTTTTCATGTTGTCCCGCAAAAACCCCAAAACAAACCAAAAACAACAGAAAAAAAACCCCACCAAATCCGTTTCCAGACTTAAAACTGTTCTTATACTGTGTAGTTGATCTTTCTCTACTGGTAGGAACTCTCCAAGCCTGTCTGCAGAGCCGGTGCAGGCAACCTGGCCACCTTGGCCACTGCATGCCAATGTCACTGAAATCTCTGGCCAGCAGGATTTAGCCCTATTCCATATTCAAAGGGACAGTTGCGCTGGCTCCTTCCAGGGGTGAATGACCCCAAGCAGATCATCCTATCGAGAAGGAAAGTTTCAGCAGCAGAGGAGAGGCCAGGCTGTGGGAGTCAAGAAAAGAATAATATTCTATTTTTCTGCTCTTCCTTGACTGTATTAATTGAAACGTTTGAAAGAGAGGAGTTAATCATTCAACACAAACCTGTAAATTCTTTAGCAATATGGGCAAGCCTTTTTCAGCAGCAAAGGAAAGGGTTTGTGAATGTTTTGGACTGGTCAGATGCAAACTGGTGTCCCACCACCTTCCAGCTATTCAGAGCCTGCAGATCTTTGTCCACAAATGATTAAAGAAAAAAAAAAAAGAGAGAACGGGTGATCCCAGGGAATTTCCCACGGGGTTTTCAACATCCTCGCTCCCAGTGAAAGCTGGGGGGTGACTGGAGAGTCCCCAGCACCAACTAAGGGGCAGACCCCACTTTCCATAAGTTCCGTCTGACAGCTCTCCTGCGCTCCTTGGACATGTGTCTGGCTTTTAGACCCACAGTTTCCCCCCACCCCAAAGAGGGGTAGGGGGTCTGAGAACTGGACAGAAGCCGTTTTCTCCTTCTGGTCAGCTCCAGAGAGAAGGTGGTGGGTTGGAGGGTTTTTTTGCATGTAGAGGAGGTTGTGAGGAGCTTTGGAAGCGATGTCG
>VXBJ01002305.1:229762-260183 GCA_013400055.1 Nycticryphes semicollaris
CCCGCCGAGCCCCGCTGCCGGCGCTTCCCCCGGGGCGGCGAACGCAGGGCAGGTCCCTGTTCCCGTCCCGGTCCCGCCGCCGGTCGTTGGGCAGCGCCGAGCGGCCGCGGCGGCAGGACCGACGGGACATCGGGGGCCGGCACCGTCGCCGCACTCTCTTCCCGAAGTGTGGCTTCGGGTGTTTAAACATCGATTTTGCTAATTAGTCTAATCATTAAGGGCCGTGGAGAGCGGCCGGGGATGGGGGGGCAGAGAGCGGGCGGAAGGGGACAGAAAGGGGACAAGGCTTTGTCCCGGGCTGGGTTAGCGCTCCGCCGGCGCGGGCTGGGCTGTATTTCGCTATTCCTGGGGCTTTTTACTTTTTCTCTTTTTTTTTTTTTTTTTTTTCTCTCGTATTTTTCTTCAGCAGTCTAAGGATACAATGAGAACGGCCCCGAAGCGAAGATGGTTAGAGCGGGAAGAGGAGCCGGGAGGAATCTCCAGCACTTCCCTGCCTTCCCTTCAAACCCGAAAGGCCGGAATATTAACTTTTTTCCCCCTGCATCTTGTCAATGCTATCATGGCTTTGATGGGAGGGTCTTCAAGGTGGCACATTTCTGAACTTAACCCCTTTTCAAACTAACTCTCTACCTCCCTTGTTAGTGCCCAGCTCTGAACTTCTGAAGAGTATTTTTGTGTGAGTCAGGGTTCATTCACTCGGGGGCTTTTGTAGGACTTTCTTCCTTTCAGCCCTCAGTGTGTTACACCAATTAAAGGACGACGTGCTGTAAATGTAATGGGCCGAGCAGTGATTGTTTTTGACAAGCAACAAAACACATAGATCCACCCCTTAGATTAGGCCGTTGAAGGGAGGTTCATGCCGGTCAGTTTACTGAATAGTTCATGAACTGTAATTCTGAGGGCTTGTGTGAAAGAAAATGTCTCTCTCCTTTTTTTTTTTTTTTTCTTTTTTTTTTTCCCTCTAAAAAGAAGAAACACCAAGCATCTAGGGGGAAGGGGATGGTTGGGAGGGTGAGGGGAGTTGGAGGAGAGCAGAGGTGGCTTTGTCTTGTCATTTAGAAAGAAAAAAAAAGAAGCTAACAGTCAAGCCACTTTATGTCACTAAACATGTCAGCCTCCTTTGCAGAGATGCTCCTCTCCGTACATCTTTGCAGGCAGCCTTGAGCTAATAACCTGCTGACTGCTTCCATCCATGCAGTAATTTTATCTGTCTCAGAGCTCCCTTGTAGCAGGACCAGAAGCCTCGGTAATCCTGACTTCATTTCACAGGAGGAAGAAAATGTGGATTAGAGTTGAATCTTCAAGGAGCAGAAATCACAAGAAATATCACAGTATTTTATCGTGAGCCCCATCCTGCTCCTCTTCAGCTCACTGGGGGAAGAAAATGGGGGAAATCCTCTAGAACATGAAGAAGAACTGAGTCAAAGGGGTTTGGGAAATGGAAAATGATCGTTCTGCAAATGCCTAAGAGCCAAGGGGATGCTGAACTTGTCATCTATTTAAGTCAAAGCAACCTGGATATTTCCAGGGAAGGGGAAGGCACAGTTACAGGCTGGGAAAAGAGTGGGAAGAAAGAGAGGGATGTTTCTTCTTGAAAATAACTGAGTTCCTTCAGCCTTTCCTATGAAGATTATCCTGGACATATCACATTCTCTTTAATCCCAGAGGCACCTGTGGTCCTGCAGCTGCATGGGTATAATGTGTGGGTTTCTGAACAGAATAGTGCAATAGTCCACAGTAGTGCAACTCTGCAAGACCGGGTGGGAGTCGATACAGCACAGAAATGCCTTCAGAGCCCTTTAGGAGAAGGGTATGCCTTAATGTGTGACCTCAAAAGCTAGCCTGAGGGGTGATCTCTGGGAAGGAAGGTACCTCAGGAGCTCCTGCTGAAGAAACCTGGTACAATTTTCTCTCTGCTTTTGCCTGGGCATGATTTCACCCCTGAACTGTTAAATTAAATAATAATAATAATTTAAAAAGTCTTGCTTTCTGATGTGCTGTTTCTTCAGGTGTTTTTTAGTGACTCACAGGGCTTGCTAAATCCCTGTCAATTCCTGGAGGGCCTCAGCTAACTCCAAGGACAGTTGTGCAAATGATGGCGCTCCCTCGAGGATCCAGAATTACTGCTGTGCAATACCCAGATCACAGCCGTCTGGGCCTAGGCAGCAGCACACAGCAAATTTTTTCTAACTCTTCTTCTTCCCTTCAGTTCAATACAATGGGACCTAATTCCTGCAACACTTTTTTTTGGGATGCAGCAAGTTGTTTACACTGGTAATAAGCGTACTGTATGCGCTGTAAAATTTGTACTTGTTACTGCAGGAGATTAATGAATATGTGAATCACAGCTGAGGAGTTTAACTCTCATTGACTTCATTATGCAGAAGGTATCAGGAAACAAAAAGACACGTGTGCTAACTCATAAACAGAAGTACATCGCTAATTCTAGTCTATGGGCCCCACTAGAGCAGCCTTTGCATCTGCTCCCCCAAAAAGGACTGTGCACCGCTTATGCCGGCACATTGACCGCAGTCATTTGAGGCCACAAATGACGTGGGAGATGAGGACACTGGGCAGATATCAAAGGGGAGCTCTCTGGCTCGGGGGGCTGAAATCTGTTCCCGAGGGAGGCAGGTCAGTGAGGATCAAGAGATGCTGCACACCGTGTGCCCTTGCAAAGGAGAAGATCACTGTCTGATCTGTATTTGATTAATAACAAATTTTACTAAAAAAAAAAAAAATTGATTAAGATTTCTTAAATTGCTGCAAAATATTGTGGTAAACACACAGAAACACAGGAAAGAGCCCCCTCATCTATTTCCCGCCCTTCTCAGTGACGAGAGGAGAAAGCTCCACCTCCTAAAACGATGTGGAGGTATTTCCACAGACAGAGGTTTCCTGAAGAATTTCTTCTTCTTGTTCCTTTCCAGCTACATCTCCCCGAAAGACTTAGCCCAGGAAAGCTGAGGAAATTATCTTTTTTTTTTTTTTTTTCAGGTTAGGAGAGAATATTCAAAACAGCCTGGTAAAACAAGTTATAAATTTGTAAACATTTCTGTCATGCAAACGGCCCGTTCTGGTCGCACGGTGTTAGGGCAATTCTCATTTGGGAGAGAAAGCGTAACCCACGCAGGGGTTGCCAGTCGTACGCAACGTAGCCGTCCTAAGCCCGTGCCAAACAACCTTTCTGCTATGCCAAACCATCCCAGATTTTGTGTAAATTTATTACACCAAGCACACAGCAGCTGTTTAATTGCAGAGAATTTAGGACAGGAAGTGAAGAATAAATCTGCATCCAATTGAATCCGCAGCGTGTAATTATCTGGAGCACAAATGGGTAAATAACTAAAACTAATGTGTCTAGGAAAATAAAAGCACACATATAGACACATATTTGTGTGGGGAATGGAAGTGTGTTTCATTCAAGTAAAATGACTCACTTGCAGCATTCCCTTGATCTGGCTCCAAGTGTTTGCAGTGCGCCTTGTGATTCTCGCCTGAAGAGTGCTACATGACTTCAAAGCACGGTAACTTTTTTCCCAGGTGTTACAGAGTAATTTTGCAGCAGCAGATCTCCTGATCTGGCAGCTCAGCATAAGAGGCAGGAGGAAATTAGCCTGCAAATTCATCGCAGAAATTAGCAGAGGTTTGTGGTCTATCAAGGGTGGCCGTTCTCTCTTCCAAGGGATGTAGAGGAATGAGAAAGAAGAATGAGGCATCCACTTTTACCAGTGAAGAAATGACTGTTTGTGGCTTCCTCAGAACTGGGGAAAAGGAGGAGAGGGAAGGATTCATTTTTACATATTCCCTCCCAGACAAAAGTACAATTTTTCTTACACTTCCTGCAATTGTGAACTTTTCCCAAGGAGAACAGAGAAGAAGGAGTGTGGGCGTGTTGTCTCAGAACAGATTTTATATTTTAACAATTGCTGTGAAAATCAATATTTGAAAATGGACCAGTGGAAAAGTGTACATTCAATGAAGGTGGACAGGCTGCAGTAAGCTGCACCCCCCAAAAATATAAGGGAGTGTTCTGGCTAGTAGATAGATGACTGGCAAGTCATGTAATCTCCTGGGGAGTTGGTTTTCAGATCTCCTCCCCTGAATAGATGTGGAAAGCACCATCCTGCTTATCCAAGTTAATACGGTGTGAATACAGCGCTGGGTAGCTGCATGCAGCAGGGTGGCTGGAGTCTGAAAAATCTGTAACTGAGATTTACTCGTGAATGTGGTGTCCAGAAAGAGTGCCTACTAATCTGGTCCCTGCATTTTCCCTCTTCTCCTCTATGTAATTTTCCACAGCTTGCATATCCATTTGGACACTCATGTTAAGGTTGTATACCCATTCCCAAAGCTATCAGCCACTTCTGCAGTCTTCTTAACTCCCAGGGTTTCTCAAACAACCCACTGCAGGGAGGGAAAAAAAAAAATCCACTGAACTAACCATACACATTCTTTTGGGTGATGGAGTTTATTAAAGATTTTTTAAATAATTTTTTTTTTTTAATGGACATATTTTTTTGAAATTAAGCAAATAGAGAGGATCAAAGCAATTTTTCATTACTGGGTAGCTGAATGATGGCTAGTGAGACTAGAGGAGATTGACTGTTTTGTAGAGAGATTAGCAGAATTCACATCGCTGCTGAATGAAAGGTGGAGGAGGCAAAAACCCTAAACAAGTGAATTCAATTACCTCTGAAAGGAATAGGGTAAATGAGGATTCTCTCTTTGGGTTTGCTCCAGGAAATATTTCCGAAAAGTTTGGTGAAGAATACCAGTCATCCAAACCCTAATTTTGCTATTATGTAAAAACTCCTCACTCCATGGCAGCTTGCGTTGTGGAAACGCTTCCCTTGTTTTGTGTACACCGTTGGCGTGTCACCTCTTCATTTCATTTCACTCTCAAATTACACCACCCAGTGCAACTTGTTTGCACGTGTGGCAGGGGTTTCAAAGGGAATATAAACTTGATCCCAAGCCCACCAGAGTTAAAAGAACAGATACTCCTCAGCTTCCCTGGATAACCGTGCCATCAGAGGGAGCACTGAGCTGCCTTGAGGGGCTTGCAGGCGCTTGGGGCTGGGGCGGGGGTGGTGGTATACTGGGGTGTGATTGCTGGCACTGGGAGGGATGCTGAGCTCTGAGCTTTGGCATACACTGGCACAGCCTGCGACAGCCTAGAGTTCACGACCTGGAAAATTTGGATTTTCGGTTTATTTGTTATGTGGCAATTTTGTAAACCATATGACATGGTAGGAAGTGACATTGGTTCTTACAGGCTATTGAGCAAGATCAATTAATTAAGTGGCACCTTTTTGTTGCCAGCCTATATCTCTGATGGGTCTCCCTGCAGCAGCTCCTGCAAGCACACAGAGTTCTTCCCTCTTTCCCGCAGTATTTGAGGGTGCTCAGCATTTTTTTTTTTAATTTCATTTCCTTCCCCCTCTGAAAAAGTAAACAAAATTTCCTTCCTCCTTTAAGGCCTTACAGGCACATCAGAGCTGGCAGGAGTCAGGAAGGCTGTTCCATCTCTGCAGCAGAGCATAAAAGAACCATCCTAACCGGACATGCTGGGTTGACCTCAGGTGCAGGAGAAGGTGGCAAGGGGTAGCTGTGTAAGGAACTATCTTCCCAGCTATTTCCAAGGTGCGCTCTTAGAGGATGCATCTTGCTTTTCTCACAACACCCACAGCAAAATGTAACACCCTGAAAACCAAGTTTCTGGGAAAAACAGCTCACTTAGCAGAGCAGAAGAGCACAGAGGAGCCAAATCCGCAGCTGGGGGGAACGGGTGTTGTTCCATGAAAGTAAATGAAGCTGTGCTGATTTCTCCCAGCTGATGACGTGACCTTAGCTGTATAATGTGTACTGTGTATTTGTGTCATGTACAACAGGGTGGAAGACTCATTCCTCATTGGGAATGTTTCTGATTGCAGGAGGAATTCAGGAGACCAAAAGAAAGCCTTGGGCTTCCTTTCTATATCCCTTCTCTAATAAATCCTTAACCAGCTTCTTCCTTACTCTTGTATGTCTAGTCTATCCCAACAGCTTTATTATTGCAAAGAGATCTTTTCTTGCCAAATTTCTTATAATTTTTTTCTAGTGCTTTACTCACCACAAATCCTCTAATAGTTTGCCTAAGATTTTTTGCATTCTCCAAATATCTGGCAGTTTCAAAACTCTTGTGTAGCTCAGAACTGAGCTAAGAAGCATTTCAGATCATCAGCTTGTACCAGAACCAGCACCGGATATGTTTTCCTATCTTTTGCACCATTTTCTCTTCAATCCCCTTGCCACCATGACAGTTCTGCAGTACTCATGGAGGAGTTCCTTTGCCAACAGATTTTTTTAGTTATCTTACATGCCACAGCTAAGGCAAAGTCTTTGGGAAGTGCCTGCATTTCTCTAGCATATCTGATCCTGCGTCTAATAGCATTCGGGGCACCCACCAAAAACATTTGCATCTGAACACATTACAGAAGTGGAGAGGCAATCTTCTCAGAGGAGTGCCTGTCCAGAGCAATCGGGCTCGGGGCAACACTTGCAACTAACTTCCAGCAGGCAGATGGGACAAGGTGTCTGTAATGTCTTCCTTATCCTAGGACATGGGTGTGAGTACAAAACCTCAACACTTGCCCCATTTCCAAGCAAATTGCCTCTCTGAACTTTGCAAAGTCTCTGGATTACTTAGACCATTGTTGATATTAGATTTTCAATTTTATGTATTAAGTATGAAAACTTCAACTTCACAAATCCCTTGTATTCTTGTTTCAGAGCAGCCCCCAATCTACGGGACTAGTATCTAGGCCTGCGTGAAAGGGTTTTAACATTGGATCTGCCAAGACAAAAGCAGATCTAATTCTGAAAGTGGTTAAGTCTCAGAAGGCACTGCAGTCGGGGTGTCTCTCTCACTCAGTTTATGTCGTGTCTCTGCAATACTGGCAAGTCCACAAACAAGTCCTTCATGGTAAATTCAGAGCCCCACAAAACTCTGCACATCTGTGACTGCCTGGGAAATTGCCCGGTCCTGTGCACAGCCATATTTTTCCTGCTGTCAGACAAAACTCTCTCTCCTTGGGTTGTGTGTCCATGAGAAGGTACCTCTTTTCAGAGCAACTCTCATTTCAGGAAGCTCAAGTTCAGTGGCAGCCCTGATCTGATCCCAGGCTGGTTGTAAATGCAGTCTTTCTTACTAGCAGTCTCTGAGTGTGCCCAGAGCCATCTCGGCACAGCAGACAGGCTGAGAGGGACCTATTTTACAGTGACCGCTTCCAAGATCACTCAGTGTCAGCCAGAAGCCGGCACTTTCAAGTGCTGCCTACTGACGCAGTGGAAATGCTGTCTCCTGCCCTCCACCCCTGCTCTTTGCTTCCACAGCCACTTGCCAATTCTTCTTAAAACTGAGTATGGCAACTAGAATGAAGCACTGCAATATCCAAGGTGTTATCCGCTCTCAAAAGCAGTTGCACCGACTATGGCATTATTTCTTTCAACATGTTCTGCTTGGTACTGAGGCACACGCTACTGTCTCCCTTAACCGGGCTGGTGGAGAACATCCAAGTTACTGCTGAAGGCACTTTTAGGTCTGTACAATGCCTTCTCCTCAGACAGTGTGGGGTAGTTTAATGGGTCAGTCAGTACCTCTAAAGATGAGCCTTGAGTCTTCGCTATGAAGTAAAACCAGTGACTTCAGGACTCGGAGAACTCATCCTTGAACTCTTACCAGAAGCACAGCTTCATAGTCTTTTTTTATTAAATAAAACCATTAAAAGAGGTCCTGAACCAGCACTCGTCCTTTCTCTGCTGCCCATAACTCACAACTGCACAGTTACTATATCTTTTGGCTGTGACCGTGTTAGCAAGCACTTTGGCTCCACAAAGGAGTAACACAATTATTGGCCTCCAGACCTACACCGCATGCAGCCTGAGGGCTTTCCTTCATATAAGATTTAGTCAGCTTCTCTGGACCAAACACCCCACCACACAAGTGGGTGGGATGCTTGGAGGATATTTGTTGAGCATCTGAATTTCCCAAGTAGCATTCTCTAACAGGAGATGAGCTCATATGCACTACAGCTGCTCTGTCACCGAGCCAGCCTGCAGCAAGTGGGAGCCACCACAGGATTAGTTTCAAAGCTGCGCTGCTGCTCCAGAGCAGCCTGCTTTTGCAGGCCCTGGCCCTGATGCCCAGCAGCATTCACTGCCAAGATTTCCCAGATCTCAAGGCGCATCTTGGGTCCTCCTCAGCTTTCTGTTTCTAGCAGAGTACAGACTGTGCTATGACACCTTCTTTTCCTATAAGCAAGATACAGATCAGATACTTTCAGCTCATTTACTTCATCCATGCAACATCTGTGAGGGTGGCAGTCTAGACCTCACTGTTCAGACTTGACCTTTCACAACAGGCTACAGAGCAGATTGCATGGTCCCTACCATGGTCTCTCCTCACTTCAGCACATGACCATCCAATGACCTGGACACTCAGCTGGTGCCCGCTGTCCTCAGAGCTGGTAAAAGCCAATCCATCTGCCTAAGATGTCTGGGTCAGCAGCTCTGACCCTTGTATTTCCACCCTTCAACTCTCAGGTCAGCAAGCTGCACCTTTTCACCTTCAAAGCTGGGTAAGAGTTTTCACTGGATACCACCAGTTACTCCATTTTGTCCACACTCCAGATTATCCTTATTGTGGCATTTCCCTGCCTGCCCTCCTTAAATGAGCAGTTAACAGGCCTGCTTCCCTTAGCAACCATTTTCCTCGTCACACAAACCAGTTATATCATTCCTTCTAATCACTCAGAAGTGCCGTTGGGAGGATTTCCACCCCACGTATCAGACTCTTGCCCGTACTCACCATGTCCACAGCTCTGACCTCCTGTCTCTCTCCTGCAGCAATGTCTGCTTTCAGCACAGACCTGCATCTCAGCCCTGCGGCAAATTCCAGCACCTCTCAGAATGGTTCTGGCCTCCTTTCACTCATCGTTGCAGGCCAGGCCAAGTCCAGCTGAGACTTGGGCAATAGACCCTCTAAACTGGTCTATTGCCAAATCATCTTGTTGGCTCTTGTTGGAGGGGTTCAAGGAGGGAAGGCTCCTCAGGTTCCTCCCCAGCTTAAGTAGATTCTCCCCTTCTCTTCCCTAAGATCCCTGTTGAGCTCCAGCCTAGTGGGCTGGTTTCTAGCTTTGAACCACATGCCCTGGTTCAGAAATGGAGGGGACAACTGAGCCTGTTGTTGGTTTTTTTTGCTGGAGATGAGACTTCATGTTTAGTTCCTGGGAAACACTTGCTGTCCATCTTCTCTGCCATTGATTTGGCCTACACAATAACTGACAATGCAAAAGATTTTGGGCTTACTTCCTCAGAACATTCACTGCATCATTATTGTTGTTGTTGTTGTTATTATTATTATTATTATTATTAATAATAATAATAATAATAATAATTTTCTTATATACTCGGACAGTTTATTTGGCTTCTTCCCTTCTGGTTTCTGCAGTTCTGACAGTGTTAGTTAAGGCTAGGCAAGAGAAGTCCTCTGACAGCCTTAATTCCACATCAGGTTTCTGACTTTTGCAACTTTCTGGTTTCCTTGTGCTGTTGGTATTTTTAGCTTTTTAAATCCCCACTGCCCTCCTGCTCAGCTAGTAACATCCAAGCTTGCCAAAGATTCCTTGGCCTCCTCTGTCCCCGGAAAAGCTGCTGGTCCTCAGCCATCTGGTTACTGGATTCTTATTCATCTATTTTGAACTTTTTCCAGCTTCTTCTGCCCCCCAAAAAAATTTACCTCCAGTCTCAGGCCATCTCACAAGCCTTTCAGCAAAGCCTTCAGATGTTGCTTTAATCCCTTCTGCAAGGTCTCATGCTCTTTTCTTGGGTAGTTAGACCTCATTTTAGTCAGTTGTGATACCCTCCATTTCTGCAGGTTTTGTTCACAGAATTCCACAGGAAGTCTCAGTGGATGGCAGAGCACAGCATTCCTGTTTTTCTTACTCTGCTGGAAACAGCTCATTTGATATAACCTAGAATTTCATTTGCCTGCTTGGCAACCCGATAACTTTAGTGTCTCATGGTCATAGTGCAGTCAGTAATAGAAGGAGGTCTTTTTTTTTTTTCCCCTTTTGCATTTCTACATAATGAATGTCTAGCTTCAAGCAGAAATCCTTCCGATTCATTCTTAAGGGCATTTTGTATGATTACAAATAATTTTCATTATATTTGTAAAGGCCATCGGCTCTTCCTGTTAGATATTCCTGTCTTCTGCATAGCTGATGTTGCTATGTCTTGCACCCATACATTAATTAAAAATATACTTCTTCTTGAGAAAATCCAGGACTGATTTTCCCTGATGTGTCAGCTCCCCTTCCAGCATAGCTAACTCTAGTCTCCTCTAGCCAGCTCCTTTTCCACCTCATAGCTCTCCAGCAATACTCCATTTCTCCCGCAAGGTATTACATGCTGGAGTGCATTCACTGGAAAATGTTTATGGCTTAGCTACAGCACTCAATTTCAAGGTTGAGCCTAACTCAGATGAAGTTGTTGTCCAGATCCCCTTTATACTCCAAGGGGGGAAATAGGCATGTTGGGGGCATAGTTCATCACATCATGACACATGAGTCTGAAACAGGTCAAAAGAACAAGCTTTACAAGTGTTCCTCTGTCCCCCTTGAACAGAAAAAGACACTCGGGACACTAAACAGCACCAGATGCCTAAAGCTAGGTGGGATTATCTGCCTTTTAGATACCTGGTCTTCCCTAGAAATCCTTTCCATTATGGTTTTAGAGAAGATGGCAGTGAGAGAAACTGCATAAGCAGCAGAAAACTGGCTCCTGGACATCCAGAGAACTTCCTACAGTTTTGACTGGCTGCCTTTTGCCATGTCTCCAGTACTGATTCCTTCCTGTGCCATTTTAGGAAATTTAAATTAAGTGAATTTTAAAAATCCAAACCGACTTTCACGCTTCTTGATCACTTATAAGTGCAGCTATATTGAACAGAGTTAAAAAGTAATACTAATGTGCTCCTCTTACTAGCCTTCTCGAAGCTGTTCTGTGAAATCACTGTAAAATTGTGTTTGCAATGATTTCTGTTTGCTTTGCTCCCACCCACAGTCACCATGGAAAAAAAAAAAAAAACATACCAAAAACCAAAAAAAACCACATGAAAAATCCAGTAACATTCAGTACTAAAGATATAAATTTGGGTTGCAACTCCAGGTGTATCAGCAAGAAAAAAACATCTGTAAGTCACCTTCTCAACCTTTGTATGTTTTTTATACCTACAGCTACACCAATCTCCTTCCATCTTTGATATTTCATCCTGTCCATACTCTTGACAACATCACTGTTACTAGCACACTGTACAACACACTTACTGGGTTGTACAAATGCTGTTCAATATTGCGGGAGATTAATTACAGGACTGATGAAAGTTAATACTGACACCAGCTCTCCACCCTCATGTGCATCTTAATATGGAGGCTATAGTGATACAAAAATATGTCTAAGCAACGAGGACCCTGCATTTTCCTACCCAGAACGATTTCTAAAGCCTCCCAAAGATGCCACCTTAAATTAGGAACTCTCCTCTAGTCAGAGACCAAAGCTCTCAAAGCCACAGGACTGCTACTAGAAGACAAAAGGCAGTAGGAAAACATATAAAAATCCACAGTAACTCTTGAACAGCCACTGCTGCTCCATAATAAAAGAATAATAGTGTGTGACCCTCTTATAGCACTTTATCTGGGGACCTCTGTGGCTACACAATGAGTGAGTTAGTTTGTCTCTTAGCCTAAAAGAGAAAAAGGTCCAAAACAGAGCTGTGGGAACACAACACCTCTCCAGGTCAAATCGCAATTCTCTGGGAGCTCTTCAAAGCATGGAGAAAGCCTTACTCATGTAGTATATCTTGCTCCATCTCCCTTTTGACACAAGGAGAAGGCTGCAGAAAAGCTGGGGGTCGCGTGGAGCATATAGGAAGCAGCTTGACATTTCTTTGTTGCTGTTTCCATGCTCATACTTGTTTTCTATATGACATATTTGGCATACTAAAAATGTTAAATAAATGTTGAAATATTCTAATGAAGAGTTAGAGTTATAGGCTATATATAAAATAAAGTACTATCTGCTGCAGTATACAGAAAGATATAGGCAGTCAGGCACATGTGTGCCCTGTGCATATTAAAAGTTCTAAAGTGTAGACATTTTCACTCGTTATTTCACATTTGAATCATTTCTGGTTAAGAAATTCATGATAACGTTAAGAAGCTTTTTATGAGAACATGACAAGCAAGGAGAAGTACAAGAGTGTTTTAGTAGCTGGTTAGTCTTTAATGGCCTGAAACTGTGTATAATTTATCTTGAAGAAGATCTGTCAATTAAAGTTTTATCAATCCAGTTTTTGGGGTTTTTTTTGTCTTTCTAACACATTTTGTACCATGTTGTGCATAGTGCCCTAGATACCCAAACAGCTGCATTTTTTTTAAAACCTTCAAACCAATGGCTCCAGCCAATATGTTCCAGGGTGGCATTGCTTTAACATAAACATCCTACACTGTAGTAGCGCTTGTCTTTGCCTTCCTCACCTGGAAGGTGATGGTTTCCCATGTTCAAACAAAACCCTACTTCAGTGCTAGGTCACCTGGTTATAAAGCCAAACAGGCTGGAGTTGCTGTAATCACTGTCCTGGATGTAAATTATTCTACATGTAAGGAAAAAAGTGAAAACTGAACCAGTGAAGACATCCACCCAGCCAATTCTCCCATTAGGTTAAAAAATATACATGTTAAACTGCCGGGACTGTCTAACGTTTCACTTGAAATTCTCCATAGCAACACCACTTTGGTACTATAATGGGAAAAAAAAAAAGTATTAAAAAAAACCCCAACCCTAAGGTCTTCAAAAAAGGCCCTTCAACTTTAAAGTGAATGTATTTGTGGAGAAATGAAGGGTCTGTTGTGCAGATGGCTGTTTGCTCTCATTGCTAGAAGCAGACAGCCTTTGGTTAGGAGGGAAGGGGAGTCAGATAGCGTATTACCATGCAAAAGCAGCAAGCTCTGCCTATGATGACTGCAATATTAACTCCCAGGGCTTCCTGCGGCTGAGAGGCAGCGGCGGCAGCAGCAGCAGCAGCAGTGAGTTTCACTTGCCCCCTGCCCCCCACCCCTAAGCTTCCAGGTTCAATAAAGATTACATCATGGAAGAAGTATGCCATGTAAGCCTGAGAATCAAAGCCGTCACAATTGGCGGCTGTTTAACTGTAATGTCGCTGAAACACATACTCCCCCTACCCGCACACACACTTTCCCCCTCTCCCCTCCCATCCCACCCCGAACCCTCCGCGTCTCCTACGATTAAGGGTAGTATTATTGGGGAGAGGAAAATCTGATCAAAACTGTCGACCGCCAACTGCCGATTTTCTATGGATTCAATAAAGGCCACCTTAACGATTTCCCTAATTAATGGATGACATCTTTGGCTGAAGGAGAGGCGCTGTATTCTACTCTGCCTTAGTCTTTGTTAACCTTCTAATTAACTTTCGTAGGTCACCCAGGTCTCCCAAACCTAAAAGTGAAGAGAGCCATTGTGCTAGAAGCAGTAAACTTACTTTTTCTGCCTGGGTACTTAAAAGGGAGAACGATTATAGGCAGGGAAAAATAACTCCATTTAAACTCTTTGTGACTGTGGAGAATGCATAGGTCCCTGCCTTAGAAAATAATTGAAACACCTTTTATACCAATATTTGCATGCATAATAAACCAAATTAGCGAATATGCATCTAAATTCAGCTGTGGTTTCAAATTGGTTAGGGATTTGGAGGGACTTTGGGGTTTGTTGGTTGGGTTTTTCTTTTTTTTTTTTTTTTGGAACGTGAACTTCAGTGGGTCAACAAAAGGAATTGGATTTCTTGAGCAAATTGCAACTGCAACAGCTATCAGCTTTTACACGGAATGATCTCCCAGCAAAGAGTCTGGGCTAATAGTACACACACATGCATTCTAATACTATAATATTAGGCCAGATTAATCCCTGTGGTAAAACCATTGAAGTCAACGGAATTGTATCAGAGATGAATTTGGTTCACTGCCTTTTGTGGAATCTAATATGAATTGACCATTGAGCTGAAGGCATCAAAGATGATAAATGCAGCCCTCTTTCAAACCGTCTGATGCAACCCAAAAAAGGGCAGGCAGAAGGCATTTAGGATGGGTGGCCTTTTCTTCTGTCTACGGCTTTCTCAGGGAAATTCTGCCCTCATTCACGCCCATTGACTGAAGTCAATTAAATTATTTTAATAAATTGTAATTAAAATTCGCAGTGTACAATGAAAGATTGAAACTTCATAGCACAACTTGACTAATAAACCTGAAGTTAATTGCTTCTTGAAAGTAAAGATTGAGAGTGCTTCTTTGGCTTACAGAAGAGACATGAAATTAATTATTCCTAGTTTTCTCTACTCAGCGGAGAACAACTGAGCAGAGTAGAAGACAGTAATAATTGCTCCTCAATATAAACATACAGATGTACATCCCTGCACCAGCATCTGATTGTGCAACCCATATTCCTCAACAGAACATACTGAGCTTAAAATTTGCATCACAAAAAAATAATTAAAAAAACAAATCTAGGACAGAATAGTTTGGAGACATTTTTGGATTAACTGAGGGAGAAGCATGATATGGTGATTAAAAGAGGCCTGAAAATCAGGCTATCTACGGTCTCATCTCTCACTGCCATTGGCTCACAGTAGAAAATGGTTGCTTTGACCTTGATTCAGTTTCTCCATCTTTAGAGGAGTTTCACCAAAGTAGCATTTAAAAAAAAAAAAAAAGGCCTTGAACTGATCAGGTATGAAAGCTGTAAAAATGCAAAAAGCAACATGCCAAACTAAAAGTCTGAGTTTTCAAGTAGCCAATTATTTTTTTTTTAATGGTTTGATTCTATGACCAGGTACACATTTTCTAAGGGAATAATTTGTGTGTAAGATGGCATCTACTGCTCTTTTTTGCTCTGTCCTGCAGTGTGGTGGTGCAAAGTATAGTAATCATCCTCCCAGGTGTCTCTTGTAGAAACAGCCTGGCATCGGCATCGTATATGTAACTGAGGAAATTTGAACTATGACACCTTACAAAAATATCTTCAGTTAAACAAGTTTTCTGTATTTCTGCCTGCAAGGTCCTAAAGGAGGTTTCGTGTCATATGAGTTTGATCACTGAGGCAAGACAATCAAATGACATGTCTAAGATCAAGATACAGAAAATAAGTACACCTTCTCCCCTTCTGGAAGTCACTGCCATCAGGCAGCTGGAGGCCCAGGGCTGTAGCCTGCTCCAACTGAACAGGACAACTGGGCAATATTTTACTTGAGCATTCAGAAAACAGACATTTTGGGAGACAGATGATCGCACATCAATGGTTAGGTATTGCCCTTTATAGCTTGATGAAAGCTTTCAAGGTCCCATGTGTCAGGATCTGGCTTCAGAAGGTGTATTTGTACTAAAGCAAGAGGTCTTTGGAGAAGGGAATCACCATTAAGCTTCTCAGGAAAATTGGGTTCATTCTCAGACACCAACACAAACCTCCCATGTGACTTGGGACCAAGGGAGATTCATCTCACTTGACTTTTAATATCCATGTGAAGATACCTGCACCTGAGCCCTGTGAGACTGGATACCTTGAGAGTCTGTGCAAGGAAAAGCGTCAAACAACTGCTAACCCAGAAGAGCCTACTTTGGCTGTCTGGTACAGGAAGGATGAACTATGGCCTACAAGAGTCTTCCCAATTGACTATGAAGAGTCAACACACCAAACTTGAACATTTCAATTTAGTACTGCACAAGTTTGTGTTGTAGTCAGATGAATCCCACCTCCAGTCCCTCTGCACTTCTGTTCCCCATTTGTGAGATGAAAGTAATGATATTTCTGCCCTTCCGCTTTTTTTTTCTTTTTTTTTCTTTTTTCCTTTTTGCCTTTTTAAACAGTAAGGTCCTTAAATACCTTGACTGTGATTCACCTGGCAGGAAGTAGACAGCTACTTTTAGAGTGTCTACTAAATTGGTACTTTTACAATGCAATTAGTCTCATCCAAAATTTGAAATCTAAAATAGATCTGAGGAATGCATCATAAAAATGCATTTCTCTCAACATAAAGGGAGATGGAGAAAATCGATTCTGCAATTCATATTTCTAAAGGCAAGTCAAATTAATCTTCTCTGTTTGTTCATACTATACAAGAAAGGGCTCTGATGAAAATAGTTTAGATATCTTGTAATACTGTTCTAACTGCCTTTGCATCTCAAATAATCCAATGACTTTGGGAAAACCTGGTTAACGCTCTCTAGAATAAAACGTAAGACATCATCCTCAGTAATGAACATGACACTTTAAATCTTGTTGTTTCAAGCTAAATAAATGATCTGTGGAAATATTTCACAGCAACCTAAACATTCATTATCTCTCTTCTTGACACAACTCACAGGGTTATGCCTACCCAGAACGGGGCTGAACTTTCCAACTCTGACATTGAAGTCATATTTCACAGCCTGTGAAAGAGGCAGCAACTAGAGGTTGATGCCTCCTTCCAGCTTGGTCTATACTTTTCTGGAGAAAATCAATTAGTTTTACCAGATACCCTTGCAGAATCTGGTGGTGTGCAGTTAAATTAAATTATGCTCAGTTTTCATCCAGAAACAGTGAACTCACACAAATGACCATAACAACGAGCTACAGTCAGAGTATAAACCAGGGCTCCTGAAACAGAAATGTTCAAGACCAGGCTGGNTTAATTTGCCTTCTCACAACACAAAAATTATCTTTTTTAGATCTCAGTGGTAGAAAAGTCTTGGGCACATAGCTCATTAAGTCCAACTGGCTTGGCAGGACTGGAGTTGGACCTCAGAAATTCCACCTTGCCATCTTCTCAGCCTTGAGGTGTTTGATAAGCTGGCTTCCCAACCCAGGAGGCTTATATGGGCTTTCTCTGTCCTGTGAACTTTTCTGTGAAGGAGAAGCCCACAGACGCAACAAAACCAGACATGTCAGTCCTTGTCCTTCACAACTTTAGAGTGAGCTTAACTCTCAAAAGTGACCTTATACACGGCAGAGCAAGGCTGGAAATTTGTTGTCTCTTGGTGGCTTCCATAACAGATGTGTTTAATTTACATGAGAAGAGATGGTAGATGGTGTCTCTTTCCCTACCTGGCAGAGGTAGTCTGGGTTCTGAGAAGTAGGAGGCTTGATCACCTCCGATTACCTTGATTCTCTGCAGCAGTCCTGTCTTCACATTCAGCAATACCCAGCTGTCCCCAGACCAAGGTTACATGTTCACCCAATGGGGTTGAGGAGATGGCTCCAACTGGGGTGAGCACAGTGCAACTGGCATCCTGCTAAGTACTATAACACCTGCGTGTCTGGCAAACGTGAAAAATCAACTCCACCCAGCTGCCTAACTCATGCCAGCAAACACAGCACCCAATGCAAGGATCACTTCAGTGAAGTTTCGATGGAATAGGCCTGCTTCTCTTGGAAACCAAGAGCCATCCACTTGGTTCTTGTGAAATGAAAAGGCACAACTACATTCTTATTTCCCTTCAGACCCCCTTGCATTGCTAGAGCTTTGTGGGTGAGCTAGACTAGACTTACAAAGTAGTCAGACACAGGGAGGGTGACTGAGCCTCTCCGTATGGCACAATAGCAGATGTTTTTTAGCAAAGGATTTATCTCCAAAATCAGTGCCTTCAGGCCGATACAGGCACCTGTATGTTGATGTTAGGCACCAAAGAGAAAACCAGGAGTGAAATGAAAGCACTTTTCTCAGTCCTAGCAAGAGAGACCTTTGCTGAACATTCAACTGTCTAAGTAGAGAGCAACCAACCAAAACAAGCTTGGGAGGTAGGTCCATCTGTCCAAAATGTAAATCCTAGTATCTGAGAAGTTCTGAGAATTCCAAGGGGTTTACATGGATGAAAAAAAACCCCAAGATAATCCATAGATTCTTCCCTGGCTGTTGTTGTTTTATTTGAAGAGTTTCTTTTATATTTCCCAATTACTCCATCTGAGAGGGGACTATGGGCTTTGGAAACCCTTTTGACCACACCTGGAACTAGATTAACGTGTCAAAATTGCAAGTATGTAATGGCACTGCCATCTCCCCGGTTGTCTTTGCTGTGCTGTGAATTCCTCTATGTCCCCCAACAGTCTCTTTCTCCCCTGTTTTCTTATTTGTTGCCTCATAGTGTGTTCTTTCCTTCTCCTCACTGTTGCTGATTGTGTTTCTCTTGTTGATTTTTGCAGCTCAAGTCCTCTTTTAAGAGCTTCAGGTTTTAATTGCCAGCTCAACAGAGTCACTGACCTTGCTGCATGGCTGTTTCTGCCTCTTACATATTGTGCACTCTGCAGTTACATTTTGGCTGCTCTGATTCCTTTGTCTTGCTTTGTTCTGCTTTTAGCCCACCAATCCAGTGACAGTTATCCATAACTCTCAGTTTCCCCTGTTGCCCTTCCACACCCGCCACCTACTAACTGCCAGCCTCTACACTACCTTATTTCATCCGGGCACATGGTCTGGTGAAAGCCTCTGGAGCCTTGTGCTCATCCTCTGCATCTTTGCATTTATCCTTGGAAAAAAATCCTTTCTTCATCCACTCCCTGCTAGGGTCTCTTCAGACTCCTCCCATCCCTACTCATTCTTTGATTAGCACTTTCCTTCTCCAGACTCACTGGCATACTCTTTCTATGGATCACTCGCTTCGTCTATTTTCAAATAAGCTTCAGAAGCCCCAGCAAAAACAACCCTCCTCTACATACCATTATGCCTTTCTCATCTCCTTTGCCTCTTATCCTTTCAAATGACTAGTTTACTCCCATTCTCTTGAACTCACCTCTCTGACACTCAGCAGTCTGGTTTTCAGCCACTTCACTCTGCAGGAATTGCTCTCTCTAAAATCACTAATGATGTCCTTCTAGTCAATTCTAACCGCCTCTTCTCCAGCCTCTTTCCCTTTGATTTTTCCAACACCTTTGACATATCAGACCATTCCTTCCTTTGGAGTTCCCCACAACCCAGCTCCTTTGCTGAAAACTGCCATCTTTAGTTTTGGGAGAGTTTGGTAGCTGACAGCCAGAAGCATAAGAATAGGGGCACAATGAAAAGGATAATTCTTTGTATTGTCTTCTGCACACTAATGAAGCTCCTCTTAGGAAACCATGAATATTTCAAGGGCGAACCCAACAGTGAGGAAAACCCCAGCATAGAATCTCTCTACTTCATACAGACTTCTGTGCAGGAATTAATGTATAATACGAAAGATTTCACCTTTTATATCTGCATAGTTTCCTTGATGGATTTTTGTAAAGACGAAGAAAAAGGAGAATAATGAAATCAATAATTTCACCTTTCTACGGGTTTGTTATTTCATGGCTCTCTCTGTTTACTAATAAAATCAGAGCTGGGTTAACTCTAAACTATATATGGATGGGCAATACAGATGGAAAGAAGACCAGGCTGGGAAGATAGCAGAGACTTTCCAGCGTCGGGTTAGCTGAAAGCCGAAGAACATCACAGGGGGTAAAAGCAAATGCAGTGGCATAGTGAAGGTCACAGCCAAAGGTTCAAGGCGGGGGGGGTGGAGTGCGTGTTTAAATCCTATAGCTCAGCAATGAAGTTAGAGGCTCTTCTCAAGTTAGGCTATACTTGCAGAGAGCTACATGGATAACATGACAGATGTTCCTACTGTTTGGCTCCCACTGTACCTATTTTCACAAAGATAGTTCTACTTGAAAAGCGGATGGAATAAAATATGTAATCATTTTATATGGACCTTAAAAAAATCAGAAAATTCACATGCAGAGTGCACAGAGAGAACACATGAGAATTATGAACTTGAAACTGCTGCACTGTGTACCCTTCTACCCTGGTTTCAAGCTCTGTTTGCCTGCCATATAGTCTGCAGCAAAGCTGTGGGTGATAAAATACAGTGTTTCCTGTTAAAGTAAGAATAGGTTGCAGAAAATGATGTTTAAAAAATCAGGGGAATTAACTTTAACTGTTGGATGCACTACTCCCTCTCCTGCATGTCAAAGCAATTAGTGAGAGTCAGATCAAAGGATGCACTCTGCATAACAGGGAGAAATAGAATCCAGTGTGAAATGTCCCCCTGTAAAGACAAAATATATGCAAATAAATTGCAGGTAACTAGGAGATCTAATACTATACTACCGCCAGGAGGAGAGGGTCAGCAGTTACATGTGATAATAAACCTCTGTCTTTTATTTAGGGATCACTATTTTCCAAAAGAAAAGCTAAATATTGATTAAGTGATATCTCAAATACCACAAGCTTATGAAACCAATTACAGGGATTAACTTCCCAAAATGCTCCAGTATAACCTCAGCTACAGAAACTGTGCCAACTTGGTAATGACTATTAACATCTGTATGCACAAGAGTAATCCCCTGGTTTTGTTTCCTGTTTCCTCTCTCTCTCTCTCTCCCGCATTGCTCTTATATGTTTTATAGTTCTTCTGAGCGCATGGGACATACCACTTGGGAACCTCATTCTGCATTCCCTGCTGGGACATGCTTAGAGTCAGAAGTCACCAAGGTGGGCAGAAAAAGTCAAGAAGGAAGTAAGACTTCCAGCTGTGTTGTCCACTTTCACATGAGAAAACCTTACCTGTTAGAAGAAGGTAGGAGACTTTGCCAGTCATGAAGCCCTGTGTGGATATGCTGACTTTGCTCACTAACTCTGCCTCATTCCCTACCTAAGGATTGAATGTGCCATCTTTGAGAACAGCATCAGATGGCTGGAGAAGTTTATCTCCACTAAATAAGAGCTCAGGATGAGTCCTCAGCCCAGTCACAGAGTCCAGGCTGTTTGATAGCTTGCTATCCCCAGAACCCACTCTCACGTTCACACTGATGAGGCCGGCTCACTTTTGCTTCCATTTTTCCCCCCTCACTCTTCTCTTAGGGGGAGAAGCAACTTTAAAGCATGGGAGAGACAGACAGAGAGAGCATGACGCCCTATAATCCAACAAGTCAACTTCCCGAGCTCAAACATGAACTGATTTTTTTTTTCTTCCCTCGCCTTATAAAAAAGAAATTGACTTTTGTTTGGAGTTTGTGAAAAGTGGGACTCGGGGCCCAGTCAATGGGGCTCCCCGCAGCGCGGGCTGAGTGGAGCCATCTCGAACCAGTCAGCCGCAGCACCAATTAATCCGCTCTTTGTCACAGCCCCGGCCTCAGCAGCAGCGGCAGCAGTAGCAGCAACACATTTGGCCATTGTTCAGACCTTCATGCAACGGGATTTACCCTTTCAAAGAGGCAGTTTTGTCCCAAAGAGTTCGAGCGGAAGTTTCTCACTGACAATTTGCCCCAAATAGATAGATTTGTCAGCAGCAACCTTTAAAAGCAAAAAGCCATGGAGGAAAAAGGGGAGAAAAAGAAGTGTGGGGGTAAGAGCAAGTGCATCCTTGCCCGTCTGTCTGTCTGTCTGGGGGTCTGTCCTGAGCAGGTGGGGTGGGCGTAGGGCCTGAGTTACAGAAGGACGAAATGGCATTGATGGGAGCTCTTGTTCATCTCAAGGCAGATGTAGCAAGGGAGCTAACAAGCTCCCAGGCTGTTGTATAGCTGCTCTGACTTCTGAAAGCCTTTCAGGGGACTTCTTTTACATGGCATTGTCATGCCTGCTACACAGCACTGTGCGAGGCTGGTCAGGGTTTCCCAGCCTCAAATACTCCACCAGAGCTCAGCCCTGAGAGCAGCAGGCTTCATTCTCAGCAATCTTGCCACCAAAGTCTACATTTAAATCCATACCAGATATTTTTTGCAAATAGCCTGGTGTAGCTTTTCCTATGCACAGAGGTATTTCCATAAACATTTCCATACTTAGAGGTATTTCCTGCCCCCACATCGATGCTGCTATTCTCCTTAAGGGCAGAATCCCCTTTGGACTTCAAGGACTGTTTGCATGAACTGAGGGTTGAACCCCCTCTGTCACAAAATGCAGCTATTCACACGCACCGCTGCTGCTCCCACCCTTGGATTGTAGAACTGCCCAATGTCCCTGGCTCACATGTGGGACAAGCCCTTCCCCACAACACCTCGCTGCATACCCATAATCCAGAAAGGGAGAAAGCACAGGAAACACTCTCCTCAGCTTGGGCTCCAGCAGATCCAGGCCCATATGTACACAGCCTCTTCCAACACCATGAAAACAGCCTTGTTCTCGCAACTGGGAGGGTCCCAACCCCATCAGACTAATCTTTCTTCACAGCACAGGTTTTGGGAAAAAAACCCCAGCCAACCAAACAAAAAAAAAATCCTAATTTCACCTGTTCCTCCACCTCCCATCCTGTTACATCGTCTGGGTTGCTGGCAAGGGGTAGCTAGCAGGTTTCTTTGAGTACCATGGGGCTGAAAACTAGAGCCCTGCTTCTTCTTCCTAGGAAAGGCTGGAAGAGGTTGTTCAGCACTACATAGGTTCACCTCTGCATACGGGAAACTGTCATCTCATCACCTAAACTGCAGTTTACACTTTCCTGCTCCAGAGGTCTTTGTTTGGCAAAGAAGTCAAATGCACAGGAGAACACGCAGTTCTGCTGTAGTCATGGCACTTATCCCCTGCTACTTAGACAGTTTGGCTTCCCAAACACAGCTGAAGAAACCCAGTTTGCTGAAGTAAGTCTCCTGCAGGTGTCTGACCAAAAGGAGGGGCATGAGAAACGGATGTGAGGTGGCTATACAGCCCTAAAACTTTACAATGAACCCTGGAAACTCCACTGCTGGGTGACAGCTGGTCCAGCTCTTCTGTCAGACTACTTTATCTTGCTGTATCTTAAATGGGTTTGATTTACATTACTCAAAGGACCTCATTGTTTGAGTATTGCCCAGCCTACTGGTGTATATTTGGTGGCCTTCTCAAGACATTTCCTGAAAGACACAAGAAAAATGAAGGCCGATTTCAAACTGACACCAAATATGTCACTAGCTTGTTTTATACTCACCCAGTCCCCCTGAGCCTGCTTACACCTGCTCTTTGAAAGGAAAAAGGGTACGAGTGGCTGTAACATAATTATAAACCAGCCAGAAGCAGGGATCATCTACAATTAGATTGGAGCTATTCCAAGTGAATAGATTTACAGCAAAACTAGAACACACTGAGCTTAAACTGAAACAGTGGTCTCCGCACTTCAAGATACCAGTAGGTGTCACATGTTCTAGGTGGCCTTCAATACAGGGGACAAAGAGTAAAACAAGCAGTTTCAGAACAGCAGTGTCCTCAGTTGCGGCAGGCGGGTATAAGACCTAAGGCTTTCCCCATCTGCAGAGCAGTTTTAAGAGACCATAAGGGCAGGTAAGGATGGACATGCCTTATAATGGTGCAAGGTACTGAGAGAGGCTAAAAGTCAAGTGGTATGATTTCAAATATGTTAAAAAACAGTTTTCTCCGGGATGCCCAGGATAGATAGATGTCCATGTATAATCTCTCCTGTGGACACCTCACTTGTTTAACTCTCCTGGCAATACAAAATTAAATTAACACTGTTCTTCCCTGGTATGGGAAGAACGGTGGTACCAGAGACAATGGTATTCCCAAGGAAGTTTAGCTGTCCCACGCTTTATTCCCTTATCATGACTGGCCCTGGCTATCAATCAAGTCAACAGGGTTCCCAAGACCAAAACTCTTCCTCCTTGAGTAGTGAGTTTGCTTATGACTTCCAACAGAAGAAAAATCCAGCTACTGGACATGATAGAAAATATCCTGCCAGCTACAGTGTATTTGCCATGTACACAGAAAAATGAACAGAAGAAGAACCCACTTTGTTCATGCTAGGTGGGTTTGAGCAGTATCCGCAAACACTGACTGCAATGACAACACAGAAAATGTCGATAATAATCCAACAAGTGCTCCTGATGGTATAAAACTAGTTAATTAACTGTACAGTATATTTTAAACAACTTCCCATGCCTATTTGTAGCCAAACTGCAGTATTTTAATCACTCTTGGGGTATCTTAAACAGAAGTCTTAGTATGCAGCATAGTCTCTGGACTTGAAATAAAAGCATTGTTGAGCAATAAACTGCACATTGGACTCCTACTACTTCTAAATGATCTGCCATACAACTGGGTTTACCACTGTCAGCACTGCCACAGAACAGACTAATTATGAAAAGCAGTTAATTAAAACATTACTGGTTGTTATTACTCCACATGCAGCGCTTCATGCTGAATTGCCATCCATGCCAATCTTCAGAGTTTTAGCTTAAATGTCTCAATACTTTGTGTTCTGTATTGCAGCATAAAGAACTAAGCCACAAGATAAAGCTCCGTCTGGAATTTCCATTACATGTTCCTCTGATTTCTTTTTCTTTTTAAAAGCCATTCCCCACGAAAAAGCGGGACATACGGTTATTGGATCACATCTTACCAAATGTTCTCTCCTGTACCCAAGCACCTGAAATTCCCTAATGTCTATAGTGATACAAAGTTCTTGTGACAATTGCACCAAAATCACATCTGGCAAAACTTCACTGGGACATAACTGAAAATATCCGAGAGCACTTAGAGCTTGGAATCGCTGGATCAATAGCATGTGATCGTCCCACACTGCAGAAAGACCTCCAGGCACCAGGGTTTGTGAACCACCAAAATACACTGCAAGTTCAGGGATGTGCATTATATTTTAATGGTGAAATCTTAGTTGAGGACTGATAGGACTTTTCAGTCCAAAGAGTCTGCATTCAACTTTGTTCATACCAAATCCTGCAGACCTTGTGCACACCAGTAATCCTGCTAAAGCCCATTAAACTACTACCTGTTTCATATTTATGATAGAAAGCCACAGGATCAGAATCTGTCACAGTGGTGTATTTTCATTGGACTACATTTTCTGTTCAGGTAGAACAAATACAAATAGCTGCAGGAATTAAATCATTTTACAGAGGATCACGGCAGACCTCTGCTTTTCTCTTTTCTTGGAGTTAGGAGTGCTGATTTCATTATGCAGACTCAAACCACTGGTTCCTCAAGTTCACCATCCTGGCCTCATCAATGTCCAAAATCTCAAAAGGCAGAAAACTATAACCAACCTCATCTGGCTAGTTATGGAGTGACACATACTGTGCGCTTCTCTGCTTGGACATGCAAGCAATTGCTCTACCTCCAAAACATTCTGTGACCTATATTTTATGAAGCAAAAGATAAAGCAAGCATGTCTATAAATGTCATAGTCAAAAAACTATTCCTCTCTTCTTAAAAATCTGTCTGCAATGACTGACTCAATACTTTCAAGCAGCGCTGAATGCGATATGCTGACTCAATGCTGCATCTGGAAGTATTTATTTTTGTTGGTTCTAAATTCGTTTCCCGAAATAGATACCACAGATCTGGTCTCCAGCCAATATCAAGAGATATAGCTAAATTGAAGTCAATGGAGCTGAGCCATTATATTGCCAGCCAGAAATACGGCCCTTCCTAAGAGCATTCTTTGCTGCCACTACACAGTATTTTGTGCAATTGCCTCAAAGGTCAGCTTGTTAATAGGCTTCTACAGCAAAATTTGGGAGGCCAATCTACCACAGAAATGATTACGCTCAAAGTACGATCAATCAGGATCATAGCTGAGGCAACCCTTTCCTACACACACACAAGTGCTTAGGACGTAACCAAAGCTATTCGTTTAGAAGATTGGTAAAATGATTTTTAAATGTCACAGCATAGCTCCGAGATGTATTTATTCCTTGCAGTCAACATTCTTTTGTTGGCAATTTAAAACTGTTAAAGTACAGACCTGCCTTAATTTTAAGATTTCTTTCATTTAGATAATAATATATTTGCCCTTGTATTCAGACCTTTCACTAGTTTTATACAGCTGTGTCTCTACCAGCTTCAGTATTGATACTGTCTTTTGTGTTCATGTCAGGAAAAGTAAAATGAGGCTGTTTCTCTCTAAATTAGATTGCAGCTGCTGCTACATCATTGGCTTATTACGACACTTTGATTTATATCTAACTAGCAAACTAACAAATAAGTCAAGTTACTAACTAGGGCCGCTTTGTTAAGCACTTGTCTCGCATTGTCTCGATGGGATCAGGTACCAATGTAGGCGTATAAGCCAAGCCTGACATATCCCTTTCAAAGGCATACGTGATTAATGGGGCATTTCATTGCTGCGAGTGAACTCGGGCTCGTTCCACCCCTGAATACACATACTGAGAAGTGGTACCACGACTTACGGAGACACTCTTTTGTCAGTATCTTCCTCAGGTATAGTTTCCCCCACTATTCTGCACGAGGTGACTTTGCTAACACACACTCATCAGGTGCACGTGTGGAAACAGAGATACGTGGTCACTGTTCAAACCAGTCATTAACTTATTTAACCAAGCATGCACACCCACAAGGGAGAAACTCACCGCTTTTTCACTGGCATCTGCAGGGCGTGCAAGTCTTTCTCAACTTTTTTGGCTCAAGGTGGAAGACGGGGCTGAGAGTAATCCAAGCCCAAAAGCCACCAGAAGTAACTGGGCTCAGGGAAAGGTGGTGTTTATGGAGAAACCATAAAACAAGGGGAAATCTCTCTTGTGCCAGCGGGGGGAGCGTTCACAGGAGAGTCTTTTCACAGGATCTGTTTTCTGTGTCTCGGGTTTTGCTTTTTGGAAAAAAAAGCCTTGTCTTGCCCTGCCAGGAGAAAACCCAGAGTACGAAGCTGTGGTGTTTATTGTTTCTAAAATTAACAGGGAAAATCATCATGGCCCTGCAGCTCTGGAAAGCGCCCAGCCCCAGGGTAGCCATGAGGTGGCGCCAAGATGGCCACCAGGGTGGTTGCCAAGTGTCCTCAGCCCTCGGGGTCAGCCATGTTGGGTGTGAAGGCCCAGGTGGGATGTGGGGAAGGCCAACGGCGCCATCACTGGGTGTGCGCTGCAGGACCAGTATGTCACCCTACAGCCCCCCAGGCATAGCCATAGTCCTCCAGAGAAGCTGTCCATGAAGCAGTGGTTTCTCAAGGGCGACTCGGTACCACAAAGGAGCTGGTTAGGTGCATTTACACCACCCGCATGGGGGGCAGCACAAGCCAGGCGTCAGGCTCAGCCATGTTGCAGACCAGAAGTGTGGTGAGGAGGCCAAGGAGCAACATGGTCCCTTCAGCAGCCTTTGCAGTGCCACTGCCTGTCCATCTGCCTGCAGGTGGATGCAAAGAAGGGTTTGGGGGAACGCCACAAAAACACAGACTGTGGCCTACAAAGAAGGGAAGGCACCTCAGGCTTCAGTGAGGATTTAGCAACCCAGAAGAACAAAACCTGGTGGGTTTATGCAATTCTCACCTCCCTGCATAGGGCTGGCTGGGGCACCAAAGGATATCCCTGGCTCTTCTCTGGCACCTGCACCAAAGGAGGGGAATGGAGACAGCTTCTGATGCACCCCAAACAGCAGCTCCTCCTCCCAGAACATAGAATCATAGAATCACAAAATCATTCAGGTTGGAAGAGATCCTTGGGATCATCAAGTCCAACCAGCAGCCCTACTCTACAAATTCCTCCCCTACACCAAATCTCCCAATACCACATCTAAATGACTCTTAAATACATTCAGGGATGGTGACTCAACCACCTCCCTGGGCAGCCTAGTCCAATGTCTGACCACCCTTTCTGTGAAAAATTCTTTCCTAATGTTCAGCCTAAACCTACCCTGTTGTAGTTTGAAGCCATTCCCTCTCATTCTATCACTAATCAACTGTGAGAAGAGACCAGCACCAATCTCTCTACAATGCCATTTCAAGTAGTTGTAGAGAGCAATGAGGTCTCCCCTCAGCCTCCTCTTCCTCAAACTAAACAGTCCCAGCTCCTTCAATCGCTGTTCATAAGATTTGTTCTCCAAAATAGCTCTATCCTGTCTTTCCTCACCTCCTTTCCAAGAAAATGGATATGTTAGATTTGCCTGATCTTACCCACCTGCTTCCCATTAAGAGAAATTAATGAAAACAGCACATCTGTATTTTCTGCTGTTACATCCGTACACCTCTGGCACTTTAAACTTTTCCCTCACCTGACTTCCTTCACTTTTTTCTTTTTCCTTTTTCTTTGTTCACTGAAGACCTTTTGGCTCACCATCCAAAGACAGAGAAGGCGAGCAAGGTAAAGGCAGAAAGAAGAATGTACTTAAAGATAGGTCACAAGTTGGATTTTTCCTGCTGCTAAGACTCCAACAAAAGAAGAGATACCTGGCAAGAGACTTGTGGCACAGCCCTGAGAAATATCACCATGTAATTGTAGTCATAGTCCAAAATGTTGAAGGAGATATAGTGAAAAGGGGACACATATCAGCTTCTATAGAAGAATTGGTACCTATTTGTACTTCCAAGACATTACAAGCAGACAGTAAATTTCTTTACTGTATTAGCACCTTCTGTATATGTAGGACTGTTTAATAAACAAAATGCTAAATATAATGGTAATAATGGCAACAATGGTAAACTAATTCCCTGCCTGGGAAGTAGCTGGACTACTTTACAGCCAAATGACCTTTGAGAGAAGCTGCAGTGAAAAGCTAGGGTGGGAAGGGAGCTCTTCCCTGTACTCTTGGAGGATGCACCCTGCCTTCACCTTCAGGGCTGAGGTCTCTCTGTCCACCATGTAAACCACAGGGAAAGCTCTGAAGAGACAGAGGACAAACCTCAGCTGGTGCAGGACTGTGAAGCAACAGCACAAGGGACAAGGAAGGGCTGATGGTTTGCTCCCTCCTCGGTGAGTGGCAGCCCCAGCCCACGTGCACAGACAGTTGTGGCATTAGGTTTACAGGGTAAAGAACTGTGGCTGCTGTAAGGTCAGAGAACTGCCTCACTAGTGAAGAGGGTGCCTGGGGCAAGGTTTGGGTCCTGCTACCAATTAACCTTCTGTCTTTGTTTTCATCTCCAGGTCCTGCCAATGTAGTAAGGTCCTCTCCTTCCCTGTTGCTTTGATTGTTGCTCAAGGAGGTGAACTTTTCTCTGCCTCCCTGCAAGCAGACTTGGAGTGAAAATCTGTCTGCATTCCCTGATCCACCAGTTACTTTGCTTTCTGGGATCTCCCTGAGCAACATCCCGGACCTCTGAATAGTGTCTCTCAGTGTTAGGCAGGACCAGACTTGTCCAGATTGAAGAATTCCCTCTGTTCCATGGAGGCACTGGTCCCCTTGGAGGGGGGAAAGTTTTGGTTGAAAGAGCATGAAGTCACTGGGATCGCAGTGGCATCCAGACTTAACTAGCTCTGCAATACAGGAATGGTACAGGCACAAGAGGAATCACCTATGACATGGGACAGAGGGATGGAAGAATGAAATATGAAGTGCAGAAAGACAGAGATGGTGTGTTTGGGGCTGGGCTGAGTACCACATTCCCCTAGGATGACGACCAGCGAGGAAGAAGTCAGATGTAGTGCATTTACACCCCACTGAGAAAGCAATGACCGAGGCACATCTAAGGGCTTCACAAACTCTTCAACAACTGCCGGCCCTGCTCTCTGGTGCTGTCGTTCACCTCAGTTTACAACCGCAGGAGAGGTGCTCTTTCCTCCCTTCCCAGATGCATACCTCTCCTCACCTTTGGGCTGCTCTACCAGCTCCCACCACACAGAGAGTTTCCATCAGGAATGGGAGAGCTTTGCAGACTCTCAGTGCAACCAGAGGGGTACCCTCTCCGGCCCCTAGCCGCGCCCCCCCAACCCCTCCGCCTTGCACCCCGGCCCTGGCAGCGCTGCTGGGACACTCGGGGGGGGCTGCTGAGGCGCGATGGTACCCGGGGGCCAGAGCATCCCTGCGGGCAGGTGGGACCTTCATCGATGTCCCGGGGACGCAACAAGTCCCAGCTCCCGGGAGCGGAGGAACACCGGTCGCTGGGCTGAGCTCAGCGGTGCCGGCGGTGCCCCTTACCCGGCGGAGCCGGGTCACCCGACTGAGTGGACGGCAGGCGGAGGCGACTCCGGCTTCGGGCACCGGGAGAAGTGGAGGTTTTCCAGGCTGGGCAGGGCTCCCCACCCCTTCCGAGGGCGACGACAGCCCTCCTGTCCCGCTTCCCTGCACCCCGCGCCTGCGGGAGCCAGCCCGCCCCTGCTCCCCTCCTGCCAGCCCCCGGCTGCCGGGCAGGAGGGAGGGAGGTCCTGCCGCCCGGCGGGAAGGCTGGCAGCCCGACCCGGCACAGCCAGGCTCGGCCCAGCCGGTCCCGCAGCCCCGGTCCGCTCCCAGCTCGCCCCCACCGGCCGCCAGCACCGCCGCTGCCCGGGCTGGGGCAAGGGCAAGGGCAGGGGCGAACCGCAGGCGGGCCCCACCTCGCCACGGGAAAACGCAAAAGAAACGGGATCTTGTTCAGTTCTTTCTGCTTTTCTTTTGTCTCCTCTTTTTTGTTTTTTTCTTCTTTTTTTTTTTTGGGGGGGGGGGGGGGGGGGGGGGGGGGGG
>VXBJ01002306.1:2354-21785 GCA_013400055.1 Nycticryphes semicollaris
AAGCAGAAAAAAAGTTGTGTTGAAATGGAGCTGAAGTACAGTTATACCGGGGCACTGCCTGAGGGTAACTAAACTCCTCTACTGCTTTCCTGATAGCTGTCAGGTTGTCTCATAGGGACTTGCAGAAATTCATCCTACACAGGTGATTCTGAGCAACAAGGATGGTATGTCAAGGATATTTTTCCGCTCTTGTGCTGTTTACCAGATCTCTAAACCAAAAGTGTTACTGAGCACCATATTACTACTTCCTTCTGAGCCACACTGTGGCCTTGATCTCGCAGGTGAATTGAGCAGTGAAAGTAGAGATTTTGCACAGATCTAGCACCAAGAGTAGGTCCTTTGCAAAGAGGAAGAAGAGGGCATTTGATTTCAAATAAGAAGGCATATTTAAGAAAGTTGTTAAAAATTCCACTAGTAAATTTGTGTGACTTTGGTATTAGTCTCTTCATTTTCCAAAGAAGTATAAAAAAAAAATATCTTATTTTTGCTACGAAGTTCTTTACCCTATCATTTAAGTGAAATTTATTACCGTAGTATGTTTGGGGCATCATTTTGATAGTAATGTATGACTTAAGCCTAGGAGCATTGGGTTTGGGTTTTTTTCAATGTTGTTGGTTTTTTTACTATTTTAGATTATTTCCAGGTATATTGATACAGTGAGGAGAAAGTTACTGGGAAACAAGCCTGTAATTGGCTTCAGAAATATTCAGATAATAAGGCCTGAGGGATCTGGGGCTGTTTTTTTTTCCTCCTTCTTGCCCTCCCCCTCTTGTTTGTATGGCACTAATCACAGTGGTGTTCTGCTCAATGGCTAGAGTGCCTGTCCTCGAAACCCACCACTGTTGGGTATTCTTACTAACATTTACCAGGACTTATGAAAAAGATATGTTTAAAAAAAAAAAAAAGTAAAAATGGAAATGTGGACGTTTTGATAGAGAAAACCCCACAACACTCTTGGAGATATTTGCTGGTATTTTGCCTTTTATCATTCTCCTAAAATGCAATCTAATGGTTTCTGTTTAAAAAAACCCTGCTATTCTAATAATTATGGGAACAAGGTACAGAAGGTCATGGTACATTTTTTCTGCCACTGTAGGGAACACCCATTCTAGGCAAAGGCAGCTTGCTTGGGTTAAGATAATGTGTTTTCTTTGAAATAACTGTTGATCATGAAAGTTTTCCTTCTTTTAGGAAAAAAAAAAAAATCTTTTACAAATCTCCATATGTCACAATTAGTGCTTAGCGTGCAGGCATCCCTACTGAGTGACGGAGAAATGGTCGTGCCGAGTTTTGCCATGTCAGAAACGGGGAGATTTGGATTGGAAACCAGTTCTGGATTTCTACCAAGCAGAGCCTGCACAGTTCAGAAGGTCCTTAACACCGTTGCCTGGCCCTTGCGTGGGCTATGATAAGAGGCAGCTATAGACAGTTCTGTAAGTGACGTGCAATTCACAGCTTTTTATTCTCAAGGTTTTCACTGAGGAGGGGTTTCACGGATCAGTATGCTACCAGAACTGGCATTTAGTGCCACGGCAAAGTCTTGAACCTGTGCTGTTGTCTTTAGGGATTTGCACTTGAGTAATAAGTGGGATAAAACTTTGATAAAGGAGCCTTTCCTTATTGAGATTTGAGATTTTATTGAGTCTTTGATTGAGATTTCTTGTTGATCAGGAGGATGCTCGCAAGTATCACAGGAAATCTCCTTCCACCTTCCTTAACTGTAACGGCAGGGTTTGTGATCTAGACAAAAATCACCCAGGTGGTGCATCCCGGCTCGGGTCCTGCTGTTAAATACGGCAATTCCTGTGGGAAAAGCAGTGAGGCCTTGCTCACAAACAGCAAATGGGCAAGTTTGGGTGTTTTTTTATTTGGCTTAAAGATTAGTGGGTTTCATCCAAGAGGTTTTATAGATGAAAGAGGCTAGGTAACAGAGAGCAGGTAGGGAATGTGAGAGCATGTGCCAGAAGAGGAAACATTGGAAGAAGTGGAGAAAATCCAAGAGCAGACAGGTCAGCAGGAGCAGATGGTGTGCACCCGAAGAGTCCTGCATCTTGCTAAGAATGAAGTGATTGAACACAGATTCATCATGCCTAGGCTCATTAAAGCCAGCTAGTCTGCTGCCTGAGAGGTTGTACCTCTATAACTTCCCTTAAAGAAGGGATCGAAGAATGAATTCAGCAAGAGTTATTTCAGTTCTGGAACAGTTAACACTAAAATTAAAAACGTCTGGCACTTCAGAAGACAGGGAACGGCGTGACAGATAGGGACAGGACAGTGTGGGTTTTGTGGACTGTATAATCGTACCTCCCCCCTGTACTGAAAGTCATCGTCTAGCCGTGTAGCGTGGCTAAAGGCAGAGCCATCAAGATTTTATTGAGACTTGCACAGAGCCTGGGGCAGATCTTTCACCAGGGGCTTTTAAAGTAACTCTGCAAAATGTCTATAATCTCTTGCGTGAAAGATCCATGCTAGGGTTGTTTTTATTTTTACAAGGAGGAAGGAACAAACTAGTCATGTGCTGTGCAGTTATGACAGAAATATACTGTACAATTATGTGAGGAATAGAAGAAACTGAACAGCATCAGCCAGATTTAGATTTACTCATGTTGGTCAAGTTGAAAATGTTATTCCCTGTGTTTTGGCTCCTAGTAAAGGGAAAAAGAACTGAATTTATGCACAGGAAAAAAAGTCCTAAAAAAAAAAATAAGTGTTTTGAGCATCCTGGGGTCACAAAACCTCACAGAAACAAAGGTGGTCCCGGAGTGAGCTTTGTTACGTGGATCAGTATTGATCTGTGGGGGGAGGGCTCTACAAGTGTAGCCAAGGCTGGCCAGTTTGTCAGGGTGTCCGCAACTGGTTCGTTGCACTTTTGTTCCCTGAGTGTGTTGGGACGTCAATACCCCACACCATCTGCTGCGCCCCAGGTGTCGACGATGCCTGTTTCGCCTTCTCTCCTTTTGGGCTACTGGTTTGTGACCCTATTTTGAAGCTGTCCACCAGGGAGTAGAGCCTCTGCTCCCTGAGTCCGGGACCACAGAGTGCATTCATTATAAGTGCCAAGCACCAATGGGCTGATGCCTTCGTGAATTTCAGATAAAATAGCGCTTGATAGAGTCATCACCGGCTGTTCAGCAAAGGAGAGGTACCTTGTGCAAGTTTTACTGTTTGTTGGTGTGGTCTCTGAAGACTTTTGTCTGAGGAATTATGGAGCAGGGTTGCACTCAAGATTTACACTGAAACGTTTATTTCTTTCTATTAGTTTTTGACTTACCTGATTAATTCTCATTTGGTTGCTTGATAGTATCTTTAATTCTCAGTTTTAGAAGCCTTAATCTTATTTGCAGATTTGCGCTATCAGGACAGAGATCCAATTTTTCTTAAGAAAATGCATTCTTTCCTCTGCAAATGAACATGCTGTGTTATTTTGAGCTCCAAGGATGACAAGTACTAATTGTATGATGCTGGAGCTGCACAGACACTGCATTTTTTTAGCTGGAACTCTCCTTCCAGCTCTCTCTGAATAGGGAACGCAGACCAACGATCTTGCTTTTCTTCCACAGGCTTTGGGAGTTAATTTGTGTTTATTGTGACTTGTCTCTATAGTTACAACTCTACAGTTTAACTGCACTTTTGTGTTCAAAAAGCAGAAGTGTGAATAGATTAAAAAAAGAAAAAATTGCTAAGTTAATACTTCTTTGGAAAAAGGCCAATGAGGGTTGGCTTTTCCATGCTTTGTTTTATTCCATAAGCATACATTAGTACCTGCATGGTAGTTGGTGTGGGATTAACTGTCTGCCTCAAGCAGGCAGAAATGAATAAGAGCTGTGCAGTTAAAATGGGAGCTTTTTGAGTGAGGAAAGTCTGGACTTAACCATTACTTTCTAAAAGATAATATTCATACTGTTGTGCCCCTTGACAGAATTTGGCATTATGCTAGTGCTGGAAATGCAGTTTAGTTGACTGACAACAGTGAGTCCGTCAAAAAGTGATGTTGGATTAGAGTACATTTGGAGAAATTACATCCTACTGACATCAAGAGGAAACAAAAGGGGGATATAACTTAATGTAAGTAGTACAGCTGTAAGAGGGAAAAGAAAACTGATGTTTCAATATCAATACTTCTGGCCGCAATCCCCAAAACTGTCATTGCCTTTCTAGAGTTATAAACAAACTTGTGTTTATGTAAGTAGTGATATGCAAAATTGTGATTCCAAAAACATGGTGGTATTATTTATAAAACAGAATCACAAAAAGCTAAATTATACCAAAGTAAAAGGTAAAACTTCACCTGAAGCAATCTTCGGGTTATCTCTTATATAATGGATATATTCCATTAAAAAAAAAATTGAGGTGCCATCACATCTTTAAACTATTGTTTATCATTTAAACTATCACTTAGTGGTCGCTGCTTACAAGATGAGTAGTTTTGAGTACCTCAGCATTGAGATACACAGTAGATCTGTGGAAGCTGTTCCTTCCCAAGTGTGTTTCAAATCACGCTATAACAACAAGAGACTTCTAGACCTGCTTGTCACAGACATTCAGTGGGATGGTCAGGATTAGCCTGGTCATGGCCTGCAGCCTTCAGTAATTAACCCTCATTATAACCAGGTATGAATTAATTAGTTTATTTTCCAATAAAATAATGCTTTGCTGTGCCATCAACTAAAAATAACTCTACGAGAGGAATGGAGAAAAAAGTTCCATTAGGATGAAAATAAATAACTTTCTTCATGAGGGATCGCTATAGTCTGAAGCAGTGGTGATGAAGAATAGTTGTTATTTTTTTAAGTGGTTTTGCCATGATACTTATCTAAGTGCTGTGGGTTCACCGAAAAATTGAGTATAATCTCTTCTACTTGTGCATGTATGTACAGCAATATGCTGTGAGTGTCATGATGTTTATATATGGATTGGTTGATGTTGTCCACAACCTGTTTTGGAAAGGCGACATTATACACAGATTTCACCTACTTCAGTGGGTGAATCTACTGCAGACAACCCCGGCGAAAGAGGATTGGTATAAACTCTGAACACAGGGATTTAGCTCAGCTGAAAAACCTAGCCAAGGTGGATTCGTGAAAGATGAAACAAGCATTTCTGTGACAAGGAATCAGAATAAATAACCTATTTAAATTTAAAATATTACGAATTGAGAAATATGTTTGATATAATACTTGTAAAGCAAGATGATTTGGTGTATTAACATCTAAACATACCAACAGTACGGTAAAATAAACCGTTAATGAGTAGTATATGCTAGTTCACCTTTTGAAGACAAACAGTTGAACAGCAGAGTGAGTGGATAATTAACAGCTTGCTGAAGTAGAAAACCAACTGTGGAGAAATAGTAATCCCCTCTTCCTGAATAAAGGGAATAGTTTCTTTTTCCAGTGTCTTCAGGAGTGTTACTTGGTGACCACTGCGTGAAATTGAGAACTCTGTTGGGAAGAACCCTTCTCCCCAACCTCACTGTTTAGACATGATGACGAGGTGGAAGGATGTGGTGGGATGAGGTCTATTAGTTGTGTAATTTGGTAGGAAACAGTAACCAGAAATAATCAGCTAAATCACTAACTGTGACTTATGCTATTTACCAAAGTGTTTAAAAGAAAAACATGTTTTTATAAACTTCCAAATGTTTGTATACATAAGAAATGTGTGGGTTTTGTTTTCTAGCAGATGAAGATGCTTTGTGTATTTTTAAATCCAATTTTCATCTAAATTTAACTCTGCATGTATCGCATGTATCTGCACAAGTAGGTGTAGCTCTTACTAAAGGTGATAAAGGAGCAGATTTATTACAAAATAAAAATTGAGATGTATATTAGGCTATGTGATTGCTTTTTTTTTTTTTTTAAAGGCTATGTGTTAGTGGAAATAGAAATGTTACCATATTAAAAAAAAGTAAAAATCTTCCTTTAATGATGACCAACTGATGAGACAGGGCTTTATCTAGAAGGAAAAACAGACAGTTGTAGTACATACCAGCAATTAGGGTGGTGGAAATTAGGGTCTTTGGATTTAAGTACTATTTTAAATAACTTATTTCTGCCATGAATCTGCTTTATAACAATCTTAAGATGGTTGGTGCTGCCAGTTGCTTTAGATTGGGTGGTGGGTTTGGAGCAAAGTCCTGAAGAAGCTGTCTCTGTCCAGTGTCCCCACTGAGGGTTGTCACCTTGTGCAGAGCACCCCTGCCCTGTGCAGTGGGCTTGTCTCCAGTGGGTACGAGGCTTGCTTAAATCTACCCCAAGGTCACATGCTGCCTGTTGAATCGTCCTCATACCTGGATGAATTATTCAGTGGCCTTCCTAATGAATAGAAATTACTGAGCAGAGCTGCAAGAGTGCCCCCTTACAGCAGCATGAATAGCAAATGTCGTTACAAAAACAAAGTATTGAGAAACTTTAGGTAGCCTGACTACCCAAGCACGTCTTCAGTGTTTTCTTCTGCTTCTTTCCTTTTGATCTGTATGGGGACTTTTTTCTGCCCTGAGCAATCTTTCCCCCATCCCAAAAAGCTGCAAGTGGTTCTTCAGTGTCTTACCCTTGCACCTGCATAGCCCTGAAATCTGAACATCCACCTTGCTTGATCCTCTTCTCTGACAGGCGGACCTTTGAGCAGGGCCATACTTCAAATGCTGGAATCAGACCTTGTCATTGTCACTGACTTGGTGGCAGTGTTGAAAATTTATAGTCAGCTGATGGGAAAAACTTGGCTAAGCTTGAATTTAGGCTGTCTGAACGTAGCCCGTGGTGTCTGCTTGCTTGCTATGGTATGAGTCACGAAGCTGACTTCTACTTTCAATACAAATGTCTCTAGGGTTACTTTATTATTATTATTATTATTGTAAATCTCAAGTGTTTTTTGGCATGAGCCTTTCAAATTCATTTACTTGTGTGGGTTGTGTTTTTTTGGTGTTTTGATTTTATTTTATTTTAATTTTTTAATTTTTTTATCCTTTCTTCTTAAAGCCTCGCTTTCCACACCAAGAAACATTAGATCAGCGTTGGCATAGGTAACATTTCACATTTCATGCATTATTTACTTCTGGCATAATTCACACAACCCTGTCCTATGGAAGCCAAGATGATGGGCTTTCAGAATAAAACAATGTGTCTAATCCTTTGCAAAACAGGATGGCTGCTATGGGCTAACAAATGCAGTCAGAATTATTTTGTTACTAACAGTAACAGCAGTAAAAGGTTAAGTACTGGGAGGTTTCAGATACAAAAAAAAAAAAAAAAAAAAACGGGAAGAGGCAAAACTAACTCAATAGTGTGATTTATTAATTAATTATTTTTGTTCTCCCCCCCTCCCCCCATTGAATAATTGCTGCCTTTGTAAGAACATCTGTATGTTTTCATAGATATAAGCTGCCTTTCCTTTACTATGTACAGACAGAAATGCAAATACAAGTCATGTTGTAAAACGTGCTATATAACTCTGGTGTATTGTGCATGGGCACTGGAGACGATGTTGTCTCTGAGTCTGCCTGATGTTGCTGCTTTGAAGTCCTGTGCTCTTTAGCTGGATTGAGGACGAATGCTTAGTTTAGACGCAAACAAGTAGGTTTTCACTGGCTGAATGACTCACTTCAGCACATAAGGTGCAAGCACATTGGGTGAAATGGTGATAATTTTAGGGTTTTGGTTAGTGATGTAGAAGAGAAAAAATACAAGCTGCTTTTCCAAGTGATGTGTTGATTCAAACTAGAGGTAAATGGGGTATAAGATCAAGGAAGGGCAGAAAGTGTCTCTACACGTGCTATATGGCATGGAGTTAACTCCATGGTACAACTTCAGTTAAACAGTCTTTTGGCAAGTCTTCAGTCTTAAAAATAATCCATAACTCTCAAGTAGAGAGGGATTTTTATTTGTGATATTGATTAAGGTAAGTGCACAATCATAGAGGATAATGTTTTAGGTGTTTTGCTACATTGCCTTTAAAAGTACCTGCTGTAGTTGTAAGTGCTAGGGAAATGAACTTGGGAACATACCAAATGTGATAAAATAGAATGAGTACTGGGCACATTTTTTGGGGTAGCCAGTCTAGAAAATCCTGTCGCAGTAATTACTGAAGCAAAAAGCTCATTTTAGAAAAAAAAAAAAAAAAAAGATGGAATAGGAGATAAGTCTGTAAGAGAAATGCATCTTATGTCATGGCGTCTCTATTTTCTTCTCTATTAGTCGAGCCTCATTTTGACTGCAAAGCAGAATAAAACCCAGGATTAACTTTTTGCAGGAAATGTCAGAATTTCTTCTGATCTTCTAAGGCAAAGTTAACTATGAGAAATTTTCACAAGAGATGTTGCTTTGGAGATGTTTAAAAACCTGTAATTTATTGAACTAAATCAAACCACTTTGTTTTTAACTGCTTAGATGTTAAAGCGGTGTGACATCTTAAATACATAAGTTTGGGGAGAAATGTCATTCATGTACATAAATTTTTGTTCCTTTCTGTTCATTAGACTAGTTCTGCCGTTACACATAACAGTGATGGTGGGCCAGGCAGCTTGTTCAGAAGGGAGACTGTGGTGCCTCAGAAACGTCATCTGCTGAGTAACCACAAGGGTGTGAAACATCAAAGCTACAGCTTTGACAAGACTATGGTACCCTTGTATTAAGGCAGCCTGGAACAAAATATTTCATTTCCTGGCAGAAATTTGAAAGGCTCATTGGAATTGGTGTGTGGTTTTTTTTTTTTTTTTTTTTTTTTTTTTTTCTTTTTTCTTTTTTTTTCTCTCCAGGAAGAAACTAAATATTTTGCACTATTTTTAATTAGCCTAATTCAAGATTACTGGATCTGGTGGCTGACATCTAGCTGGGGGGGAGTTGTCAGGGTTTCCGCATGTGTTGTTGGTCACTTCTGGGATACTAACTCCTGTTATTTTTAGCCACTTGCAGCACTTTTTGCCACTGCGTTCAGAATGAGGACTGGGAGATACCAAGTGTCTCATCTGCCATGCAGGGTTGTCCGTAATTGATTCTCATCCTGAGAAGTGAGAAGCAAATGTTTAAATCTCTGAAAAATAAGCTTTTTCTATCATTGTTGGAAGTTGGGGAAGTCCTAGGTAAGTGTAGCTGCTAGAAATGTTCTATTTACTCATGTGGATGTGGCCCTTGCGTTCTGACTATCTGTTCTTCTCTTCTGTCAACTCTGAATTCAGCATTAATGGTAAAAAAGGGTCCTGAAGTAATTCCTTTGTTAAATGGAGTATGAGGAAGATAACGAATACAAGGCTATTCCAAAGTGAGAGTACTTTTCTGTAGGTCATTGTAGGCTGCCTTTTACCTAACTAGCTGGGATCCTTTCTGCGTTTGGTTACTTTGACATTCATGGGTCCCAGCAGATTTTTCTGCTTCTGATGCTTACATGGGATCCCTTATGGTTCTGGTAGGAAATGTGAAAAACAGATAGGCCAAAACTAGTTTCCTGTTGTAAGAATGTAAAGCGAGTGGAGACCTTACCTGAGGGTGAGGGAGTTGGGAAGCAGCAGAAACAGGACAGCAGCAAATCTCATTACAAGTGGTTGTTGTGAACAAGATTAGAGAAGCAGCTTGAGAGAGTCAGCCAGGTGGCCAGTGTGTGTATTGGGGGATATCTGGTTTGGGAGATCAGAAGGCAAAAATAAATAAATCCCAATTACGTTGTAAACTGCTCTTCTCTGTTGTTGAATAATAAAAGGCAGGAACCAGGAAGCTGCTTGTTTCTGGTTTTTATTAGATGCTGTAGATACCATGGTGACGAGCAGGTTATAAATAAATGTCTGCTGCAGATAGAAGGTGAAACAGGCTAGAACCTGATAACCTCCAAAAAGGGAGAACATAAACTTGAAAATTATGCTGATGTCTGGATCTTCCTGCAGAGTCCTTGAGTAGCGTCATGAAAAGCCTGTCAATAGTAACTTCCCTCCCCTCAGACAGAGAAACAAAACAAAAAAATCTTATCCGTTTTTTTAGGTTGAGTTTCTCATGAAATGCCATCAAATTTAGAAATGAAGAGAACTTCAGCTTTCTGATTTCTACACCCAGTATGTGATGGAAGTGTACCACTGTAACAAGTAGTACGTTTTGGGAGTTTTTTTGCACTAGTATTGTAACCTCCTATTGCCCTTGCTTTACCATGGACATTTTTAAACGCATCACTAAATTATTATTTTGGAGATACAGTATACTTATAGAACAATACAGCTGTGAAGTCATGCCTGTCTGAACATGTTTTGAGTGTTGAGAGGAAGGAACGTGGATGGGGAGCCTGAGTGTGATGATGTTACAGCACCTGGTACCTCACAGCGTGACAGGTCCTGGGGTCACTGGCCAGAGCAAATATTGTTTCAGGACAAGAAAGAGCAGCACTGGGCAGAGCTGCTGTCAGCAGGAAAATAATTCTTAATGTTATTTACATACAGTTATCAGTCCCTTATTTTCCTTCTCTGTTCTCCACCCCCTGCCCCAGTCAGATTATAGTATTTATATCTTTCACTTGATCTAATCTAAATAAGGGCTGTCCTTGAGAATATTCTCCAAAAAATATTTTTCCTTAGGAAATAATCATTAGCTGGTTTCAGACTGCATTTATTTACCATGCATATTTGATTGCAAGGGCACTGTGCTAGAGGTAAAGCTTTTAAGTCAAGTCGAGCAAGGCTCTTTGTTTTAGTATAACTACTGAATTTAAGCCCTGACACAAAATAGGGCACTCTGGAATTGGAGTGAAATTCTTCTGTTCAGATACTGAAGGGCAGGTCTTAAAGTAATTATCTCTGAGTAGAGGAAACATCCAAAGGGGCAAACGTAGAGGATGAGTTTATGATTATTTCTCCCCGACCAATGTATAGTTTAAATTATTTGGCAATATCTAAGTGTATCCTGGTTTGACGTAGAACAGAACCATTCTGTGGCATTAAGTATAAACATAGTTGTTATCACTCTGAGAACGATCAGTTTTCTGCACAATATGCTGTTACTTTCAGAGAGTTAAAGAGGCTTAGCTAAGAAGTAAAATTACCAAACAGAAAGTTGGTTCTGTTCTACCTCAAACCAGGACAAAGTGCAAGTATTGGTAACAACCAACTTAATACTGAGACGGGCACAGTAAAACATGGGTTGTCCTTCTAGTACCTTGGTCACTCATGGTAAGTTAAGTTTCAAAATACAAGTGCTTGACATTTTAATGAAAAGAAAGAGGAGCGATGTGTCAGAGGTTGAAGATGTGGAATACACTAAAAGAAGTGGATGAGTAGTGCTATCTAGATTTCCACGTTCCTGATTCCCTTCCATATGGAAAGTTCTGGTAATATATAGTATAAATAAATAGACAGTTGTAGGGACCATTCTGTGGTCACACTGGCATTTGCCCAGAACAGCACTTCTATGGTTTCCACAGCAATGTCCAGTTGAGTGGCATGATTTGTATGTGACTCTACAGAGCACAGAGAAGAACTTAGGTTTTTTTTGAGTAGTGAAATTATTTGGCCCAACTCTAAATACTTGAAATACTGCTTTGCTTCCTGATGGCTATTGCAAGACACCATATCTCACAAGCAACTTTATACAGCAATTTTCATTTGTAGAAGAGCATTAGGCCATTTCAAAAGCAGTTTGCTATTGCTGTGAAATGGCCAGGACTATAATCTTATAACAAAAGAGTGGATTGGAGTAGTGTATTTCCAAGGAAAGGTGGGTTTGAATCATGAGCTAATACACATTGCCATACCGAACTACTTCCCAAACTTAATGCTTCAAGAATTTTAACCTAAAATGACTTTGCAGTCCGGTGAAACATGAAGTATTTCTTTTGCTTTGCTGCTAATGTTTCTGTTCTGTTAGAAGTTTGCCTGTGCTCTTAGTACCTTGTTATGATGCATTTTGTTCTCTATTGGGTTAACCTTTTTTTTGTGGTCCCTTTGGGAGAACTGCTACCAGCATAACGCTAGAAGTACTTATTTGTAATAGGAACACTCAGGTTACACCTCCATGGCAGCAATAGCTTGTTTATTACCAAGGTTGCAAGCAGAATATGAAATCTAGTTATATCCTTATATGAACACCCATCACCCATCAATCTCATTAACCATAAAATGGTCAAATGGCTGAAGACACTTCTGAGTTTCTGAAATGAAGACACTATGGTGGAAAGCATCCTTCCTCTTCTGGTTCTCCATTAGGGGCTTGCTTAACGTGTCACCCTGCTCTTTTTCACAGAATCGCAGAATCTTGATGGTTGGACGGGACCTTTGAGATCAAGTCCAACCATAAACAAACAAAACAAAAGAAAAAAAACAAAACAACCAAACCCCAAGCGACATCTACATGTTTCTTAAATACCTCCAGGGATGGTGACTCCACAACCTCCCTGGACAGGCTGTTCCAGTGCCTGACCACCCTCTCAGTAGAGTAATTCTTCCTAATATCCAGGAATTTTTGTGCAATGCAAAGTTTCATCTCCTGCTGGGAATGACCTACCAACTAATGCTTGTCCTATTATCATTGGTATGGCTCGCCAAAAGCTTATATTCCTAAAAGGTCTTGCCATTTCCTACATAGCTGTGAGGTTTCAGCACGAAAATGAGATGGTCTCCTTTATTGCTGCTTATTCCACTTCATCTTTCTTAATGTAATCTAAAATTTGCCAGTTTCCCATGTCATGGGTTGGGGTTTTCTTTTGGCCTGGTTTTCGAAAGAGATGAGGCTTGTGCAATAATGCTGCTGGTTCAGCCCAGTAGTAACTTCTGAATCTGTTAACTATTTCAGGGAGACTTCACAGAAAATCGAGAGACTTTGCAGAGTTCCTAAGAGTTATGTGAAAGATCCAAGTCACTGGGTAAAAGACAACCCTATTAATTTTCCTGCTGACTGAAAGGTCTCAGAGGAAACTGAACCCAATTTAAACATTAAGGAGTCTGTAAGGGAATGTCACCTCAAGACAAGGGACTGGAGATGGTTGGGATTTGTCAGTTCTGCTGATGAAAAGCAACTGAATAGAATTGATGTAGTTATTAAACAGGGGTGTGGGCATAAGATAAAAAGAACAGTGGAACAGCCTCTTAAACTTACTGTGGTAGTGAGTGGGGAGGAGCAAAAGGGGGAGGTGTGTCTCTCTGTTTTTGCTCTGTGTCGCTATTTCTGTGCCCCTCTCTACCCCCCTCCCCATCTCTTCCCACGCAGCTCCACCTGCACTGCTCTTTGTTCCCTTCGGTCCCAGCTGGCGACTTCTACCAGCCAAGAGAGCTGCTGGTTCAGCACTCCTCTGCATCTGCCAGGAAATAAATAGAGTGGGAAGGGAAATGGAAGGGATGTGTTCTTGCTCTTTTTGTCAGCTTTACTTAGTGTTTTTTTTTTTTTTTTTTAAATTGTAAGCCTTGCAAAAATGTATTACTGTGTGAGAATTTTTCCTTGAAACTAGAGCTGAATCCTATTGCCTCTTCAGTTTTTGGGCATTAAGAAAATTGCAAGGGCTTTGACATCGACGTGCTGGAGATGGATTCTCATTTATATGACTATTAAATGTGCCATTGCCATTGAGAGGTTTAATGTAGTGCCCTGATGGCTTGCCCAAGGTGTTGTGTTTTGCTTGCGTGCACCCCTTGCTGGTGCAGTGCTTTGCAAGGTGGCCGCACTGGCGTGCTGGCAGGTAGCAGTAGCCCAAATTTGATCGTTGCAGGGATCTGGGAGCTGTTTGCCTCTCTGTCCTATAAATTTCCTGTACCTCCTCGGAAAGCTGAAGACAATGTGCTGGCACTATTTTTGCTCCTTTTGTGCCAGTACTTTTTCCTAGTGTTTTCACCCTCTGTGGCTGCCGTCTGCCTGGGAGCTAGAAAGAACATGCCTGTTCCTTGTTCTTTTTTTTAAATTTTTTTTTAAATTTTTTATTGTACTTGGGCTCAGGGCCCCTGTCATACCAAGCAATGTCTCATTTTATGTCAGGGATTCGGATGAACAGGTGGATTATACCTGGCACGACAAGAGGGTGAGCCCCTCGCACATGACGAGCCAGCTCAGCATGTGGCAATTGATAGCTGCTTCTAAATTAAACACCCAGTTTTGTTGCCATTTGCTCGGTCCTGGTTTTGTTGCGAAAGGAGGCATTAATTTCTTCAGCCATGTCTAACAAGTCTAGATCATTTAGTGATTTCCCTCAGGAGGTTTCACTGCTTGCGGTGCAGGAGCTGCCCTTGTTGCTCTGGCTTGCAGGAGAAGCTTGTCTCCCTGATTCCCCTTTACTGCAAAGTTAGGTCTTAACACAAAATACTTCTTTTACCATGGATATATCTCATTCATTATCTCTCTGTCTGTTTAATTCTTAATTAAGAGGATCAGGTTGCCTTTTGAAAGTGTTTACAGGTTTTTGTTTACACATACTTATTTTTATAAAATTCTATTAATTTTTATTCTGAGTAAAAATGAGTACGTAGACATCCCTTAGTTTCTCCCTATGCCTCTGCTCTCTGTTCTTTCTCAGCATAGAAGGAAGATTTGCCTATTTTCAAACTTTTGTTACAGAAATGTATGCAGGGAAATACTTTGTACAGTAACTGCACAGCTGTCTCCAGTGGAATTTAAAAATAACAAATACCACCGTTTGTCTCACTGCAGAAGTGTTTCTGCTGATACTAAATCTTGGAAAAAAGTATTCAACAATATGTAATTATGAGCCGAACTTTCCTAGACCAGGTACCTTTTGACTTTGTAAACATGTTTGAGTACCCAAGCTACACAAAATGTTTGTGATGTTGTTTGTTTGGAAGACTGTTGGCAACGCAAAATAATTTCTGAAACAATACGTGGTTGTTAACATTCTTACCGAGGGTTTTGAGAAGTATTACTCGATTTATATGCTTTTGCTTAAGAAGAACAAGGCCTTAAATTTTAGGAAAAAATGCAGCAATGCCTTAGTCAACACCATGTGTCTTACAGTGTCTTTGGTCTCTTGGAAAGCTGTGAAATCCTGTATACTTGTGTTTAACCAGCTTGCCCAGTCTAAAGAGAGCTTCATGCATGTTCTGAAAGCTGAGCTTTTTGCTGAGAAGCAGGACATGAGCAATGGGTCATGCACACCTTCTCCCCAGTCAGCTACATACCTCCTTTCTTTGCTTCATTACTGAGTCCACTACATTCAGAGCAAGAAACTGGTGGGGAGGAGCACCAGTCTGGAATGGTCATTTTTAATACCAAAAAGGAAGAGAGTTTGATCGTGAATAAGAGAGGCTACATGGCGAGGTGGGACTTTGGTTGTTATTCTTATTTTCCAAGGTGTAACAGGGAACAAAAGAAAGGATAGTCAGCAAAAGCACATCTAAGGGTTTTTGTAGATGTTAGGTGCCACTTAAAATTAATTATGTTTCTGTAGTCTTTTAATAAAACAGTGACTGAGGTAGAGACCAGTGGATCCAGTACTTAGGACTTTTGTCCTAGCAGTCACCCCTCAGGTGCTATCCCTCCCTTGCTCCTGGCTTTGCAGGCTGCAAAAAGCAAGTGGCAGGGAGGAGCACTGCATAGCATTTTCCATGGACTTTTCTATGGGTAGCATAAAGATTAACTAGTTCAGAAACAACTTGTGCCCTGGTGGCTGTGTCGGCTCAGAGAAGGGGTTGAGCTGCGTCAGCTGTACTGGTCAGACCTGTAAAAATCAGAGTCTGGGAAATGCCTCTCTCTTTACACCTCTGCCCTTTTTCCAAATCAAATGGACGCCAAAGCTCATGGGCAATGAAAAGTATTGGGGAGAGGGTTTGGTGTGGTGTGGTCACGTCAGCCTTCTTATTATAGGAAACTGTGTTGTCTACAGGCATAGAAAGGACTTTGGACCTCTCCTTTCCTTTCCACAGCAAAATCCCATTTCTGTGTTGTTCCTGAGGAATCTGTTAATCCCTGGTGATAACTGTGTAACTTTTATAGGCAATGTACTCTGTTGCTGCCTTATCTGTAGATTTAAGAGGTGGGTTGTTGGTTCTTTTTTTTTTTTTTTTTTTTAAGCCCTCTGTTGTTCATGGCCTGTCTGCAGAGGATACAAAGATCAGATTATTCCTCTCTCTTTTCAAGCCAGCTGTTACCGTGCCTCCTTTTAGTTTAATGTTGCAAACTGCCATTTACACATGTAGACATTTCTGCAGTGAGTCTTGGGAAAATGAAAGTAGGGAAAATTTTTCTTTTAAGAATCTTGAAGTAGTGTTTGATAGGAAGATATGTAAGGGCACAAATGGTCACATCAAATGTAAGAATAACAGCCGTACTGGCATGATTCTTCAGGGCAGGGGGAATTTCACTGCAGCTTTCCTTTTAGCTCTGATTGGGGACCCCCTTGCACCTACGGCACGCCAGTACATTTTCAAGGGCTGCTGGGGAGCTGTGGTGCTGGGGGAGGCCTGGGAGGTCCTCCCTATGGACAGAGCTGTGCCACGTGGCTCAGGGGTCTGCCCTGGGCTCAGATGCTGACCACCACTCCCATGGCAGCCAAAAGGAACTGCCTGACTGCAGGCTTGTCAGCAATGAAGCTGGTGAGGGGTCTGGAGAACAAGCAGCTAAGCAAACTGGGATTGCTTAGTCTGGAGACAAGGGGGCTGAGGGGAGACCTTATTGCTCTCTACAACTACCTGAAAGGAAGTTGTGGCAAGGTGGGGGTTGGTCTCTTCTCCCAAGTAACAAGTGATCGGACAAGAGGAAGTGGTCTCAAGTTGCACCAGGGGAGATTTAGATTGGATATTAGGAAAAAATTCTTCACCAAAACGGTTGTCAAGCATCAGAACAGACTGCGTGGGGAAGTGGTTGAGCTGCTATCTCTGGGGTTTTTTAAAAAACATGTAGATGTGGTGCTTGGGGGCATGGTTTAGAGGTAACTTGGTAGTGCTAGGTTAATGGCTGAACTTGATGATCTTGAAGGTCTCATCCAACAAAAATAATTTTAGAATCTCTTTTGTCTATCAGTGAATTGTGTCTGGGGTTGTTGCCTGCCCTAAGACCATCCTCTCACCCCAACAGGCTAATCCGTAAAGAAGTCGTGAAGATTTTGTTGTTTATAAAAACAGGCAGGCTTGGTATTACAGTTCCTATGGATGCATTGAAATGATGGGTTGTATTACATGGTGTGTTTGCCAGGTTTTTTTTTTTCTTTCTTTTTCCCCGATTTCCTTTAAATTCTAGTTTTAAAAACATAGTTCCTGCTGCTATTGGCTTCCTCTTGTGGTCACGTATGCTCTTGGCCCCTGAAACCAATCTTGGTTGTGGACCAGAAAAGAAGGCCTGTTATCAGAGGCCAGTTTTCAAAGGGCCCTCATTAGAAATATTGGCACCACTCTGTTAAAAATAAACCACAAAAAACCAAAAGCCCAGCCCTTCTCTAAGGGAATGAATTCACAGTAAACCTCTTGTTGAGTGGGAAGTGTTTCTTATTTATTCCTTGAAAAATGAGCCATACATGAAGCTCATGGGGGCAAGATAAGTTGGATGGTTGCCATCTTAAATGTCTGTCAAGGCTTATAGAAGCCAAACAATTGTCATGAAAACAATTTCATTACAGAATGCTTAATAAGGAGATTTAGAAAAAAATGTTAAATTCTTAAATTGTTTGGTTACCTTCCATTCTGCTTCTCTGGGACTTTTATTCTCAAAGTTTCATTCAATGCCAATGTGTTCAATGTGTTAGGTTTTTATATGCTATGCTCTCCTCTATGGTCTTTGTTGTAGATTTGGACCAAAACAGACTGTAAATATCTTACGCAGGAATCCAAGTCGAATTCTTTCCAAAGTTTTTGTAGAAAATCAATTTCCTGTGAGGAGTGTCAAGATTTTTAAAGTTAATACTCCGTGGAAATGCCTCCAGCATTTAAGCAAGCTGAAGAAAGAGAAATCTTGTATTTTTATGCAATCCAAACTAAATTTGTATTCTGGATGTGCAATAAGAACAATTTTGTCCCTCATTAAATTTTCTTATTTGAAAAGACAAAAGATTTTGTATTCTTTGTTTGAATTAATAATTTTTGACATTGAAGTACAGAGCCAAAGATTTTCAGTGTTGTGAGAATTATTATTATGAAAGCCAGTCTGAAGGATTTAAAAACAATGAGAGTTTAGGGTATGGTGCCCAAATATTGTGACATTATAAAGAAAGGTACAGAATACAAATATATTCCCTTATAAACTGTATTTTAATTGGATCATTTTTGCATGACTTGTTCATTGTGAACAAAAGGTTTTCCGTATTTCTGAATCTGGAAGAATGAAACATACAAGTAAGGAAATAGGTTTCTAAAAAGGCATAGCTATTTTAAAACATCAGAGTTATTTTTCTGAAAGATAATTTTTAAAGTGTTGTTCCCAAACTGTTCATACTATTTTTCGTGGTATTTTGCTTGCTTTTTCTATTTAATGGAACATTTGCAATTGGCACAATTTTAACATGATTGTTTGCATAAGAAGATACAAATAAACAGTAGATTTAGATATTTCTCACTGTTTATTTGGGAGTAAATGGTAGCACAGTTTGTCTTCACGTATCAGAAGCAAAATCAGCCTGATTTTGTATGTACCTCAAGAAGATCCCCTGAATCTACAGGCATGCAGTGCTTCAAAGCTGTATTTTATCTGTCAGAGGTAAATACTTCCTAGGTATTAGTAACATATGTACAGTGCAGGAGATTCAGAATTGTGACATCAATCCCAAACATGGTTTTGAAACTGTAGTGAGTTTAGTTATACATGCCAAAACCATGACAATGTTGATAAAAGGTCCTGTGTCACCCCTCCTGCTCCCAATATTTTAACATTTTTACTTAGTAGGAACTATTCAGGGAATTTGGACTGTCACATGCACACTGCTGTATTTAATTTTCTTGTTGCTAGTTAGAGTAAGCAAGTTGCGTTAGTTCAGAACCAACATCATAGCATGGACTGTTTTAAAAAGCATCTTCCCTTGTTGTAGCATTTGCTGTCAAATCTGAGAGTCTTCCAGATCATGCTGTGAAATATGTATGCACTGATTTGTTTTCAGCAGAAGTGCTTGTAGGTAAAAGTGTTGGTGTTGAGCTTTTTTTCTGCTTGAAACAAATGTTTCTAGAGGCTGAAAATGCTTTGTACTTGTGTTACAGGACAATTTTCTTAGAAAGTATGACAAGAAGTTGATAAAAAACAAGGCTCCTGTTCACACTAGTCAGCAGTGAGCCTGCAACTGTGGTGATAAGCAGGTCACCAATAGAGGTAGGTTTTTTGATTACTTGGAAGATGGGTCATGCAGGAGCACAGATGTAAAACCAGCATTACTCCCTCATCCCTATACAAGCCCCAGCAACTTCTAAGGAAAAAAAAAAAAAAAAGGCAGTTATCTTACCTCAAATCTTCTTCCCTTCTACCTACCCCAAAACTGTGATTAAATGAAATATAAATTTATTTTAAATATTCACACGTGTGTGGAAAAAACACTCCTTTTTTTTTTTTT
>VXBJ01002306.1:21802-160617 GCA_013400055.1 Nycticryphes semicollaris
GAAGACCTGGTTTCAACCACAAAATAAAACCAAGCCACAGTTGAAAGGTTTCAAGTGAAGAAATGTAGAAATAATGTGTTCTCTGGTTTGATGAAATATCTTTGTTGTACTCAAATTTGCTTTCTGCAAGCTGTCAATAATAATAATAACAGCTGAAATTTAACTTCCCACTGTAAAATAAAACTTGAGACACCGCAAGTTGACGGCACTATCTGTAGCAGCACTCTTGCTGGGCAGCAGCAGGTAGGTAGAGTGGTATTTGTTAGGTGGGATCGAAGTGAAGGGAGAGTGTCAGGAATAGGACTTTCCTTGTTATCTTGCTTCTCGTGCTTAACAAAGTGCTTGTTGTAAGTCTACTAAGCCAGCAGATTCCTGTGCAAAAGCACTGAGGGAATTAAAAGCTTAAGTGGTTGCTGCACTCCCAGGAGTTTAAATGATTTAGGCAAGGGAAATAGGGGAAAGAGTATAGTTTTGTTAAGTACTAATGCTTTTGCTTGTTCTCTGTTAGGCTCCAAACTAACAAAGCAGTTAAGAAACTTGGGGGGGGTTCAGCCCATGAGCTTTCCTTGTGAATTCACATAGGGCTGATTAATGTGAATCTCTGAGAGAAATATTTTGAATTGTACAGCTCCTATAGAAGAACAGAATTTCTAGCTCTGTCATGCAAAGAATACCTGCTTACTAAAATATAAATATATTAAAAGTCTTCTGTGGTTTTGCTCTTTTTAAAGCTGCTGCCCCTTGTCCCCCTTTTGTGAATGTGTAGTAAGGTTTAATTGCATGATAAGCTATTTGCTCTGCAGGACTCTGGGTTCATTTAGTGCAGAAATTGTGCAAATTATAAGGCAAAGGGTTAGGAGAAGGAAAAGAGGCTGCTGCCTTAAAGACGTGAATTGGCATGGAACACAGTCTTGGGTTTTGGTATCCAGCTTTCATTTACTTTAAGCAACAATTCACCTAAAGCCTTCTGCCTAAATATAAAACTTGTCGATGTTAAAGAATAAGAAAGAAGATAAAGCAATTGAGAGGAAAAATGATTGCCGAATAGTTCATTCACTGTCTTGGTAGATAGGCTTTATTTTCAATACTGAAGCAAAGTAATGCTAAAAACAAACATATTTCAAAAACCTGCATGTGACAAGCTTTAACAAATCCTTTTTATTCTAATATGTAGTAAAGTGTACAGATGTCTTTTTGTTTTTCTAGATTAACTCCAGAAAGTCCTGTGAAAGTCATTAAAGACTTGCAGCTGATATTTTTTTTTTAAATACCTTGCCTGCTGCTGTGATTTGTCCTAATAATGGAGGTGTATTAAAATAAGCACGTTGTCAGTTGCTGCATTAAGACTAAAGAAACGACAAACTCTGAATAATTTATCCTTTCAAATATGCTGTGAACTTCTGCAGGCACCAAGGTGTTTCAGCAGCAGCTGTGGGTGGCACTGATATCTGACCACTCTTTCCCAGTCCATCCCGCTCTTTCCCAGGGCACTCTACCGAACTCCCTTTCCATGAATGCTGGACTAATGCTTAATTAAGACCAATAATTGCTTAATATAGCCATTGTTAGAGCAGATTGTAAATACTAAGTGTGCAATGCAACAGGCTTTGTGAAGAGAAGTGTGGAGCTGTCTTTCTGAGGCAAACACAGATTTATGTCCCCGTTTTAGGACATTATCCAAATACAGGTGATGCTCGGTTTGTGAATTGTCCCATTTGATTGCAGGAAAGTTTCTTGCAGGTTTAAAGATAAATGCTAGCTCATGTACCTTGTGTGAAATGGGACCTGGATCACAAATAGTTATGCTCATACCCTTATAAAATGTGCTTGTGGAAATGAAAGGCAGGGATAGAAGCTTCATTTGCTTAATGCAAAAATGGCAAAATACTACTTTGTGAATGTGTAAGAGGAGGAAGCACAGACATAGGAATTATTTTTTAAACAGTTGTAGTATTTTGTGTAGAAAACAGTGAAAATCTTTCTTAAAATTGGTGTGTGCAGAGTTTCCACTACTAGAAGAAAACAGTGAAGGTTTTATTGTGTTTCCCTCTTGCTTTGCAGATAGTGGTATATGTCTCCTGCAGGGATCATTACTGCCTTTGGAGATCTGAAAATCAGTATGCAATACCAGCCACGGATCACTCTCCATTTCACCCATCTCTTTGGAGTCAAATAAATCAGCAGTCTTTTCTCTGCCCAATGTGTTAAGTTCTTCCTTCTTAATTTGCTATCTTGAACCATAATTGTTTGTGAAAAGTTGTGCCGAGGACTTAAAAATTAAATGGGGATTTGCATATGTATTGGAAATCTCAGCAATTGCATTGCTCCCCTCGACTGTGTGGTTCCCTGATGTGGCCCAGCAGATACCCTGTGTGGGGAAAAGGCTGTTATAAGGATACTTTTCTGTATTTGATTGAAGTTTTAGAAGTCCAAAGCACCTTTTGACAGTCTCCTTCGCAAGTGCCAATTATGCTGGTGTTATGTTTACCTAAGGATTGGAGAGAGAGGTTGAGCAGAAATCTCTGTGGCAGTGATGTGTGATGGCTGATGCGGTGTCCGGGATGGATGAGAAATGGGCCGTGCCATTAGTGACTGTTGCCTTTCCAGAGTCAATTGGCCTCAGCTGTTGTGCACAAGTTGCCACACATCTGGTGGTTAAAAAGTCCTTTTACAGAATTTCACTCCAGACTTACCTCTCTGTCAGTGAATTATGCCCATTTCATCTGAGTGCAATGCGCCTAATAATATGTCAAGAAATTTTAAATTGCACAAATCTTATTCTGCTACCAAGACATGGAGAACAAGCTTCATCAGTTGCTCCCTCTGTGACTTTGGAAAAGATGTAATTTAATGTATGGCTGAAGGATGACTCAGTGCAGAGGAGCAAGTTGGAGGTGCTACTGTTGCTTGTGGCTGAAAGAGCTTTGCCAAAAGGGGGTAAAATACTGATGATGGCCAAGAGGAGGGTTTTGGTTACTGCCTCTGAACCATCTCTGCCTATGGCTTTTTAGTTTCCCTGACTACCTCATTATAAAATAAAATCCTTTATACTAGATCTAAACCAGCAGAAATTCATATTTATGCAGAAACTTCAAAGCTACAACATTATTAATTTCCTCACAGGCCTTGTACTGTAATGATTTGAGCCATCACCAAAATGTAAAAGGGTAAACGTTAGGTGTTTTTCTAAAGCTGACCAGAAAGGTTATAGGTATCCTCTGTGTTGGGTCTCTTGTCGTCTACAACTTACTTGATCCCACAGAGGTATGGTGAGATAAGCCATAGCCCATGGGGCTCAGCATCCAAGTGTTTTTGGCCCTATGCAGAGGGAGGGCAAAGCTGCCTTGTGTGATTCTGGTCCAAGACGAAGAACACGTTTATGTTTAATTTGACCAAGATGTACATCTGGGTGTATCAGGACTGCGATGGTGGCAAGAGGGGTTGCATCCTGTCAACAAGTAGAAGTGTACTTGCTCAGAGGAAAAGGCTGTTTGCCTTCCAAAATAAGTAGAGAAATGTTTTTGCCTGGATATATAAAGATAACAGTAATTGCCATGAGGTTTTTACTGTCGGTTCCTCTTGGTACGCTTTCAGCTGTGAAAACGCCTACAAATGGAACAGATCGTAAAGTTATCCTGGCATAGCATCTGAGGGTGAAACTCCTGAAGTATTTCCTTGTTGTAGTTGCAGAGAAATGTGGAAATAATAAGGCAGCTGTTGTAGCGGCGGTGGAAGCGTGCTGGGGTACCATCTGTAGGCAGCCCTGTGGACTTCTGGATGGTGACGGCAAGTTAAAATAGCTTTGTTTTCTGGGATTCACCCTTAGCGATGCAGCGTACTCGGACAGGATGAAGTCTTTAAACATTGCCACCAAATCAGAAACGAAAGATTTAACTGAAAATGGCCATATTTTGGGTAGCCATGGCTTGAGAGTATCAGTGAGAGTATCAAAGGAAAGTTGTGACAGCCGGAAATTTTTATAAATTTAAAAAGGAGATTGCGGAATGGCCTTTTTGTCCATTTTCTTCATTGTACTTTGACTTCAGCATTTATCTGACAGTTTTTTCCATTGCTTCTCCTTGGGTGGTAAAAGAGTCTTTGCATTTGAGAAGATATTTTGATTGTCTAGTCATAAAGCATTATGATGTGTCCACAGGAGATGTTATCTCCTTATTGCTAAGCTTTGAGCTTGTCACTTTTTCAGCCGTTTCAAGTTACTTTTTGTGACTTAGGTGAGATTGGCAAGCTCCTTTATTGGCAATGGCGAGTTGTTTTCACAAACTGTGTTACTTACAGTGAAGCTTTTCATGGTGATGTTTTAACATAAGAACAAAACGGAATTGTATTGGTGAGCTTCATAAGTTAGCTCATTTATTGAAGAGTAAGTCACAACAAAGCAATGATGTTAGCTTCGTCAGAGGGTGAAGTAAATCCTTTCTAACAACACTTCATGATGTATAAAAATGAAATGGAGTTTTCTGTAATAGACATTCATTTCTTGTAAGTAATACTCAAACCAAATTTTGACTTCAACAAACAAAATTACTTCACACAAACCAGTGGGGATTTTTTGTTCCAAAAAACCTGTTGATTTCTCAGTCTGTGGCATGCTGTTAAGAGACTGAAATTTGACAAAAGTTAGGATAAAGATTCTCTGTATGAATAGCAAACTGCATGATTCAGTCAAATGCAGGCTTGAGGAGTCCTGCATTATAAACGGTATTCCTCTCTGTTGTAAAATTTCAATATTTTCAAATTATTTTTTTTTAAAACCTCAGTGTTTTAATCCATATCTGAACTGCAGCAATGGAGAGACCATTCTTCCTTTTATAAAAAATGCTTGGACAGACTACAGAAACCTTTCCTACAAAGGTTTGATTGTTAAGGTGGAGCTTCCAGTTACATTTAATTTCAGGTTTGTATATATATGCACTAAGTTGAATGGATTTTAAAAAGCAAGCATATTGAAATACATTGGAATTTTTAACAAATGTCATTCCAAATAATGGACTTGAGCTTATAAGTTGGTGTCATGTTTTAAGTTGGTGAAAATGTACTCTCAAGATGAAAATATGCTAACGGAAATGCTGCTTCTGTAAAGCATTCCTGGAAATAATTAACAACCTCGTTGCTGAAGTGACCTAAAATGCTAAAAAATCCCAAGAATATACTATTTTCCCCTAAAAACTGTCCTTAACAAAAATAGCCTTGTTCTTTAATGTTCCTGTGCTCATTCTGTATTTTCATTCCCACAGGGTGCTGGTGCAGCTCCTCTGCAAAACAGTGTTTTCACTTGAGTGTAAGAGGAACTCTCCAGTCACTCTCACTAGTAGTAAAATTTAGATACTATTTTCAGGTCAACCTCCAATAAAATGAAAGTTTTAGGAATGGATGTGTATTTTTCTTGGCCCAGTGCCAGCTCTGACCAAATTCCGGTGTGGATAGTTCTATCCTGCCTCCATCAAGCTCCTCCTTCAATGTCAGTTGCTTGTGGGTAAGAGGGTTCAGGATAAAGTCTCTGCTGAACGAGCAAGAGTTGGAGTGTCTGGGTTCTTTTCTGTCACTTCCTGGACCTTCTCTGTGTAATGTCCTGTGAGCAGGAAAATGAACAGAAATCTTTGGAATGACTAGTGCCTTTAAGGAAGCATATTTGGAATGTATGAAATGCATAATATTAACCATCTGTAGGATGAGCCTTATGAAACTTAAGTCTCATGTCCAAGAGGATGAAAAGCAGTGACTTGCATCAGAATAAATTTGGATAAGCCCTGTGGAAGCTTCTTGCAATCTACTTGTTTGGATGGGGAAGTTTGACAGCTCTGTACTTGCCAGTTTTCTTACACTTACTCCCTTGCTTCTACAGTAAGATTTGAAAAGCAGATAAAACACGCATAACCCAATTCAGCGTACTCTCCAGATTTCCATAGGATTTCAGGACTTAATAGTGATTTTTGGCAAGGCTATGTGTGCAGCATCTCAGAGAGTGACCTGCTGAATAGACGTGCTTCTATAACCAGATGCTGAAGAACTGATTTCTTACAAAGATTGTGAAGCACTTTGGTGATTAAGACTCATACCTTTATAAAAATCCACATGACTTGTTGGTATCCTTATTGCTGAGTTACTAAACTTAGAGTAACCTGTTTTTTCAGGCTTTTTATTTTTGTGTTCTAAGTGTAATAAGCTTTATTAATAATTTCACTCATAACTCTATACAAATTTATTGGCATGAGGTTTATTAATTGACCTGGGTAATTCTTTATATGAATTTCATACAAACTATTGAATATGAAACACGGCTATAATAGTATTAAGTAGATGAATGCTGTTCTCTGAGCATTCATTTTCCAAATAGTAAGGGAAAAAAAAAAAGGCAAGGAGGTTTTGAAAAGGCTTTGCTTCATCTCTTTCACCCCTGCAGGATTTTACACACTCCTAAAGGCGTGTGTTTAGTGAAGATGATGTCAGGTTTTTCTTTCAAAGGAAAGACAGAATGTAAGTATTAGCAAATGTATGTAACAACCTCTGACCTGATTCTGTAGGCACTGCTGTTGTGAAAATATTTGACTTGGCACAGAGACTTCCAACTATTCCTTAGAAATGGTCATTCTTAAACCTTCCAATAAGATTGACGTTAGATGAAAGTGTCCACCTTTTCCACGTTACGTGCAGATGAAAGGGTCCACCTTTTCCACGTTACGTGCAGATGAAAGGGTCCACCTTTTCCACGTTACGTGCAGATGAAAGGGTCCACCTTTTCCACGTTACGTGCAGATGAAAGGGTCCACCTTTTCCACGTTACGTGCAGATGAAAGGGTCCACCTTTTCCACGTTACGTGCAGATGAAAGGGTCCACCTTTTCCACGTTACGTGCAGATGAAAGGGTCCACCTTTTCCACGTTACGTGCAGATGAAAGGGTCCACCTTTTCCACGTTACGTGCAGATGAAAGGGTCCACCTTTTCCACGTTACGTGCAGATGAAAGGGTCCACCTTTTCCACGTTACGTGCAGATGAAAGGGTCCACCTTTTCCACGTTACGTGCAGATGAAAGGGTCCACCTTTTCCACGTTACGTGCAGATGAAAGGGTCCACCTTTTCCACGTTACGTGCAGATGAAAGGGTCCACCTTTTCCACGTTACGTGCAGATGAAAGGGTCCACCTTTTCCACGTTACGTGCAGATGAAAGGGTCCACCTTTTCCACGTTACGTGCAGATGAAAGGGTCCACCTTTTCCACGTTACGTGCAGATGAAAGGGTCCACCTTTTCCACGTTACGTGCAGATGAAAGGGTCCACCTTTTCCACGTTACGTGCAGATGAAAGGGTCCACCTTTTCCACGTTACGTGCAGATGAAAGGGTCCACCTTTTCCACGTTACATGCAGATGAAAGGGTCCACCTTTTCCACGTTACATGCAGATGAAAGGGTCATTGGTGTTTGCATTTTTAAGACAAAAGGTTGATTGTAGGAGATGGCATTTCTTTCAGGTACACTTCAACACTTAAAAATATTAGCATGCATCAGCAGCCTGTATTCCATGGCAGAGTTTTTCTAGCCAACACTCCTTAGTAATAGAAGTCTTTTGATTAGCAATGCTGACTCACGTGTCCTGGTAGCTGCGCAAGTCAGATCAATATTTTTTGTAACTTGTGGTATGTTGGCATTGCCAGTTGTTCCTACTTGAAGAGAAGTACTGCGTGATTCGCATACTTGATTTTATGTAGGTGTCTGCAGTTGACTGTGGCCAGGTAGAAGAGGGAGGAATTGACCGACCCTTGAGCTGACCAAGTATGACTGCCCTGTTCCTGCCCTGCCTGCTCACGAGACTTTACTGGTTGAAAGCAGTTGTGTTTGGGTTTTTTGTTTGTTTTGTTTAACCCCTGCTCAGGAACCAACTCTTTCTAGTATAGAAAATACTTCTGCTGTTAGGTTTCCATGTGAGACGGAGTTCTTTGAAAATGGTTTTAGTGTTCCATGTGATTCTGTCCATGTGTGCTGAATCGTAAGCCTTGTAGTTCTCTGTCTTGATATAAAATGTTCTGCTTGGAGCTGCTGGAAAAGTGTTTCCCTGTCCCTGAAGCAATGTGCTTTTCCTCCCTAAGTGTGCGCTGAGGTGCAATGGCATGTGGGACACTGGTGCGCAGAGATGTGGATGGTTCTGGGTCATGCCAGGAGGAGGCAGTTTGGAGAAGCCTTGGCCATGCTGTCAGCAGTTTTTTTGCTGAAAAGATGTGGGTGGTCTCTGCTGCTTTTCCCCCTGTGTTAACTGAAGTTAACTGAGCAGGGCCACAAAGATGATCAGAGGGATGGCGCACCTCTCCTATGAAGACAGGCTGAGAGAGTTGGGGTTGTTCAGTCTGGAGAAGAGAAAGCTCTGGGGAGACCTTGTAGCAGCCTTCCAGTACCTATAGGGGGCCTACAGGAGAGATGGAGAGGGACTCTTTATCAGGGAGTGTAGCAATAAGATGAGGGGTAACAGTGTTAAACTGAAAGAGCAAGATTCAGATTAGCTCTTAGGAAGAAATTCTTTTTGGTGAGATACTGGAACAGGTTGTCCAGGGAAGCTGTGGATTCCCCATCCCTGGAAGTGTCCAAGGCCAGGCTGGTTGGAGCTTTGAGCAACTTGCTCTAAGCAGGAGGTGTCCCTGCCCACGGCAGGCGGGTTGTAACTTGATGATCTTTAAGGTCCCTTCCAACCCAAACTATCCTATGATTCTATGAAGTTACTCAAATTTGGCAGTTTGTCGGAAGCTTGCATTGCAATTTAAAAATAGGGGGTTGTTTAATTTAAAACGATGATCACGTGGAGCTTAAACAGTGTGTGTGTGTTGTCTCATGTACCATAAACTGAACCTAATTCCTTTTGGTTTGGTTGATGGAACCATGCTTGCTTAGAATAGCTAGATTTTAATAAGCATTTCAGGTAATTAAAAAAAGTCTAAAATAGATAAAACGTGTCTTTGAAAGGCAAGATCACAGAATAAAGTAAATGGTTCTAGACATACCACTGATACGAAGGAGCAGAGCTGGTGAACCTAATTTATAACAGAGTCTATTCCTCTGCACAGCTGGGTATGTAACTGCTCCGGCATGTTCCTCCTCCTGTTGCCTTCCCAGGCAGTAATCCTCCTGGATCCAGGATATAGTGTTTCTTACTTTGCTTTAAATAATGAAGAGGTAAATAGGTAGCCCTGGGCTCCAGGTAGTGTTACAGATATCTGAACAACTGTCATTCAGAAATACCTGTTTAAGAACGTACCAAAACTCGTCTGTAACAAGCAGATCAAAGACTCTGTAAGCACAAATTAAAAAAAAAAAAAGGGGGTGTAGAGTAGGTCAGATGCATGACACAATTTTGAGATAAGCTGTTGATAAGGCACTGCTGCAAATACTTGCTGTTCAAACAGCTATAAGAAGGTGGTTGATCCAAATGGGAGCCTGGGGTTGCTGCAGGGCTGAGGCCTGAGCTGTTGCATCCCAGCCGATTGTCTTCTGGCAAGCACTGGGCTGGGTGCACATCAGTGAACAGCAGAAGCTTTTCAACATTTTCCTTAAAATGCAGAGGCAGTTGGTAAACTGGAAAATCTTTCTACCCCGTTATAACATAAGCAAGGACAATTTAAAAGAAAAAAAAAAATTCTGGGGTTAGGCTGAGATGGAGGGTGCAACGAGAAAATTTCATGTAGGAGCCAGTGATCCAGTGATGCTCATTTTCTTTTTCTTTCCAAATGAGTTGCATACGCTTTCAGTTTACGCATGTTCCTCACAGAGTCTCACAGCCCACACAGAGATCTGAGCAACTTTGGGCTGGGTTTGCCCACAGCTGGCAGGCAGTAACCATCAACACGCAGGGGCAGTACAGATAAAAACTGCACCAGCTATGTAGCAGCGTTAATGGCTAAATGAAAAAACAAAAATCCCAACTCTACCTATCCCCTACAGCTGAAAACTTTTCCCTTGAGGCTTCAGGATGGTCATCTCAGCCTGTCCAACTACTCTGAAGTAGTTGTTTCTGATTTTACCTCTTTCTCTACCTGCGGAAAACAATCTTTAGCTCTAGGCTCATGTTCAGTTCCTGAAGTTTAGCTCTTGCAATCTAAATTAGACCTGCCCAGGGTGTTTGAGAGGTCAGTGCTCTTGGAGACTGCAGTGGAAACTTGTTTGGAGAGAACTGGGGAGAGCTGGAACAATGTCAGATTGTGCTGGGAAAAGCTGCTTCATGTGGGATGTCTTCAAGGAGCAATTACAAAAATAACACTCACTGTCAGCCGATAGAGCAGAGCAACGAGTAGATAATAAATACAAAAATCTGCTTTGTGTTCCAGTATCTCAACATGTAAAGCTTTTCTATTAGAAGTTTGCATGGAGAACAGTAATTTAAAACAGCCACTCTTCCACACAGTTCATGGTTATGTTTCAAATTGTAATGTTGATTAGTTGGAGATTTATTTATTTTGTTCTAAAAGGTATATATTTTTACAACCACACAAAGCATGCTGTCCCATCAGAAGCATGGGCAGGCATCTAGAGCTTTCTCTTTCTTCCCTTGTTATGGCTGTTTGGTAGGGAAAGCGGTGCAATTTGTGTACAGAAGTGTGTTTTAAGGCTGACTGCTGAAATCACGTTGAACTGCGAGGTGCTGTTCCAGGACTGACCGAACAAATGCAAGATTATACACTAGAGCTTTCCATCCTTCTCCAAGAAATGTTTTCACATATATGTGGAATTAACTTTTTTCCCTTAATTGGGAAATGACCTGTGAAATTGTTTCATATAAGCAGTTACACCTTGCAGTAAATTTAAACTCAGTCCACTCAGCATTGTGTTCGTGTCTTGCAAGTCATTGAATAGCTCAATTTTTGACTAATTCTGTTTATCATCTTGAGGTTAGATTTGGCAAGCAACATCTGTAACCTGCCACCATGAAAAATTATGTTTCCAACATGATGTTCTTCATTAAACTTTTCTTCAATATTCTGGTGTCACTGGTGGATTACAGTTTTCTGCTGAAGAATTAAAAAACAAAATTGCAAGGAAAATTGACTGTCAATAGTTCTATATTAAAATCCCTTGAAGTATCAAGGTATGCATGTTATTTTGATTTACATGTGTATCTTTTAGCAGTGCATGAATAGAAAATATCAGTTCTTTCCTTACTAGCTTGCTGAAAAGTGTGCAACTCAAACTGACAACAGGAAAGGATAGAAAGAATTTGTTTTTAACATCAGTTGAATCAAAACAGAACAGATGTATCCCCTATCTTTTAGGGGATATTTTTATACGTCTTACTTCCAAAGTAAGTACTCTCTGTTTTATTAAAGAGAGAGTCTAGTTTCAGTGTGAAAAAAGTATTGCATTGCATTCCTATACAGTGCCTTTAATTCAAGTGGATCTTGAAGGCTCTTAATACTACATTGCACAAACTAGTTTAACTTCAGCATTTTCCTATCAGGAAATGTAATCTGCCCATCAGGAGGCTACGTGCACTGACCCTGCAAAAGGTAAAACCAGGAAACAAAAAAATAATGCAGCATTCAGATTAAGCTGCTGTAGAAATTTAAGTAGGCAGCTTGTTCTGAGGAATTAATTTTGGATAAAGGCTAATCTGCCACCTACCTCTGTGGCTGCTGGGGCTGCTCCTGCTGGCAGCTCTAAGCAGGGTCCTGGTGCAGGTAGCGTGAAAAGCTGTCTGGAAGGGAACTCAAATCCCTCCCCGTTAAAGGGATACCTGATAAAAGTAAATGCCTCCACCTGCAATTAATCTATGTGGATACCTAAAATTAATTGTGTAATAAATTTGGCTATTCCATCAGGTTGCATCTGTTGCCCTGGGCTGTTAATAAGAGGCCAGGATTTAGCTGCAAAAATATGGATAAGCTGGTGCCTACAAAATACAAGATTTCTGTTGTTATCACTGAAGAGCAAAACTACACAGAGTTTTAGGTTGATTGGCTGCAAGTGTGCTTGAGAAACAACACTGCATTTTTGCGAGACAATGTATCCTTGGGCAAAACTCAGAGTCTGCTTGATCAGAACAAAATGTTCGTGTTTCCATATCAGGAGCAAGCCAAGCATTTACGGCACTTGGCGACCTTAATGTTTCAAAGCAGAGAAAAAGCTATGGAAAATTAACTCTCAGCATCTTTTCAGGAAGGTGATAGCATCACACATCCCTGTGTGAAAGTCCCAGCTGCTCGTTGTTTCCTCTTGCCAGTAGCTGATTGTGCAGATCACAGTGATGCTGTTGCTCTGTGCCAGCGAATGCAGGATGCCATGGCGGGGAAGGAGACCAAGGCAAGAAAAATCCCTTGAGGGTACCTGCCTTGTGCACCCAGGGATTTTCTGTGCCATGTTTGCACCGCAGCGGCTGCCATCATGGGTACCATCCGTGGGTCATGCCAGAGGGGAACACCCATACCCCCACAGGAGTGCCTGGGTGCAGGTGGGTGCCCAGCTTTTGACAACTGGCCTTTAACAACCCTCTCCCCAGACAAAGCAGGGCCGTGGACCCTGATTGAATTCCAGCTCCATTAGAGTAGAATAGCCTGTCTCAGCTGGAGGGGACCTACAAGGATCATTGAGTCCAACTGCCTCGCTGCCTCTGGGCTAACCGAAAGTTAAAGCATGTTAAGGGCATCATCCAAATGTCTCTTAAATGCTGACAGGCTTGGGACATTCACCATGTCTCCAGGTGGCCTCTTCCAGTGTTTGACCATCCTTCTCCATCTGCTTCTCCCCAGGTTGTTGAATTTGTGCACCTGGGACTTGGAGCAAGCTCCTGGCTTGTGGCTTCCCACATACCTTCTTGTGGTGGCATTGTCACCAGAGCTGTTGGGGTCTGGTGTGCCCATGGGGAGCTGACTGGGTTGTGGCCAGGGTGTAGGCTCTGTGTCCGTCTTGGGTCGCTGTTGCACCAGGCAGAGCCAAGGCTGCTGGTGGGGAAGGACTGTGCAGGAGTGGGAAGTTTGTGCAGCAGGACTGAGTGAATTAAGAGCATCCAGGGATGAGGGGAAGGAACCAAAGATGATAAAGGGAATGGAGCAACTCTCTTACAAGGAAAGACTGAGAGACCTGTGTCTGTTTAGCCTAGAGAAGAGAGGACTAAGAGGGGATCTCATCAATGCTTATAAATATCTAAAGGGTGGGTGTCAAGAGGAGGGGGCCAGTTTCTTTTCAGTGGTGTTCAGCGACAGGACAAGGGGCAATGGGCACAAACTGGAACACAGCAAATTCCGTCTCCAAGTGAGGAAAAACGTCTTTACTTTGAAGGTGACAGCACTGGAACAGGCTGTGAAGTCTCCTTCTCTGGAGATCTTCAAAACTCATGTGGATGGGTTCCTGTCAGCCTGCTCTAGATGAACGTGCTTTGGCAGGAGGGTTCGACTAAATGATGTCCAAAGGTCCTTCCAACCTCTATAATTCTGTGAAACCACTACCTGCTTTGGAGTTTGGAGGTGGTACTGATGCTCTGTCCAGCCCACGTAAACAAGTGCTGGTATGGTGATGGGCTGTCCCAGCAGCACACCCATGCCACAGGCAGGAGCTGCTCCCACAGCAGCCTCTGCCACAGGAACCCAGTAGGCTGCTGTCAGGGGACCCACTGGTCCAGTAAGACCCCACAGTGGACAGTGTTGCTCCCTATGGCAGCAGGGACCCCTCAGCAACACTGGGGTCTGCATCATGCCATCCACCACAGGGGATGTGATGTGCTTGGCTCCTTCGCACACCCCGGCTGGGGTGCAGCTCTCCTCAGAGGAGTTCTCCTCCACCTGCTCCTCCCTCCTCTGCACAGTCTCATTGCTAATCATGCTTTGGCACCATCCATCTCAGGCATGTGCCAAGTTCCCTTCATTCCCACTGGAAAATAGAGGAAGTAAGGTCAGCAACAGAGATGGGGGAATGAAGAAAAAAAAAAAGGCCGGAATGACTTAAAAAAAAAAGATGTATAGAAGAAAGGGAATGGCAAATGCTGGTGGTTAATTTAAGCTGTCCTCGTACAGAGAATCAGTCTCCCTTTTCATCAAGTAGTAAAAGAAAAGAGAGCTGCTTGATACATCTTGTGATCAAGGAATTAAGCCATGCATCTCTGAAATTTGCAGGAAGAGAAGGAAGCCAGAACTCATTTGGTCAAAGCACAAGCCACATCTAGAGGCAAAAGCGTTTGCTTGAAGTTAATTTTCTTTGATTAGTAAAAATTATCATTCTAAAACATTTTTTTAATTCAGTAATTGTTTCATCTGACATTTCGCCATTTTTGTGTGTGTATATGTGTATATATACACATATAAAAGTAAATTAAAAAAAAACAGGCTCTTCATTAGTGCTATTTATTTATACACAGGACATGGGAATAGTTTCTATCATGCAGTTGTAGCTTGGGAGAGATTAAAGACAGGGTTTTCTGGAGAGCAGCACTTACCCATAAAGAACTGGCATGGCTCCACTGTCATCCTGCACACAGGTGATGCACCTCACCAGCCAGGACTCATTGCTAACCTAGGTGTATTTTCAGGAGAACTAATCAGGGCATCCCTTTACAGCTGGATGGATGGGGTTTTATTATAACCTCAGTGCCTGGCTGAGGTTGGCTGGTGAACATCTGGGAGCTCCAGACGTGGGGGAATTGGTGCCTGTGCTTAAAACCTAGTGATAGCTTGTTTGTTTAGCTGTTGTCTGAGCATGTGAACGTGGAGCAGTTTGCTTCGTAGAGGTGGCTGAGCGAAGCAAACAGTGAAGTACATACAGAAATTAAACTTCAGTGGGAAGACCATGTTAATTTTTCACAAAGAAAAGTGTTCTGCTCACATGGTGCAATGGGGTATTGTTTTGCATTTATATTCTGATTACAGTACTTGTCTTAACTGTTGCTGTGAGGGCTAATATTAAGTACAATTTTCTGTGAATACTATAGCTTCTGCGATGGAAGTGTTTTTTTGGACTGTGTACTTAATGAGTTATCATTTCAGCTGCTATTCTGTTCCTATGTAGTATGAAAACCCAGAAGTTGTTTTAGGGTAGCGGTGTAACCTAGCAGTGCTTCTGAAAACCTAACAACTAATTACCTGTCTCTGGTATACTAAGGGGAATATGATCAGACAGCAATGTCCTAAATTGAAATAAATATGCTTAATAGAAAACTTTAAATACAACAAGCATTTTGCATTTTTAAAGATTTTTTTTTTCTTTGTTTACAGGGAGGTGTTTGCACTCCCTGCCAGTGTGAAATGCATTTAACCAACAATGTGTCTCTTCTCTTTTAGATTACAGAGATTTGTGGAGCCAAGCGCGTGGGTTATTTTGGTCCTGCTCAGTTTTATATTGCTTTGAAGTTAATTGCGGCAGCTCAGTCAGGGTTCCCAGTACGGATTGAGAGTATTAAGAATGGTAAGTAGCAAATGTTGCTTGTAGCGCTGTGCACTTCTTTTTCACTTTTTTTAATGCTTGTCAGCTTTCTGTAGTGAGAAACTTTTTCTTCTAACGTGTCTATGAAACAGTTGTATTTTGAGAAGGAGAGAAAGAGTAGCAGGTAACATTACATTCTCTAAGTGACTGGTAGAAAATTGCAGTGAATTAAATGTATGGCAAAGCTGAGATGGCATCCCCCTCTGGAAAAGGCATTACCAAAGGAATGGCATGAATGACAGCTGATTGGCGCCGGGGATGTGTTTCTCTCTGTCTCTGATCTTGATAGCTGTCCAGCTATCAGTGGGAGCTGAGAGTTGCTTCGGGTGGAGGAGTGGGTAGGTTGGGGTACCCCTTTGCAGGGCAGCTTGCAGCACTTGCCTGCTTTAGCACATAACCCTGCTGTAGTAAGTGAAGATAAAATCATAATGCTTCCTATCAGCAGGTATGAAAACATGTATTAGATATGATTTAAAAGAGCTTTGTTCTTCTCAATAAATTGATAGTAATATTAACTCTACCATTTTTGATGGAGAAAAACCCTTCTTAAAAGAGACTTATCAAACTCAAGTGATGAAGAGAGAAAGCGGGTCCCTTCAACCTACAAAACCTTGGTAGTCACTATATGGAAGTAATTCAGTGTTTGTACCTTGGTGACGCTTCCTCTGCCTACAGAGGGTGTCGGACTTCAAAGCACATGGCTTTTCACTTGGGTTTCAGCCCAAACCAATTTGAACCCTTAACACCGACATCCCAGGTGGGCATTGGAACTGTACCCTGAGGCCGTGCTCACGGTTGGAGTGCTTGCCACCCTCCCGCTGGAGGCAGCAGTGCAACCAGCCAGGAGATCAGAGAGGAGGTGGTAAAGGCGGGACCTACCCATAGCCTCACAGCTGGGTCGCTGCTCACAGCGCAGTTTCTGCTCCTGCCGTCCCTGCTAAAGGCAGTGAAATGTAAAATTCACCTACCTTACAAGGCACAGGGAGGGAGGGGTTTCCCAGGTCTGCCCCATCCCAGGGGGAGAAATGCCACGCTGGCAAGCACTTGGAGACCTGTGTGGGCTGAGCTCCTGTGGTGTAGAGCCTCCCAACCAAGTGGAGGGGATTGGATACAGCTGGCACTAAATTAGAAACCTAAACTAAGTGAGATTTACAGTGTATGTTTTACAAGTCCAGCATCTGCAAATAATCCACAAATTTGAGTAAAGAAGGGTACTTGCAGTCCTTGCATTGAAATCCTGCTTACTTACTGAAAGACTTCCAGTTTTAATTACCTTTTCTCTTGAATTGTGGGAGTGGCTTTAGAGTGGAGTGAGTAACATGCACCAAACTCCAAGTGATTTCTTTTTTGTCCTGGTAGCAGCTGTAAGTGTAAATGATTACAGAGGTGGTGTATGGCTTTGCTCGGTTTTGAGCCTTCTGTTATTTTTAATTCTATTGATCTTTCAGGGTGACTGTGCACAAAAATAAATGGTGTTTCTTTAAAATAATGTTGAATCGTCTTGAAGAGTGACAAAGTGTCACTCCTCTGCTCTGCAGAACGGACGTGACATGAGACCTTTTGACATGATTGTCTCACCACGCCTTGGCGTGGTCTCTGAACCCTACCATTTCTAATTTGTTCCTTTTATGATGGCAGCGTTGAGGATACTGTGATCCTGACTGATTAATTCATCAGTCCCACAGTTTCTGTGGGAAACTCTTCTTTTCATTGCAGACAGCGTTCTGAAGGCAGGAAATGAGTTTGCCGCTTGCTTTAATAGCATGCACAAGGCTTATTTCTTTCTCTTTGCATGGAGAGATTCTATATTAAACTGCTGAATGTAGCTTTGTATGACATTCACATTTTTATTAAGACACAAAATAATCACAGGAGTTCCACGATTACAAGTGCTACAAAATATGAAAAGTTTATCTATAAAAGAGTACTATTTATTAGTTTTACAAGACAATACTGCTTAAAAGTACTTCTAATGTTCTATAGTCTCAATTGAATTTTTCTCTCTTTTAATGAAGAATTGCCTCTGCCACGGTTTATGGCGCTGAAAAATGACAGTGAAGTACGTTACGGGACTCCAGCAGAACTCCATGGAGCTAAATTTCAGGTTCCACATGCAAATTTGGAAAAAAATTCCTACAAAAGAACAGACGAAGGGGACAAACAGGTAACAGGCTAAAACCACAACGCTCTTTCAGGCCACTATGTTATGCATCCCCACTTTGCTTCCAGTCCCGTAAATGATTACGTTCACGTGGGCTTACTCGGTTTTGCAGTACTAGACAGGAGATGAACTCCTGACGTGCAAATAATCACCATCAGGGCTATGCTCTGATTTTTGATGCATCCCAGTTACACCTCTGAAGAGAGTTTCTTTATGTGAGCTTGTATGTATAAAGCTGTCAGCCCTGTAATATTCTGTATAATTTCTTTCGCTGTTGTCCTCCTACTTCTTAGTCCTTGGAGCTGTTTCTTGGAGAGGACTAGGGGTGGAGCAGCAAGTAGTTATCTGTCTGTGAAACAGAATAGGAAAGTGAGTGATTTCTCTCGGCCGGTAGGATCTTTAGTCACTACAGAAATGTTCAGTTGGAGAAGAGGTGTTGTATCATGAGCTGCTATTTCTGGATGGAGATAAGGCCACCGTGTTTTCTTCCATTCTGATCTCCCCCAGGAGTAGTCTGGAAGAAATCTGCTTTTCTTTTGTCCTTAGTGCAACATTGTCCCAGCATCTGTTGTTCCAAGTTGCCAATTTAATAAAGCTGTGTAAGGGAGATTTGTATTACCTGTATTTAGAAGAGTTGAGAGCGCTTATTTGAATACAAGCATCTTCACAGCCTAACTGTGATTTTCATGATTTTCCCCATGCCTGACACCTTCTCTTCTGGTGCCCCATCAGGTCATGTTGTAAAGGCCTGATGGCAGGTGCTTTATCATCCTGTTATGCGTGCAGGCTTTTATCACACAGTATGTTGGCGTGAGTAACGGCATTCCCAGCTTGAGGTCAACCAACAGGAATGAGCTGATGACAAAATACATGGGTGGAATAACAGGATGAGGAAGAAGAGCACGTATGCCTATCTGGCTGTGTGTACTGACATGGAAGCAGACAGCTGCCCTCAAACCCCTAGCTCCATCTAAGATATCTGTGTTATATGTTCCTTTTTCGCAGTAAACTGTTTCAGGATCACATCCTCTTCCCAAACAATCTGTAAGTTAAGGTAAAGAGAACAGTGTAGGATAGATACCCGGTAACACCTACAAATCCACAGAGAGCTTAAAATATCAATTCAGAGGTTTATTTTCATTTTTTTGGTAAGTGTTTTATATGAAAAACGCTATCCCACAGAGAATGCACTCACCCTAACTAAATATGTTTCTTAAATTCAAAGATACCCACTCAGGTTAAGCCTTCTGCATATGCTTCTTCAGGCATCTTTTGGAAGTAAAATACCTTCAGGTGTTCATTGTAAAGCTTTGCTATGTCGTTGCCATGCTTTACCCCCTAGATGACTCAATACCACATCCTTTCTTTACCAACTTTTGTTTATCAAGGAGCCTTTTCTTGGAAATAAAGATCCTCAGGGAACTACAATATTTGCCTTTCCTTTGTCCATTATGCGGTATGCATTCAGATTGCCATGCAGGATTACTTGGTTGTTTTACTGTCATCTCAGAATTCCGTTTTGTATTGGTGTGTTTTTGAAACAGGAACCCAAGTCGCCACCAATGTCTCCAATCTGCTCACCTCCTGCTTCTCCATCTACTTACCAGAGAATACCTTTAAGTTATGGATATGGTAAATCAAGAAGTGCTCTGGAGCAGCAGCATGGAGGTAGGATAAAAACTGGGGATGTGCACATTGTATTCAATTTGTTTGTTTGTTTATTTGTTGTTTTTTTCTTTCTCAGAAGGATCTAGGTTTCAAATGTGACTGACAGTCAGTCTAATGACTTTAACATTTAAATAGACCTGTATTTTGGAAAACAGTTCAATCATCTAATTTTATTTTCACTGTTCAAGCCTGTTTGCTTTCTGATAAATTAGTTACATTCATGTGTCGCTGCTCACAGATAAATGCTAATACCTAATCTCTGAAAAGACTATACACATCTCAGCAGCAGAGTGTTTTGTGAATACTTTCAGTATTTTCAGTTCAGTATAGTATTTTGTTGGAGGGGAAGAAAAGCTCGCTCCTGCTTTCAGTAGCTGCTCTATTAGTTTTTAGATTGGCAGTGAACTTTCCTTTGCAGGAGAGAATAATAGTCTCTCTGGTTTTGTAATGGAAATGACAGTAAGACATGAATATAAAAACAGTCCCACAATGTAACTGAGGCAAAACAGACAAAAAAACTTAGACACTGTGTGGATGCTCCATCCTTGATCTCACTGACATTAGACTAGGTGGCAAAACATTCTGATTTTATTAAGAGGGTATTGGGACAGAAACCAGTTTTACTAAGGCTTTACAAGCTCCTGCTAATAGTAAGTTGCCTGTGCTCTCCTAGTTGCAGCATCTGGTGACCAAGATGGTGGCAATAGGAGGCATTGTTCTATTCCATGCCTCGATCATCCCTCCTGCTCACAGTGTGTTTGCAGTGATTAAGGATGTGTTCAACGCTATTGAGTGGCCTTCATGTGAAAGTCACAGCCACTCGTTGTCTTCTGGTATGATGCTTGTTCTGCTCCAGTGGAGAAGACATGTGGCAGATACTCATACCCTGAAGACCTGGGCTGGAGGTGGCCATCGAGAGCAGCTGACTGTGTTACATGATGCACTCTGCTGTTTTCTGGTCTATCCCAGACGTGTCAGTGCCATGGAGAGGGAGTTACTTTGGGTGCTGTTTTTTTTTTTCCCTTTGAATTTGGTCACAATTGTAATCTCACAGTGTCAGCAGCTGTGCAAAGTGAGTAGAGGCAGTAGCATCCAATCCAGCTGTCATCTTCTTCTTCTAAAATTAATTATTTAACCACTTGAATTTTTAAGGTGATAAAATTCTGGAGGTGTAGAACACTATGGTCATTTTCTAGAATGGAAATTTCTCCTATTTTAATGTGTTCTCTGTGGCAGTAGGCAGGTAATATTTTATGGCCCACTGTGTACCAAATGCCAGGCTTAGTGACCCACTGTTTCTTCTTGGCCTTTAGGATTAGGACCCTTCCAATTTTCTGAAGAGCACTAGGAAGGCTGGGTCTGAAAGCTGTTGCATTAGTGTAGGTGGCACGGGGAGGTACCAGCACCACAGTGCTGAGCTGGGTGGGCTGTTCTGTACTGACCTAGAAACTGGACAGCGTGTCTTCAAGTAGCAACACTACACTGCAACCATGACTATATACTCTTTTCTTGATAGTTTTAGAAGTTTTTCTTGCTAGCAAACACACAGCAGTGTGGCCTTGTGCCTAAATCTCCTTTCCAAGGGCATCTGTACCTTTCCCAACTTCCTTCCTGTGTTCTTTTTCTGAAGTTAGAAGTTACATTCACAGGCATAAAAATAGATACCCGTACAGGATAAGACCACTCAGGAAAGCGAGGGGTTTAGGGGTATAATTGTTGTGGTACATTGTAAACAGCCTGGCAGTAGACGTTCTCGGCTCCGTAAGGGTTTGCAAGTGAGTTGCCTTTCTGTTTGCATACATGACCTATTTTTAAAACATTGTTCTTAAACATGCTATTGTGTCATCACTTACTATATTTGCTGCAGTGGAACATAAGTGACTTGTTTAACAAAAGAACAAGTAATGGTTACTTTTGTTTGCTAATTTTACTCCAAATAATGCAAATTGGTGACTTGTGTATTTTTATTTTCAACAGAAATTATGTAAGGGGAAAGAAAGTATATGGAAAAAAATTAGAGATTTACTGTTTGATAGCATTGTCAAAGCATACTTTTTGCAGTTCAGTTGAATTATTTTTTCTTATTTGTAATGCATTCTTTTGCTATATATGACTCTAAGCATGTAAATGTGTAAACATGCTATATAAACATATATTTCAACACGCTGAACAAAAATTTCTGTTAGTAACTCATAACTGACAGTTTCTGTCTGTAATGTCTGAAGAAGAATGGTGTAATGTTAAAGACAAGTATGTGGCTGAAATTTTGTTGCAGAGGAGAAAATGGACTTTATTACTAGGTTCACAAGCTAGATTCTTGACCTCGTAGTATTTCCTTTAGCCAATGAGAATCTTTTTGATTATTCTTTCATTTATACACTGTATTTTAATTGTCTGTAGCTCCTTATGAAGTCAGGCACTCTGCTCACCAGCAAGATGGACCATCATCAGGGAATTATGGAGCCAAACCTGCACTTGCTTCTTCAACTCTTAATCGGGTAATGAATTGCATGGTTTTTGTTAGTAACAAAACAATAGAGAAATTAAAAAAAAAAAAATAGGCAGAAGAACTCTTACTTCAGAAGTAAAAAGTGTTCTCCGTGGTGTATGTAGATGAAAGGCTGAAGTGTGCTTTTTTATATGAAACAGAAAGAAACAAAGCTGATGGGAAGGAGAAATTAAAATAAACAATCCAATTAAATTGCTGAAGCTAAATAGAATGAGAAGCAACAAATGTCATAGACAGGAAAACTGGACTTAGACTCTTCAGTTCAAAAGTAAAAAAAACAAAACAAAACAAAACAAAAAAAAACCACACCAAAAACGAACCAAAAAGAGGTTATGCGAGCAAAAGTAAAAAAAAAAAGTAAAACATTTTCATTTACACTATATGAGGTTTCATAGAGATTCTTGCTTGACTTAGAATGCCATCTGTAACACATGCACAGAATTTATGACCTAATAATCTATGTATTCTGTTTTTTCACCTCAGTTAGTTAAATTACATTGCAAACAGAACAAATGAATTTTCTGGACATTTGTTTCCTTTTTTGGGATGAGACCTATGTTTTCCTGCTGGTTGCAAAAGCAGATTTTTCCAATGTTCCGGTATGCCTGCTGTGCACTTAGGGCAAAGTACCTGTTTGCTTAATAAGGAAGGACAAAGTTCTCCTAAGGGGGAGCTTTTCCTAAGTAAGAAAGACTTGGAGACTCTCTACCTTTTCCCTAGTGCTTAGCACCCCACACCGTAATAGAACATCTCCTGAGCCTTGGGAAAAGATTCACAGGTAGTGGCACATAATTTGTGTTAACTTGAAATGAAATTGGGTGCGCTTGTGCAGCACTTTGAAATGAAAATCAATTTACAGCTTTATGATATTGCCTGTTTTGGGGATCTTTTGATGTATTTCAGAACAGGTGTATTGTGTTTGATTCTTAGAAAATAGAAAGGTATGTCAGTGAAAGGGTTGCGAAGCTGCTTGGAGCCTGGTTATCATTCATTCTTGCCCTCCCTCTTTAAGAATGTTGTCATCCAGGCCTAAAGCATCTGAAATACTAAGTCATTCCACTTTTAATGAAGACAATAATTGTCCCAGCAGCCCTGTTCTAAACACTACCACCCAACTTACCGAACGTACAGACCTCACTTATATGAGTCAATCAGAGAGCAAAGACATGAGTGAATAAAATATCGCTCTCATTCAAGTAAACAAATATTCTGTAGGAGAATTTTTACCTAAACTGTGAAAAGTGATGGAAGGTCAGGGAGGTCTTTAGGGGTTTGAGCAACTCCCCGGCTCGTTGTAATGTGTGTTGACTTACCTCTGTGAGCTGAGGATCCAGAAGCAGCATAGCTCTATAATTACAGTACCACTTCTAGACTAAATACGTAGTTTCTTAGCACTGTGCATAAATACAGCATTAGGTCTTTTACTAGTTCCATCTGTTTCAGGTGTACAGTGTGCAGTTCAGGGTTGCAATGCTTGGCAGCCAAAATGAACGCCCAAAATGAATCCACGGGTAATAAAGTATGACTTGGACTTTTCATATTTCTGGTCAGCAGTAGTAAGATTTCTTTTTTCTTTTAGCTTTGGTCATATAAAAATTCCTTTAATTGCCTGGGTAAAGATACCTTATATTTGTTTCAGTTTGAACAAAGAAGTAAAAGTAAGTGGGATGGTAATGAGTGTGGTCCTTTCTGCTTCTCATCTTTCTAAAGGACATGTCTGCTAATAGAAGAGATTGAATCTGGTTTCTTGAGGTTGCCGGTGGCCCACTTGGCTCTTCTGGTGGCCGGTGCCAGTCTCCCTCTCTTCAGTCTCTTTCAGTGGAGCGGGAGCAGTTGGAGAGCAGTGCCCACTACTCAGATGACCCTTGGAGGATAACAGAGGAGCAGCGAGACTACTACATCAACCAGTTCAGGTCCCTGCAGCCCGACCTGAACTCCTTTATTTCAGGTAATTTTAACCAAACAGCGCCCATGTCAAGCAGAGGGCACAGAAAGCGAGGTGTGAAGTGCTAAGTAAATAAATTAATTCTTTTTTTCCTCTCTGGAGGAAACAGGTGATTCCAGTTTTCTTTTTAAGGGCAGACAACTCAAAGAGCAAACCTATACTGTGGGCATTTGTTTTCCCCTAAATCTCTTGATTATAGGAAAATAATTACATCTGAGAGAGGACTGTTGCCATTCAGTTAAAAATTAAAATGAGATCACTGTCTGAGGGACTGTATTTGTGAATCCCACCTGCAGTGTATATTGAGCTGAAAAAGCCCTTAGGGTTGTGCTTGCTTTCCCAGCAGAAATGTGGCAGCATCCATGTGATGAAAGTGAAGCATCCTGTCCTGTGTGGTCAAACCCGAGTGTTTATGGCTCTGAGGGACTGAGATTTTGACCTTTAGGTGATTAAAAACAAATCCTGGAGAGCACAAGCATGGAAAAAAGTGTTATTAAATGGTGTATTGAGATTGCATTTCCATCCTGACTAGGAGGATCAGGCTGCTCATGAGAGGAGTCACTGCGGTTACAGACAGTTGGTCTGGCAAGGAAGGCGTCACAGGCTTTGAACGGAGATATTTTTACTGAGCCCTGCTGTATTACTGGGGTTCAGGAGGCTTGGATCCACCCAAAAGCTTAAAAAAAATTACCTGCTGCTGACAGAAATTAGTCCATCACCAGTTCTTTGCATCAGTTAAGTTTCCTTCATAGAATTTGCTTGAAAGAGAAAATGTTCGTTGAACAGGAACACTGTATTTCCTCACAGACATGTGTATGTCTGTAACTGTGTATGTATGTACGTATGCATATACAGCCTCTCAGGTTGCTCTGCATTTTCCTTGTTGAGCAAGATTCTCAGGCGCATAAAAAAATCACTGGTTATAAATGATAAATTTGAGCTTCCACAGCATCCTAAAATAATTAAATGGTAGAAATCATTGCTGCAGGGTGATACAGAAGCTAAAGGTTTGTCCAGGTTTAAGAATTTGAGAAATCCATGACTGAAGAGCCTGTCAGAAGTTACTGAATATTTAAGTGCTACCCCTGGTTGAGAAGATTCCTGAATCTCAGGTGGTCAGAGGTTGGGGGATATTCTGGAGCTGTGTTAATATCACATGGCTCTGTCATGGTCACACTGAATCACAGAAGGATCACAGAAAAAATCACAGAAAAATTGGGATCAGTGAGATTTTATTACAGAATCACAGAATGATATGGGATTGGGAGGGACCTCTCAAGATCATCTAGGCCAACCCCCATGCCAAAGCAGGTCCACCTAGAGCAGGTTGCACAAGAATGTGTCCAGGCAGGTTTTGAATGTCCCCAGAGATGGAGACTCCACGACTTCTCTGTGCCACCTGTTCCAGTGCTCTGCCACCCTCAAAGTGAAGAAGTTTCTCCTCATGTTTAGATGGAACTTCTTCTGTTAAAGTTTGTGCCCATTGCGTCTTGTCCTCGTAGTCCTCTCTTGGCATCCTGTGTAGGAGAGAACGTGGTGCCCTAGGTGAGTCTTGGACCTGCCCCACTGACAACTTATCTTATGGCATGCAGTGGGTGATCTGATCTGAATGTGCGAGGGGAAGAGTGGTGTAGACCTTGGAAGTTTCTGCATTATGTTGCCTTGCATTTCATAAGCCTATATCCAAGAAAGGGCTTCAGGGTTCAGGGATCTTGTGCTGCCTCCACAGTCTGTGTATATGGGATGGTGACATGATGGATTTATGAGCTAGGAGAAGAATGAGAAGAGGTGAGTGCCCACACAGCAGGGCACTAGCTATCTGAATCTCCTGGGTTTTTTCTTTCTCTTTATAACATTTGAAATACCACAGGGAAAAGTAATGATTGAAGCAGTGTCTTGGGAGAGCAATGCAGATGCTGTGGGACTGTCCTGCCACACACGTGGCTTCTGGGTGAAGCAGAGCCATTTGTGTCTGTTATTTCATCATTGGTGACATACTGATTATACCGGTGAGAATCACTAGTACTGAAGCATGTTTTCTATTTATTAATTTTTCCCATACGGAGGGAATGAGGAAATGAGGTCAACAGCTCTGTCTGGCTTTCTTGCTCACTTACTCACCAAGAGACAAATGGTCCAACAGCTATATTAGCATCCAGTTAATCTGTGCATCTCTCAGATTTAAATTAACCAGCTGCTTCTGGCACTGCAGCCCCGGCCAAAGGTACATAATTGGAAAATTAATTTCCAATGGCTGATAAGCTACGGTTTCCCACCAGGTTCTGTGGCAAAGAATTTCTTCACAAAATCAAAGCTGCCCATCCCAGAGCTTTCTCACATCTGGTAAGTACTATAATAGTGTTGGAGATGTGTATCGTTTTTTTTTTTTTTTTTAAAGAGATGCTTAATTCAAGAGTTCTTGTTAAATTTTGAAAAGTGTCTTTAATTATAATTATTGCTCTTATCTCCAGAATCACTTTCAGGACCAAGCAGCAGGGTGCTCATTGATCTTCCAGACACGCTTGTTTTCTGTAGAGATGTTCACCTACTCAGCAGGACTGGGAAGGTTTGAACAGTGAGAAAAAAGAGAGCTGTTCTTAAGTATATTGTAAGCAGCATCATTAGCTCAACGAACTGACATTTTTCGTGAAACAACACAGAGGAGCAGCACCTCTGGAATGTTTTAGATGTGTTGTTGGTTTTGTTTCTGGCTGTGTTTTGCTAGAGGAGACCTAATTAATGCCTAATTTGTAGTAAGTACAACTACATAATTCATCAGTGTTTTTCTAATGAACCAGCACACTTACTTTTAATGAGCTTATTTAGAAATGATAACGGATGGAACTGTACATGATGAAATTTGAAAAAGATTCTACTATATTTTCATAAACAACATGGTGTCTTGTAATTCAGTGTCATCCTCACATCTCAAATAGGAAGAACAAACAGTTTTAAACATTGATCAGATATGCTGATAGAGGTTTTACTTTTATATATGCTTTTATGAAGAGAGATGAGAAGAAAAGCTTGCAAGAGCCTAAACATCTGTCAGGGTCAAATAATAGGTCTGGAATCTTTTCAAAGCAGATTGTCAGTTGTGAAAATAAAAAAAAAACAACTGAACAAACATAGTATTGGGGGAAGCAAATATTGGAATTTAAGATCCCTTAAGAAGACCGGATTAACCCAGTATGTCAACAAAACACATTTTACTTCTATTGCTGACACAAGTCATTCTCTGTGCAAAATTTAAAAAAAACTTATTCCTTTTTAGTAGACAATCATAATTTTGTTATGATGTGATTTATCAGGTTGTGCTGCTGTGTTAAACACATGGAGTGTTTCAGTCTTTGTCACTGTAACCTCAACAGCTTGAAAACTGTTCCTTATTTTCAAAGAGTAGGAAGTTACGTGTTTATTTGTTTTAGTCCATGTGCTCATGATAAAGTATTACTCCATTCTTGCAAAGAGGTAATTTATAAAATTAAATTCCTGAATTTCTGAAGTCCAGTCTTAGTGTTTGAGACACATCCTAGAATTAAAGAGAGAACTGCTTTAGTGAGAAGTTAATAACATTTAAACTTATCAAGAGCATTCATGTAATTCTTTTCTTGAGACTAGGCAATAGGGCTAAGTAATCATTGCTAAATTCCATTTTTAAGTTCTTCTTGAACTTTTAATGAAATTTTCTTAATTTGAACTGGTTTTAGATCCTGCATGGATTGGCCAAAGTGCTCCCAACCACTGGGAAATTAATTTCACCCTTGGAAGTACAGGATATGTATTTCATGTTTTAGTATATATCCAGACCATCCTATTGTGTGGTATGATGTAGCAAAAATCTACTTCATTAAAAAAGGATAATGTGACAAGTCAGTATTAGAAAATTAGCTTCCTGCTTCTTCCCCAAGACAAATGTACAAGTTAGGATCAGTGCAAATGGCAGAGATGCTTGACTTGTATTAAAACATTCCTTCTCAGTTTTCCCCCTCTGTCTCCCCGTGATTGTACATGTATGTTTACCTGAGGTTATTTCTTGGAAAACATGTGCCTGTCATACCCCGCAGGGAGCTGAGCGATGTGGATTGCGACGGGGCGCTGACACTCCCGGAGTTTTGTGCTGCTTTCCACCTCGTGGTTGCGAGGAAGAACGGTTACCAGCTGCCGGAGACGCTGCCAGAGACACTGCTGCCCGAGTACCTTCAAGCAGGTAATAATGTCCCAGCGACAGGTTGAGTTCTCGTAGCCATCTCGGAAACCCAGCATGCGGGTGAGACGGGTTTCGTTTCCCATCCTTCAGGTAGGACACAGTGTTCTACACGTCATAATGGCCCTCTGGTTGCTTTTTAACACGTGTGTTTTTAATTGTGCTTGTGAGGCAATGGCTGAAGAAGGAATGTATACAAGTACAGAGCAGCAGTGCCAAAGCGGAGAGGTTACCTGCCCCTCAGGATATGCCTCTCTGCTCCAGGGTGCCACAGGCGTCATTACAGCTGAAGTGGCAGCTGATGGTGTGTAGCAAAGATAATCTAACAAGATTTATGTGGCTTTTAGCTCTTTTGATGTTTTTCCCTCCTGAAGATGTGACGAAAAAGATCCTGGACTGCTTTAGAACTTACTAGGCTAATATGTTTTTGTTAGATGCAGTTACTGGTTGTATCAAAGGTTGAATTTTTTGGTAATTCATTTTATGTAATCCACAGATTTTTCTATAAGTAATTTGCAGTAACGGCAAGAGGATTACATCAGTTTGTGTAGCACAAGGATAAATTAATCCAAAATATAACATACCTCAGTAACAATGTGCAGTGAGAGGCCTGCCCTTTCATTTGTTCTCTTCAGTTATGTCTCTCTTAATTATAAACGAACATTGAAATACATACTGTTCCATCCAAAAATGTGCATGACTTTCTAGGGCAAGGAGGATTAATCACAAATGATAATTACAGTGCTAAGGGATAATATTTAAGACGTAATAAAATCTCCATTAAATTTGATGACACTGAATATATTAGAAGACAGGAAAAGAGCAAATCAAGCTCTAGTTAGGAAAATTAAATGTTCAACCTGTATCAGATTTGTGAAGTAATTTCTGGTGGAGTCATGTTTCTTATAATCCACTATCTTCATATCCAAGGGGAGAAGCTCCTGTAAAACCTGCACTTCCGAGTCTTCATCACTTTTAGTTTCTCTAATTACACTCTCTAATTACATTCTCTTGTCATAATTACAAGTACCCTTTTCCCTCCAGGACCACCATTTTGTTCACTACTCTTATGCCTGTTCTCGTCATAAATTAGCTTGTAAGCTCCTCCATGGAGTTTCTTTTTGGCCTGTCTTCACATCACGCCTTTTGGGGTAAAACAGCAATGGAAATAGCTATTTCTAGTAGTAAGGAATCATTATGTCAATGGGAGGAAGAGCATGATAAGCTGTGATCGGTCCTTGGGAGTCCTCTTTTTCCCCTAGTTTGTCCCTTTCAGCTCTCAGATCTTTACCCTTTTCTTAGATGGTTATAGTTTCCTGTGTTGCACACAACCAAGCATTTTAAGCTGATGTACATGGAAGAGGTGAAAGGACTAATTGTTTGTTGTAGACACCCTAACTACTTCAGCTAATGTGCTAATTCTGATTAGCTTGAGGATCTGAAAACGTCTTGCACACATTCTGCTGCCTAGTTGGGATTCAGAAATCTGTCTTTTCAAAGACTGGCATTAATCAAAAGCAGAGCATCTCAACACACTGTAGTACCATGAATCACAAGAAAGCACAGAGCCCTGGTTGTGTCAACTTCTGAAATGAAAGCATTGATAAGCAAGTGCCTCACACACTTAACTAAAATGTCAAAAGAAATTTTTGAGAGAAAGTTTTTATTTTCATGGTTTTGTTATTTATTTTCTATGAAACTTGGGGTTTTTTCATTATTATTATTTTGGCTTATTAATAACCTGATAAAGATTGCTGGAAACTAATTTTCATTAGGTTATTGTATTAGTTTCAGAATGAGGCAGAATTTGGTTCAAGTGAAATATGTGTGTCTGATAAGAGTGTTAAAGCTTCAAATAAAGTGGCTGGGAGAGGAAGACAAATTAATCCTGTTAGTTTTTTAGCTTGTTCTGTAAACTACAAGTGCAGGGTCAAATACTGTCTTGGCACAGCTTTAGTGACAATTTGACCCTCTACCTTCTACTCTGAAAGTTTCTATTAAATTTACAAAATGCATAAAAGACCTGTGTGTAACCCACTCTATTGTAAATTAAGACAGATTTGCAAGACCTTACTTTATTCAGATAATCTGGATGCTAACCAAAAACTAGAAATTTGGCCAGAGAATTGGTTGTTCTGCCTTTCAATGCATTGATCTTAAAGAAAAACTGTTTTCCAGCTGTTAAGACAGATTTATCTCAGGGGAACTAATCCCACAGCGATATCAGCTGAAGGACATCAGCTTGTGGAATAGAAAGGAGGTTCTTGTGAATATTGCTCTGAGAAGTTAGAGTTGATTTTTTTTTTCCCTTTTTTTTTTTCCCCCCCTCTTGTTCTCAATGCCATTTAGTTAATGACTATCAACGATGGTACTACAAAGATGGTGTTTGGTGTGTTTGCTTTTTACTGGCCTTCAGTTTCAGTGTATCATATAGATACTGCTGTATTCAAAGTGTTAAAAATTACAATTGAAGGTTTGGTAAGTACCTTTAACATTCCTAAGATGGCAAGGTATAAACTGTAAGGCCAACTGATTTGATAATAGACTTTGAGGAGGAAAAATGCAAACAAATAGTTGTTGTTTGGCAGTTGATGTTTACTAAGAATCACCTCTCCCTAATTTCAGAGTTATTTCTACAATGGAAATTATACATGCTGTCCCTTTCATGACATTGAATTATTCAAACCGTAAAGATTTTCTTCGTGGATTTTGTCATTGTAGATCAGTTCTGAAGTGTAGAAACGGTGGGCAAAATGACGCTGGAACAGGCTTTTAAGAAGCGTGTATTAACCAAAGACTGGACATGTCTTTGTCTTTTTTTTTCTTCCCCCTGCAGCTTCTCTGAAGCCCATCCGTGACTGCACACGATTTGATTCTTATTCTGAGCCGTTGCCAGGCAGTCAGCAGACTCGGGACTTCAGTCGGATGGAGGTAAGAAGGTGTACGTAGGGTAGTTACCTTGCTGAGCACAGAGGAAGAGCCCAGCTTCATGATGACTGTGGTCTGTGAAGCAGCAGGACTGTGAGTCTTTGAAGAGGACTTTAGGAGTCTCTGAGCTAACCGTTAAGCTATCTCAACCCTTTCTCTCAGCAGTTTTTTTTTCAGTATGTGGAAAGGGTGGACAGGCTGTTCAGAAGATGCCCCTGCAAAATGGTGTCACAGAGGGACTCCAGCTGGGCACGATGTTGGAGCATGTATAGAGAAATACACCCTACCTGGGCTGCATTTGCCCATCCTGTGTTGGAAGCCAGCGATGGAGGGCAGAGCCCACGCTGCAGGAGAGGCACAAGGACAGTGCTCTGGTGAAATATCTCCTGAACCTGAATGGACCAAAAAAGTCAGGGTTCAGGTGCAGACCCAGTTCTAGTCAGGCAGTCCTAACCATCTGGCACTTGAGTGTTTCTTCTGTTTACAGAGCTTCATTTCCATACTCACTCTTCCAGTTTTGATGATGAGAAGAGAAATGATCTTGGCTTGTTCTTGCTCCATGTACTTTGCTTCTTTGGAAAGTGAAATGATCCCAGATTCAGTACAGTGTGGTCATGGATAGTTCTGCTGTAGGTGATTGTCTCCTTTTTAATATCCATCCCTTATGTAGTCTAAAAAACTACTATGTAAGGGTCTAGACAGTGATTGTAAGGAGCTGGAAAGAGTGTTTTGAGGGAAGAATGGAGATCCGCAGTATCATAATAGGTACCAGCCTTGTGATGAAAGACTGTTGCAAGCAAAACTAAATTAAGGAGAAGAGTTTATCACTGAGGTTAAGGTATGAAACTTGAAAGATCCTGTAAAGCTGAACTAACCATGGTCAATGACTTGTGCCTGGATATTGCAGCTCTGAGTATATATGCTGTGGGATTTAAGGGTTTAGTATTTAAGGTAGTGAATCAAATGGCAGACTGACTGCAAGACTGGGTCTGACGCTGCTTCCAAGTTAAAAAGTAATGGTATGTCATGCCAGGTCAGCAAGGCTGCACTCCAGTTATTTCCTTCCCTTACCTTGCTCTGGGGAGGTCCTGGGTCAGAACCCAGCTGTTCCCTCCTCAAATGGCATGACCAAGCAGACTCTCCTGCTGCTACAGAACACAATGTTGGCTTTGGGCAGTGCTGTAGCCAACAATGTGACCATCCAGTGTATCTTCCAGAGCTGTTAAAATATACGCAGTCTCCCCAGTGCTCTCCCTGGGAGATGTTTCTCTTTGTACAGCAGCTTGGCCGTACAGGGTGGTGAAAGCAGCGCTGGTCTTCTGGTTGCATGGGCTGCTGTGTGTTGGTAGCACAGGCAGGTCCTTCACCGTGGCCCAGCAGCCTGGTCCCTTTCATATGGCCTTATTTTGGGAGGGTGGTTCACAGGGAACTGTGAGATTGTGCCACAGGCCACACTGTGCTAGTGCACCTTCACTGTGAGGTCGTGTGGCAAAGCTCAACAGCCCCTTGAGACTGAGCCTTGTTAGCATACATGCATATTGCTCTGTAATTTAAACAAGCATAAGAGGCAAAATTCAAGTTGATTTGTGTTGAAAACTCATTTGCTGATGTCAGCATGTGTATATATACGTAACTCTATTTCCAGACTGCAGTAAAAGTCAACGGGGCATTTGAGTTAACTCACTGCATCAGCTTAAGATACTTGTTTTTAGAGATAATTATTTGTCCTCTACTTAAAAACTGTCACATCCCTGCTGGGATGAATTTTTTTTGGTAGGCAAGACTCTTGAGTGTCAGCTTTTCTCTTTCACTTGCATTTTCATGTGCATATACAAATACCCATGCATATATAAAAAAAGATAGAGATCTAAAATTAAATTGTATTAAAAGTATAAATACATGATTATGTAGCTTTTATGCACATAACTAGAAAGCTTCAGCTTATGTAACTTCTTGACTTCAGGATCTACTTCGGTATCTCTATAGCCAAGGGTGCCCTTGTTTTTGTTAGGATGCTGGTTTTGCAAGCGATTACCCAGATCTGGAAGTAGTCTTTGGTTATTTTGCAGAGTTGTGAGGAAGTTTTGCTCTTTAGTAGCGCAGGCTTTTCACTGTGAGAATACAATGTTCTTTTCTATATTTCAGAAAGCTGAGAAGTCTTGTTTTCAGAGTCATCTTGTGTTTCTTAGAAATAAAATGTCATTTCAGTAACCTAACCAATACAATTTTATAATCTTATTAAATGTCTGGTTTTTAGGCTGTTCTTGTATGTGGTCCTTGAATGTATGTGCAGAGTAAGGATAAATCTAGGAGGAGATTATTTCCTAAGCAACTATATTGTGGCTTTTTGCTTTTTAGATTTTTCTGCTGAATTGGAGATGATAAGAGTAGGAATATTATAGTAATAATCAAATAGGCATAAAAATATAGAAGGTATACGGCACAAAATGAGAAAAGAAAACAACAAAAAAACCCAAGTCCACCATTTAATTTTTAATTTTTAATTTGATTTTCAGCAGTTAAGCTTTCAGACCTCTTTTGTCTTATCTCTGGGCTCTCCTCCTTGAGACATTCTTACCATAACTGCCAATAGCTTGCAGATTACTGTGCTGACTTTGTAGTCGCATAATGTTCTTTAGGGAACAGCTGGATCTTCTGCTTCATTCTGAGGTTCTTGCAAGGTGGCAGGATGTTCTGCAAAATCAGGGTATTTTTATGGCTAGGTTGAAAACAAAGAAAAATCTGTAGCATGAATGCCTGCCGGCTAAACACAGATAATGTTACCTGACTGTCACAATTGTTTGACTGATTTTGCTCCATTTCTTTGCTGTCTGGGCCCTAGACATGAAGGGCAAAGCTCTCAATTCATTTCTTTCATGGCCCTGTTATTTTGGTCCTTTGTTATCCACGATTAATGGACTGGAAATTATGTTCTTAAAACTGATTTGAGAATGATTTTGACTTTTTTTTTTGTTCAACTGATGTTTTAATGTTCAGCATTAATACATCGAATGAGTATCGTTTGGAAGGTTAGTCATTAATCTCCCATTCACCTCTCTCTGTGGGAAATGCAGTAATTCACTGTTGCAATTTAATTTGTAACTTGGCTACTTGAGGAAATATAGTTTAGATACTTGATCACTACATTAAAAATATTATATTATCAGTGCAATCAGTTATGCATTATCTCCATGTCTTTGTCTCTTTCCACCAGTCATCAATTTAGGGCTGTTTAATTTAATTTCGGAAGACCATTTTTACTGTGACTGCTGAATTAAATTAGAGTACTGCAATACAATGGAAACCAGTTTTGAATGCATCCATAAAGAAAATAATGGCAAGACACAGGTTACCTGAATGCTAGGTTTTGCTAAACTTACAGAATCACAGAATCATCAGGGTTGGAAAGGACCTCTGAGATCACCGACTTCAACCATACACAGAGACCGCTAATGTTATGCCCAAGAATGAAAAGGGTGACTGCTTTTTATTAACCGAATAGGGTTTGTTTTCCTGTATTTTTTCTTGAGCTTTTGTCTCCTGCTCTGTTTCTGGTCTGTCTTTTCCTTTTTTTTTTTTTTCCCCATGTCCATTCCTCTGCCTCTTTTCTACAAGATTTCTCCCTGCCAAAAGCTTAAAGATAAAATAGAATATTTCACACTATGTACATAAAATGACTGGCTGAGTCTGCTCTAAGCTCCCTCAGAAGTGTCATGCTTTCAGTTCATTGAAATTTGTGAGAGTCATTCCATAGATTCAAGCATGCACTGAATTAGGCCTTTAGTCTGATGATCTTTAGAGTGTCAGGGCTAGCTAGGGATGTGTTTTGTTTAAGCAGTTTCAGACTCCTCAAGCCATACTTTTGCTATGTTACTTCCCCAGAAGAGTTAGGGAATCTGATGTGCAACTCTACAAAATAGATCTTGTTGCCCTTTCCTCAGGGCCTGAACTTCTTGAGTTATTGACTTAAGATTTTGTTTGCTTTTTTTTAATGTCTGCAAAATCTATGTTTATGAATTCTATTTTTATTTTTTTTAGATCCAGTGGATTGTAACATCTTCCATGCTCACTGGAAAAAAAAAGCTAGCATCACCTAATATTTAGGGAAGGTTGGGGTTTCTGAAATCTGCTTAATTGTTGTTCTGGGTGAAGAGTAGAATTTGTCTCTGGTTCCTTGTTAGCTATGTAGCAGAATTTACCAGAACAACACAGGCCTGTATTAAAACTTGCTGATGAAATAAAGAAAAGTTAAGGAACAAGACTGGTGAGCAGTTCCCCGTTTTCCCATCAGAGGCTTCAATGAGTCTTCAGCAGACACACACTGATGAAATTAATTTTTCCCATCTCAGTGACTGCCTGTTGAAAGAAGAGCATAGTCCGAGGGTCGCCCACCTCAGCCGGAAGGCTTCAGGTGCAGAACTACTGAGCTCTGCAGTATGGCTTGAGTTTTGGCTAGAGAGTCTGTGCTGATGGAGACTGAGGCCCACGAAGGGGCTGGGGAAGGTTTCTTCAACCCACACACAGATGTTATACCCAAAAAGAAAAGAAAACAGAATGACATTCCTCTGTTGCAAGGAGTCTTTCCTTACGTGTAGTCCTTAGTTCCTCGTGAATTAGTGTTGAAGTGCTTTTTGAGCTAAGTTCAGGCATGGAACTGCTGTACCTTGAAAAGCAGAGTTACAATTGTCTTTTTGAAGATCCTCCATGCTTCTTTATTTTGCAAAGCAAATCGTGGTGCAAGAGAGAGTATCGCCTTTATTTGTGTTGGTCTGTATTCTTAAATGTGACTGTGGAAATGCGGGTGCTGTGCCAATCAGTATAATAAATATGTTTTCTTTCTTTAAGAAGGCATCAGCTGAAGAGGTACCTGATAACTCTGCCCTGTTACAAGAAGCAAAGAAAGGACAAGAGGACAAACAAGGTATTCAAATAAATCACTCCTTCCCACTGCTTCCTGCTCTCCCCCTCCCCTTATGGGTTAAATTCTGTGTGTTATTAGTATTTCCATATTTTTGCTGACAGAAGCAATAGTATTTTTAATTTCTAAGCGGGCTATGTGTTGCTATAGATTTAAAAGGAAGTTGCTGCTATTGTTGAAGCTGAGATGATGACAAATATTGGATGTGTTTGCTTCAAAGTTAGTTCTATCATATGTGAATGGTATAAAATGCACCTTCTAAGATATGTCCAGTCCTAAGACTATTCATTAAAACTTCTTATTTTAACAAAGTTGAAATTGTTATCAGGAATTTTGGAAGAGTAAAGGCTACATTGTGCCAAATGTTGGATTTCCTTTCTTGCAAAAAATAGAAATACTTCAAAATTAGTTTTTATTCCTATATATATATATATATATATATATACAAAAAGCACTTATGTTTTCTTGCAAAACAAGAAAAGCTTTGGACAAACTGGGTTGAAAATAATTAGTTTATTTCAGTTGAAATCTCTCAGTAGCAAGCCCTGTGAAATTGGTGTTTTTCTATTTCTGCTCAGCAGCTACTAGGGCTTCCAGAATGGGTGCTATATCATCACAGTTACTCCCTGTTTTATGGTCATTCCTTGACCTTTCAGGTCCTTGCTTGTTGTCCCTTTCCCTCAGCTGTGGAAACAAAACAGTTGAGGGTATTCAAAAACAGGTTGTCAGATTTGATGGGTGTTTGTAAAACATTTTGACAAGTCAGCATAATCCAAGAAATTAATGTTTTCTTGAGAAGGTTTGTTTTGTTGTAAAATTCATAATGGGCAGGAGCAGGACTTGAACCTTGAAGGTTATTGCTTTTGTATGTCTAGGGCAGATTTACTTCTTATTTGGGGAATCATTTTTTCTTCCCTGTGAAGGTAAAAAACCTGTGCTTTGCTCTTGGTAGCTGTTATATGAGATGAGAAGCTGTTTTGGTACGTGCAATCCTTCAGGGCTGAAGATTTGCTGTATTTATAACACAGATTTCTACCTTCTCAGCCAAAGAACAAATGCTCTTGTTCTACCATTTATTGCTATTCTGACAGATGAGAGAGCAGATTGCTCTCCTGACTGAGGACATCTCCCCAGAAGTCAAGAACCTGTAGTTCAGGACTGTAGAAGCAAATTTTCCTGCTTTTTCAAAACCATACAAGTAAATTAGCTCCACTCTGTCGAGTTATAATATAGTTAAACGTGGAAGATAATGTAAATAGAGCTGGATCACTAGAACCAGACTTTCCCCACTTTTATTTGATAAAGGCAGACGGAGACAAAAGACTTCATTCCAAGTGGTCATTTTTAATATTGTGTTTTACAGTACATTAAAATAGGCCACGATGCATTAAGAATGCCCTAAGTCATTAATAAGGGATGCATTGGCATCAGTGGAAGAGGGGAGTAGACACAAAGGCTGAGACCCTAAATTTTAACCCTGGCTGTGTCCATACCATATGATGCTTCCTGGGGGAGGCTGGTGAGGGTACAGTGTCCAGAAGCAGCCAGCCTGTCACACATCATGGCTTTCCAGGTTTGTAACTTGGGGAGAGATGAATCCCAGTTCTGCCAGGTGTCACCAGCTGCTGTCTGTGTGAGAGAGAACTCTGTGTCTCTTGAGACAGGAGTCTGTGGATTTAGACACCAACACATACACACCATCTCTCCCCCTGCATCCCCTGCCCTGGTTCTCAAAATTTGGGATTATTTTGTGTTTCGGGCACAGGCCTTTCTATTCTTGACTCTTGTCCTCTTAAAAATTGTTACTTTTTTTGACTTCTTGGGTTTTCTGAGGGTATTTGGCTACTTCTGTTTTGTTTTCAAGTATGTTTAGCATTATTAGATATTCTAAGTAATACCAGTTTAGGTGCTCCTTTCTCAGAGCTGATACTTGTAGATTTTTACATGCACATACGTAAAGTAACTTTCACTGGTTTTTATTTTTTTTTATTAAGCTCTTAAAGTAAGCACTGCTCTCAAAACAATACCAAAGGAATTTCAGCACTTGACTGTGAAAACAGGTAAGAAGAAAAAAATTGGTGTGTTACTTCCATTAGAATTTTGATGGAATATTTTTGTATCACATTTGATTAATTCTTTTAAGATCCTTTTTGCTGAAACTAGCTTTTACCTCATAACGACTATTACTTGCAAAATTAATCTTAATTAGTACTTCAGGTTGTCAAAAGTTTTTCTTGCTTTCTTTCCCTTGTTAACAGACGTGTGTTCTCCATGTGTGGGAAATGTTTTTAATGTAGCATTTTGTAAGGAGTCTGAATTTTGGGGTTTTTTGTACTACAAACAAGATGTCAGAGCATGAATACGGTACCTCTTGATAAAAGCTCTTCTCAAGTGTTAAATAAGTATTCAATAACTATTCTGAAATGGCCTGTTTCTTTTAAAAAATGAGCTTTCTTATTTTCTGTCAAGGAGCTTAAGGGTTGATAGCCTTTTGGAAACACAGACCTTGTAGCACTTACAGCACTGAAGTAAGCTTTTGATTTGAGGGGTGTTTCTTTCTTGAAACCATCCCTGATTTTTTCCTCTCTCCAGCTTCAACATACACTCCTTGTTCTTGTCATAGTGGAAAGTGTTATTTCTGGAACGGCATGTCTCAAAATTGCTTAAATGCTCCAGAAACTTCCCATGTGTCCAGTTCAGTTCATCAGACCTCTCTTGCCTTCCTCTCTGTTAATCTGCTTCCGAGAGTGGTAGGAGCATTCGCAAGACCTCCCTAGTCCCAGTCAAGCTCAAATCTGGACTTGCTTTCATTTCCTTTTACATAAATGTTTTTACTCTTGAAGATATCCTTGATTAAGAAAGCTGACCCCACTTGTCTGTCACAGCAGTTCTGTCTTATAGCTCAATTTATTCATGGCTGCTGAACAGCTGCATGCCTCATTTCCCAACTCTTTTTTCTCCTGGCTTCTTCCCAAACACTTGGCAGCTGCCAGATTTCCCATCTTCAGGTCCTATTCTCGAATGATTTCTGCTTCTCCTTCTCACACACACAGTCTTACACTTCCCTCTCGGGGAAGGAGGAGGGTGGTTGTGAGATTTTTCGGTTCTGTTCTCTTCCTCGACACTGTGCCCAAGGCAGTTTTAATTTAATTTCAGCACTTAGGTATGTATAGGAGGAAAAAACCCCTATTGTCACTGGTGCATCTCCTTTGCCACTGTCCTTTTTCCCCCATGTCCTTCATCTCCAAGTCAGGGAGGTCTTCCGGATGCTGCTGTGCTCCTCTAGAAGTGTTGCTGTGTTTGTGTATTAGGGAGACGATGGCAGAGTTTCACCCCATCATCATGACTGTTACAGCAGGGGTTTCACCCTCGCTGTCCTGCCTGTTGAGGGTTTGAGCAGCACATTCTCAGGTTCTACGATGCAGTTGATATTAGCATTTGTGGATGCAGTGGGCTAGATACAGCCAAGTAATTGAGTGGTTATTTTGGAATTGGTCATCATTCTTCAAAGGTTATTATAATCATTAACCTTCAGGATGAAAACTCCATTGGGATGAAGTGGGAGGAATTTTACATCCTTCTTTGGTTGTCCATTTGGGCTATTTATGGAAATTCAGGAAAGATGATACTGCTGTAGTTCATTATGGGAAAGTTTTCTTTGCCATCAGGAGGACTAGAAATTTGAAGTTAATAAAAACTTTGTGCTCAGCGTCTCCGAATATCTGGCCAGTTTATTTAAGCTCCAAAGGGCAAGATCATTATTGGCCTAGGGCATTTAAAGGATTAAGGGCCAAATTTGTTGAGCATTTGAATTGTTCATTTCTACTTAGGCCACCAATAACAGGTAGTAGATGAGTCAGTGTGAGTGATTTAAACTATTATGGAATTCTTTGTTTTTTTCTTTAGCAGTGTAGCATACTTGCACCTTTTATGGTACAGTTTTCCACCAGATAATCAGCCTGTAAAGCAAGGATGCACCAGCTGAGTATAAGCCATCAGGCTACAGCCAGAAGTTACTTAGCCTGCATCCTTAGAAATGTTTAAATAAAGTTGTATTGGCAGAGGGGAATGGGGGCAGTTAAATGCCCAAAATGGGAACTTTCATGGCCTCCTGTGATGTGAACAAATAAATAAGAGTTCATCATCGTATATGATTTTGTTTAGTGCAGACCAAGCTGTTCAGTTCATCAGGTTACACTACTCCAGGAGTTGTACAAACTTAAATAATAAATGCAATTAATTTACTTAACAGCTTTAATTTTATATCAGCTTCATATAAATTAGTCTTGTGTATCCATAGCAATAGAAATATGGAAAGTTCATGAACTGGATAAATAGTTCTCTGTCATCTGGAATGATTATGTGGGTGGTGTGTGTCTAAACCTGCACCTCAAACACAAAGTACTCACAGACTGAGTGTACCAAAGTAACTGCACATTTTATGTGCACATACGTGGAAATCTTGTCACAATTATTTGTATGTTGTAATAATGAACTACCTGCTGCATAGTATTTTTATATTATACTTTTTTGAAAGGGCAAGCTATGTCTGGGTATTGTGTAATTGTAGCCTTGGATTTCTTGATTTTTTTCAAAAGCTTAAAAGAAAATCCTTGGCGATAGTACTGCATTGCTATCCTTTTTTTATGGGTAGTCATTTTGAGATTCTCTCTTCCTTGTATGCTTTCCTATTTACTTCAACAAGATGTCCTCGGAGAGTTTGAATGACAGTTTCACCTGTCGTTTTTTAGAAGAAAGACTTTATAAAAGAAGTATGAACAGAATTATGGCCTCTATAAAAGAAGGAAAATTTGCTGGTTCTTAAACATGGCTTAGCTTGGAAAGGATTTATACTTCCTATTTCTAAGTGGCATGTATTTAATAATTGTGCATGTAATTTAATAATCAGCAATTGGAAAAATTGGGTCATATGGCTATGGGGAAGCAATTTCTAAAGTTGCATTCTCTGGGAATTTGACACAGAGAGGGAGAGGAGGATTATCACCACTGCGTATTTTAATAATAATTCTTTCCCCCCCCTTAGTTGCTAGGAAGAGTTTATTGCACAGAAATCTGGAATGACTGTGAGCCAGGTTGGTGGTGACAGTAATCTACTAGAACTTGGTTCATAAGTGGGTTTTTGTGTTGCTGCCAGCTACATTTGGGTTTATTCCATCCAAAGCACCAACTAGCACTTCATGACCTTTAAAGCAGTTTCCTTTATGAAGAAATAGCGTGTGGCTATACATGTGCCATATGCTGCTGTTTGTCTTCTGTAAGCCTAAAGCCTCCTATGGAGGGTATAGGCAGTAGTACAATGCAAGCCATTATACAGTCAGTATTTGCCAGCTGCTACCACAGGTAGCTCCAGCTCTGTGTATTGGAGGTCTGTTGTATTCTGAGGTAGAACTGCAGCGTAGCTGGTGATAAATGTCTGACTTTGGAGTAGGCGTATGTCTGGAGGAAGCTGCAAGCTCTGAGAATTGTTTTCTTTTCCCCCAACCTACTTGCTTCTCTTAAGTGTTGTACCTTGATTAGCAGAATAATGGGGAAAGTGGGAGGATTCACTTTGTGTGTGCACTGGGATCATTGATGCTGCTGCAGTACCTTGAGGATATCTCAGTGGGCTGAATTTGAAAGCAGTCTCACAGATATGTTTTCTCAAAATTATCTGATGTTAGTAAGGAGAGTAACAGAAAAGTCACAAAAAGACTATGTAAACCAAGGAACAGCCTCGAGGAATTACCCAGAGAAGGTAAGTCAGCATTGTTCTTTTCATATCACATAGAGCCTGCATGTGGCAGGATATTTGGAATTCATCCAAATAAAAGAAACCGATTTTTACATTGATAGAAATGTGTTTGATAAACACCTAGCCTTTAAATCTTTTTACCTCCAAATACCTTTCTTTCCCAATGTCAAAGTAGTCTCAACCTGATGTGTTAATTTTTTTTTTAAAGTGTGGTAGTAAGAAAATGTACGTTTACACTAATTAAAGTATTTAGGAAGGACATAAACCTTCATGCTTTGGGAAGCTGGGCAATGAATGAATTAGGATTAAGATGCTTTCTGTAAAGTTTAGGGTATTCTTTATGTTGTTTTGTCACAGATACATCCAGGAGCACAGGTCAGAGCTGTCAGACCTATTACTTTTCCTGCATTCTGATAATTCAATTAAAAGGTGAAGGTCTGGCTACTTGGGGGCTTTTGAATTCTTAGGACCTTCACTCACTACAAAAACAAAAGGGAAGGAGAACTGAAAATCAGTCCCCATTGCTCATGTGAGATGAGCACACTCTCACATCCACATTTGCAACAATCATGTTTTTAGTGAAAACTGATCCTTCAGCTAAAGGTGTTTATTTAAAGTATGATGGTTTAGTGGTTCTTTTTTCTTTTCCATTTCAGCTGCTCAGGAATCTAATGCACTTAAATCCAGACCACGATCCAGGTAATGCTTTCATTTCTTTTTTCAGGAGGAGTTCCTCTGGTGTTAGAGACAAGGTGCAAGAACTCCTGTTGCATCTTTTAATTTTTATTTTTTTTAATTGCTGTTGTGCTGGAAGTCCAGCTCAGATAAAAGATTCACCAGGAGAGATCTGTAAGCTGTAGAATCTACATAAGTACTGCCTAGAGCCCTGCGATCTCTGGTCATAAGGCACTAGGACTTTTGCCTGTCCATCCGGCCCTGCAGCCTCATCGAGGTGGTGAATGCTTCCAGCCCTGCCCCAGAGGTGTTGTGGTGGGACAGTGGGGACCACCTCATTTGCAGGAGAACATTCCCAGCGATTTTGTGCTCTTGAAACCTATACAGTGGTTGCATATGGAGGGAGACACTGCACGCTCCCACAGGAACAGTGATTGTAGCTCAGCTTTTGGATGTGGGTGAGTGAATCCTTTCGTTGGTGTGCCTGTACCTCACTATGGCTGGTTGATGTGTGATGGAAGGACGTATAGACTTAAGCCATTGTGTGCTAGAAGTGACAACTCCTGAATTTGGATGTTTGAAAGAAAAGGGAAACCTGTGCCAGAAAATACTGTGTATGAATGGGTTGGGTTCGGCTGTTCGCCATTCTGGTGTATAGCCATCTCATGTATTGAGCTTCAAACATTTTTTTTAATTTTTTTTTGGTGCTAGTTAGAGGGCTTCATTTCCTTTTCTTAGTAACGAGAGTATAATCAGGAGCTCTGTCCTTAAAAGCTTGTCAAAGCCTGGTAATGAGAGAGGATCATCTATAAGCATGTTGAATGAAGATTGAAATCCTGTCTTTTAAGGACCTACAACCAGGAAGGCTGAACTGGCTAGTGAGCTGTCTTCTGCTGCTAGCCAAAGCTTTTTAGTTTTCATACTGGTTTAAATTTTCTTGCTGTGTTACTGAGTCACTTGCAAATATGCAAAAGATGTGTAAGAAGTATTTTATGCAAAAAATGCATAAAATAGCAAATGCTTAAAACAAGTTTGTAAAACGTCAGTTGAATGGAACTACTGCCTCACATCTGACTGTATGTCACTACTTCAGTGCAGAAGTTGAGACTAAAGATTCCTGAGCACATCCTTGAACTCAGACCTTCTGCTCTGCTTGCCCTTTGTAGCCTGGAGGGCTCGGTAACCTCGAGGGTCTCTGTCTTCAGGTGTGCCAACCACCAGAGCCTACGATTTGAGTCTGTTACAGCTTTCAGCTCTGGACCCCAACTTTCTAGCGTAAAGTGTGCAGATACTTAGGAAGTTCTTATGCTGACTCCTACCTGACTTTCAGCTGACAGGTCTGCCTGTTGCAAGCAACAATTCACAGTCACAGGGCTCTGTGTGCTACTGCTGGGGCAGGCACATTTTTGCCTGGTAGCTGCTATCTTACTCAGTCTTTTAAAAAAAAGTTCAAAATCTCAAACTGTTAGGCTGAGCAATTTCAATGCAAGTAAAATATACACCACATAACATGGAAATTAAAAGTATAAAACCTTAAGATCCTGGTTCAAAGCTTTCCCATTTATTTCAGGGTGGTTGACTTAGGTCTGATATGGCGAGGTTATGGAAATGAAAACTCTACCAAGTCAAAAAAATCAGCATCAACAGAGGTTTTTGTGTAACATGTAAATTTTGAAGCAATTGTGGCTTTCACTCCTGTATTTATTTTAGTTTACATCAGAATCATAGGATCAGCATTGCCAAATGTCTGTCCCGCTGAAGAGCTGTTTTCTAACAACAGCCTGTTTGGCAAAAAACCAACCTGTTTCCCATGAGTGGGAGATATTTCTGTTCTACTCAAATGTGGTTTTGGTCTTGCCTGTCATGCGTGATGTGTTACAGTAAGTGTAATATCTCACATTGTCAGTGCTTATTTTCAACAAAGCTCTCAGCCTTGCAGAACAACTAGTAACTACAGCAGCTGAAAAATATTGGACACTACTCAGCAAAATCAAATTTCTGAGCAAATGCCCTGCATTGGGATTAATGGATTGTGGAAGGGCCTAGAAAGATGTACTGAGACATGTATTTCACCAGTGTTGGTCACTTTGGAGCCATTCAGTTTTTCTGGATTTTGTGGAATTTGGTGACTGTTTGCTATGAAAAAAGTATTCTGTTAGAATATTATAAATTACTAAATGTGTACTTGCAAGAGGTAGGTTGAAGCTGTAGCTGTTTAGCCGCTACCGCTGCAATTGGGAAAGGCAATAGAAACTGTTGGGGGGAAATTTTTTTTTTTGACTTGGGTTTATTCAAAATAGTTGTTTCATTTATCCTGTTGACTATTAAAAGTTATGAAAGAAGGCCTGAAGCTGTGGTATAGAAGGCCTTAAAAAATGCTAGCCCTGTAAGTGCGACTTGTTGCTTTCCTCAGATGTGTTTGGTCCCTCTGTTGCCAAATAAGTTTGTTTTGTTATGAGGGGGAACTTTATTCATTAGGGTAAGGAATTTCCACCATGAACCCCGGTTCTGGTCAGTGTATTTTCAGGTACTATTTCTTGTAATTGTTTAAAATGAATTTCTGAAATATTTTCTGCTTTCTCCCCTGTCTTCTTCCTTAGGTCTTACTCTAGCACATCAATAGAAGATGCTATGAAAAAGGGAGAAGAGCCCCCTACTCCACCTCCAAGGCCACAGAAATCACATTCCAGGGCTTCCTCTTTGGATCTGAACAAAATATTTCAACAAAACACACAAGGTTTGCTTTCTTTTCCTTTTTTGAGACCACTTAGGTTAGCTGCATACTTGGCAACTTGATCTGTTTGCACAAATGCTTGACAGTATGTGCACATGCTCACCTTTGCTATAGACAGCAATACACTACAGAACAGCAAAAGTTGCACTTTCTTGCATTACATTGGCACTGAGGGGAAAAAACACTATTGCCATAATTAAAGTGATGATAATGTTTTCTGGCACGATAATGGGATGTTTAACATATGGTAGTCTGTCATCACTGACTGTTTATAGCTAGTCTGGCTATTTAGACAACTCTCATCAGTAACTACAATATATTTGATTTTTATTACTATTTATTTTTTGCAGTTCAGAAGCAGGAAGAAAAGCCTTAATGTTTAAACTGGGAGAAAGTAAAATTTCTCGTGTGCAAACATTTTTGATGTTGAAGTCTTCCATATGCATGGGGGCAATTAGAAGTCATTCTTTGAGTAAAGAGAAAGGGTAATTTGATTTGACACGGGTGCACGTTGAAGGGTAGCTAGAGTGAACTGAAAGAAAACGGCTCTCCAGCGTGTTAGTGTTTGAGCATTCCTTTTGCCTCACAGAGTGAGAGGTAGAAAGTGGAGCTGTTTGCTTAGAGCAGCAGTCACCCAGCATCGCTGTGTGCTTTGGCAGCGTCCTTGAACCAGACCAGAGCACACCAATCATCTGACTCAAGGACTAGGTTAAATGTGGTCATTTTTATGCTTCACAAGAAAGCCAAGGTTCGACTGTGTCAAGTAATGTTTTAACTGAGCTCTCTAATGTGGTTGTTGGAGTAGAAAAGTAAGAGTTTCACCTCTTGCTATATGGGATGTTTTTTTGTGTGCAAACACCAGACAGAATTCAAGAATGCTGCTATGTGTGCTGAACGCTGAAACTCATTAGGAATAAACACTGTTGTTTGTTTTCTACCTTACAGAGTAGCAATTCCAAATCTTTGACTATGGTTCCTGTTCAGGGATCTGCTGCCTCAAATTTTGATTTCATTATACATCAAAATAAACCCCAAACAGAGCCAAGTACACATTTTCTAGGGCAGCAAATCCTCTCAGATTCCAGATAAAAAAATATAACTGAAAGGAAATAAACTTGGATTTCAGTTTCTCTTGGAACACACATGAGAGGAGAAAGTAAATTGTCAAAGACGTCATTCTGTGAATGAAATGCAACATCTTGTTTTTGAAATGGATCGTCTTGAAAGTCACCATTACTTTTGAAGTAACATGATTTCTTCTGGGCAACTTAACAAACTTATAGTTACGGCGAGTACAGGAAAGGGTAACTTTTCCTATCAATACTTTTTGGAGGGTTTCTTCACTGGAAATGAGGCAACTAAGTAAGGTTAGGCAGTTGATTGCTTGAAAAAAAAGAAAGTGCTTTGGACATCCTAAAACTCCTCATCGTATTCAATTCAAATTGATGGCTATTAATAGTTGGAAGGAAAAATGGTTCTAGATTGGCAAAACCTGAAGTGTGCTACCAAATTGCAGAAATGTGGACGGTCTCCCAGGAGTTCAGCTTCTTCCTCTACTTGCAGGGTGTTGGCTTGTAATTTTTTTGCTCTCTTGAATGTCCCTTGGTGGCAATACTAAATATTTGTGGTGGTCGTCTTCCTCTAATGGAGCTGTTCTCTTTTGTGTCAAAAATGTTAATACTCATGAAAGAATAAGGAAGAATTTGTAGCCTTGGAGGATTTGAGGAAGAATTTGTTGAACAATTTGTAGCCCACCCCAAAGAAGGAATCCAGTTCAAATAAATCTCCATCATCAGAAGCAAGGGATTAACTCAACCCATCTCAGCACTCCCAAATGCCATGATGGATTTACCTTGCTCTGCTTTGACGTAAAATGTCTGCATTGGGAGTCATATTCTCAGTTATTCACTGTATGATGAAACGTGCATGCTTTTTCCTGTCATTCCAGTTGTGATTCTGCAGCATCCTATTGAGAATGGGATCTTACACAGCTGCTTTCTTTTCTTCCACCTCTCTTGTTTTGATCACCTCACTTTTTCTTCATCCTTTTCCCTATGGATTGGTAGAAACGCCAGTCTCATAATTTTCAGATACCTTTTTCATCTAGAGACAGTTCTTCCTCAGGGAGCGGTCATTGTTTCAGGGCCAAGCTCTTCACTGAGGTGCAATTTGTGCTTTTTAAAAAGGCAGTTTGTAGGGTTTGAGCACTGTCACCTTAAACCAAAGAGCCTCTCCCAAATGAAAGCGCTTGCCTGTGTCTGTGTGAAGTAAATTGCACACAGTTGTATAATAACAAGCTGTATTGCTATTTCTGCTCACAGTATAAAAATGAAGTTAGAATAGTTTCCATCTGCCATCAGAATATACAGTTACAAATTTACAATATAGATGACGTAGTGGCAATGTGCTATTTAGGTTTCTTGGCTGTTGGGATAATACAGCCTGGCATAAATATTGAGCACGATGTGTTTCAGTCCACAAGTTACTTGACTGCTTTCTGACCTAACGTACTCTGGACTGAATTTTTACTTTAACATTTTCTCCCTGCCTGCCTGCCTTCCTTGGTTTTCAAAAATAGTCTCACCGTTGTAGCTGAGCCCCAAAAATTAGCAGGAATGACCATCCCTTCTAGCACCACTGTATTGGCTAGTGTCAATAGAAAAAATCAGTCTCTAAAATCGTCCATTTTAATAGCTATAGGGTATGTCTTATTTCATTAGAATAATCCCATTTTGGCAGGTTAGTTTTTGTCCTACTAGGTTTTCTTCAGGAAAAAAAAATGGTTTTGTGAGTTTGGTGGATAAACTTGTTCCCACAGCAGCAAAGGGGCACTCAGTAGTATTGAGTTTTATTTTCAGTTCTTCATTGGTCAGGTTGATCCATAAGTATCACTTCTCTAATTGTAAAGCCATCAGTGGTTGGGAGCATTTCTTTTGTTCATTTTTCAGGTGCAGAAAAAGAAAAATCTCTTTTATTTGGGTAAATTCAGCCAAAGACCATGTCAAATCCATGTTGTGGGCCCTGGTTTGTGGGGAATGATCTTCTGTGTTTTTTGCTTACTGCTGCTATATTATGTTTGCCACTCATCTTATGATGCCCCTCTCCTGGCAAGTATACACAGATGACATTTTATCCCTGCTGATTAGGATGCATAGCAAGGCACTGTCCGTGGAAACTGTGTTTGAAAATTGTTGAATTGGGACATAGCTACACCTGAAGCTGCTCCCCTCTGGGACACTGTAATTGGGACTGACCAGGAAAAACAAACAAACTCAAGAGAATTTATTTAAAGGCCCCACCTTCTTCAGATCTGTCACAGTTACGAAACTGTTCTACATGGGCATTTTAATAATATACACAAGAGGCTTATCTCTCTCTGTGTGTATGTAGATGTATTTTAATAACACCACCACCTTTTTTTTTCCTGTTCATTGAGGCCATGATTTGAGATGACACTAATTTTGGAGGGAACTGTAGATGTGGCAAGCTATAGGGATATATTTTATGATTTACTGTACCTATTTTTCTCAGCTGTGACGCTGAGAATATGTTGTGGTTGAGAAAACTTGTGTGGTGGAATGGCTTTATTTAATGTTAAGCAAATCTCAGGAAGTTCAACTTTGGGATTATTAAACAGTGGCATCAGTGAAGCATCATGCCTGTTGCCAAAACTGTTTTCCTTCTCCTAAAACTGTCATGGATGCCCCTGGTTTTTGCTTAGCTTTGAAGGATGCATGTTTTCTCCAGCTTTGTACAAACAAGATGCTGCAGTAAAAGTTTCATTGCCTTGATTGCAGAGTATTTTCAAAATCACACTAATCCCTGAAGAGCTTTTCCCACCATATCAGTATGCAGGGCTGCTAGTCAATTTAACAAGAGAAAAATTATTGCATACCAGGTCATCCTGTGAGTCCATATGTGAATTTCTGTTAAGAGATGTTAAGAGACAGAAATCTCTTTTTTAATCATGTAGTCTTTGTGTTGGCATCTAGAAAAATTTAGTACTGCTAGTTTCTCTATGTATTTCTTTTCGTTGAATATATAATCTCTGGCACATGGCCTGTGTACATATTAAGAAAATACTTGGCTGGGTTTTATGCATTCCTGGAAAGACAACAGCAGGTCATAAGTACAAACAAAAACGTCAGTTTAAATGCATACATGACCTGGTTTACATCTTCATCTCTTCTCTAGTCCACTGTCTAGTCAGATACGAGACCAGAGCTCCCAGAGAAAGATCTGGGAGCAGATGGTCCGCAAAGCTTTCCTGGCTGTTCACAAAGACCATTTCCAGAATTAGCTGCTCTTTTGGACTCCTCCTCCAGCTCTCTTCTGTCTGTCCCACAATTTGGGCAAGGGAGCAGAAATCGAGAAGGCCAAAATTGCCGCAGCTTGGAGCCTGACAGTTCTGCAGCAAGGCCCCCAGCCACCTTCTACCCTCCATGGCAGCAGTAGGCAAGGGTCCACCTTGGGATAAGTCTGGGAATGGGGCAAGTTTCATCTTAAGTAGTAAAATCCAAAAATGCATCCACTGTCTTCTGGCCTTTTGCTTGGTTATGTTTTCTGCCGGTGACAATAGATAAAGAATTTACTTCTGGGCAATAGTAGGTAATGACAGCAGTCTGGGTCTTCTGAGACTGATACAGATGCCTCTGAAATACATGTCCCATTTAGTTTCTTTTCTGAATTGCATAACTTCTTTTAATTAGCAGTTCTGTAGAACAAAGGATACTTGTTTGGGAAAGAGAATTTGCTTTGATGAAACAACATAATTGTCATAAACAGTGCAGCTTCATGCTGATATGGAAGAAAGATGGAATGTCTCTATGTAATTCATGAAAACAGTCATATAACTATTTACAAATGATTTTTTGACTGAAGGTTTTCAGTGCTCGTTTGCTTTTGCAACTTGCCTCCTGCTGTGGCTGTCCCTGCGGTGAAGAACGCATGGAATGCAGGCACTGTTTCTTATGTGAGCTTGCAAGGAAATACTTAACTGTAACCTGCATTCACTCCTTTGGGGATGCTGTTTTTAGCCAGCAATGTGGGGCTACTGTTTTTTGGGGTTTTCTCTCTTTTAAAATGTAAGATGGTAAGTACTACACTTGGTAAGGGGGAAACACACTAGCATTTTATTGCAAGTGTGGTGTTTTCTGTTAGGGATGATGTTTTCCTAACTACAGTCAGATCTGTAACCTCTGCTTATCTCTGCTGGACTAGCGGTGGCTGCCAAATAAGAAAATGTCCCCTCTGTACTCAGTGTAGTGTTCATAGAAAAGAAACAGGGGAACAGGTTTATTGGTGTAGATCAGCATTCCCCTGTATATACCCAAGTGATATAAATGCGTCCCTACATCACTTCTGTGTTCCTTCTTATATACATTTCCCACGCAGGTTAAAGTGGTGCTTCTGTCATAAGACTCAGTGCAAACTTCTTTTCTGTACCCTTTCATTTTCATTAGGGCTAAAAGAAGGCCGGTGTTCAGCATCACCGCTTACCCTCTTTTTCATACCTTTGAAGAGAAAGGCTCTTCATTACTTCCTTTGCTTCATCAAACCTTCATTACTTCATTCAAATAGCACAGCCTTTACTTGAATGTACAGGCCTGGTGGGTTTCATTTGCCAATTGTGGAGATTTCTGAATAGTAAGTGTGTGTTGAAATGTCTTTGGTTTTTTGTATTTGCCCAACCACAGCCAAATTTTATGTATTTCTGAATGTTTTCAGTCCACGTGTCGAATGAAACAGTTCTGCAATTGTGTAGAAAAGAAGATTTGGAGAACTAAAATGTTTGTTGCGCCATTATCATACACATTTTGATACAAACTAGTCCAAACAGTACCCTTTGTGCTGTTTCCAGCTGTTTTCAGCAGTCTGTTCTCAACTACACCATATTTTTAGCTTAGTGAACCCAATGCAGATGATTTTCCCTTTTGGGCACATGGAACTGGGAACTAAAAAACCTGCCAAACTTGACCTAGATAAGTATGATTCTTGCATTATCTTCTGTATTCTTTTAAGCTTGATTGTATTTGCTAGGAAATATCTGTATCTATTGAAGTTAGCTGTCTGCAAGTCTTAGTTATTGAAGGCAAGCTATTAAGAGGTTTTGCAGGGGTTTATGTTGTTTGAGTTACCATAAATACAGATTTCTCAACTTTTGGTTCAAAGCCAAAGTGACAAGAGGGAACATAGAATAGTAATTTCCTTTTTTTATGCTGAATTTAGATCACAGTGAATTTAAGTAAGTAATTAATTTTCAGGACCCCTTCCTCTCATTGCTCTTGTATTGGTCTTGATTTAGTAAAATTCAACAACTTTCTTGGGTAATAGGGCTGGATTTTACTCGTGCTGTAGTACTGTGCTGTCTTGCGTGTTACGGTGTTGTGTTTATTAATCAGACCAAAGCATTAAATTAGGAGGTTAACAATTCTGAAAGTCTTTTATTTTAGGTGACTGATAATAGCAAATTATACCATTTCACTGAATATTGTTTGCACAGTATAAAAGAGCTCTAATGTTGTCACCTTCATGGAGTTGAGAGTGCAGAGTCAAGTTAACATCTTTGGTTGTAAAAGTTGTTAAAACAATTACAATTTAAATTAAAAGTGTCTTTTACACATAAACCAAAGAAGACAGAAAATTGAGGTATTATTCATACTATTCTCTGGCACTGTATCACTGAATGAAAACACTGTAAAATGCTTTCTTAAGATAAAGGTGGTGAAAACGTGTTTTTGAAGCAGAGAATGGATTTTTCTTCTTTTGGGACTTGGCTTCTGATCTGTTACTGGAGCTTCTGTTCCTCTTCAGAATATATGTGATCACTGAACTGAGCTTATTCTAAATAAAATAAGAATGTCTTCCCCCTGATTTGAATGAAAGAACTTTATGCCTCTCAGCCTTTTAGAATTCTTTTATGAAGGATTTATGTGTTTACAGCTATGTAACTTATTTCTTTGCCCAACTGGACAAGGACATAATTATGGTTGAAAATGGTGTGGACATAAATGGATGAATGGTTATTACATGATAGGAATCTGATGGGGTGAATTCTTTCTGCATTTTTAGTTTTTTAAATTTTTATGTCTCTAAGGGCTGAGTCTAGAGACTACTTGTGTACAAAATGGGGGAAATCTAACCAGCCTTTCAAGTGTAACTGTTTCTTGACAATTTGTGTAAATGGAGCTTCTATTAATAAGAATTATTGAAATAGATCCTTGGATAAATAGGTATTTCACAACCACCTTAATAGAATCATTCATTAAGTTTACATTTCTGGCTACAGCTTTAAATTTTTTTCTCTTGTTGCAACTTTTTGCAGACATAATAGTGACAATCAATAAATGAGATCTCTTGAGAAAGAGTTATTGAGTTATTTCACAATCACCTTACTAATGCTGTTGTCAGCAATGTAAATAAATGGAGTGCAGAGAATGGTGTCAGTGCTATGGGATATCCAAGTAACAATTTCAGTGAACAAGAAAGGAAGTTTTGTAAGACAGAGGTAACCAGAAACCATCTTAGACACAGAACTTTTCTGTGGTCTGCCTTTGGCTGCAGAAGCAGGAAAAGTATCTCAAATGAATCTCAGCAAAATAACATCAGAGTAGAAGGGTGAAAATGCCAACTTCCCAAACTACCTAAGGAACTGAAGCCTACGTAATTTGGGGAACTGAAGAATAATTCATTCTTTTGGCTTATCTTTTTCAAACTGTTTTCAGTATTGCAGATTCTTTGCTTCCTGATAAAATTAATTGGTTTGTCTTGTATTAAACCTGATCTGGGAGCCCAGCACTCTGAAGCAGCATAAACTCATGTAAACCTGCCGTGCAACCAGCCTCTCCCTTGAGCCGGGAGTGGGGGTTGTGCTGTGTGCTGGCCCATAGCGTCCACTTGAAAAATACCAAACATACCATCTGCTCAGACTCTACTGAGGAACCTTGTCAGAGTTTTCTCCTAATTGAAGTCCTTGGATAGTCCCCACACAATTGCAGAAGGGAAGTGGTGATGGTAGCAGGGAAGCAGAACAGAAGCAAGAACTTACATTTAGGCCATCTAGGTCTAGGGCAGGCTGGGTATAAGCTGGGTTTAGTTAGGACTGCACCTTCTGTGTGATCAGAAAAACACAGGATCCTTTTTCCCTTTGGGAATGGTGACCAAAATACTTGGAGCAGCCAAGCTCTGGGTGCCCTCTTGGTCACAGGGTGAAAAGTGTGTAGGATTTTGACATGAGATGAGGTCAGCCTCCTTTGATAGGCAGTTCCTAGTTTCACTGTGGCTAGAAAGATACAAAATGGCCCTTGACCCAGGAAAACCATGCTTCCTTCAGGACTACACTTATGTACATAATCAATTCAGATGAGGAAAAAGGAGTACTATTTTTTTCAGCCAAAGCTTTAACTTGTCTGAGGTAATACCCAGGGTAAGGTGATAGACATGTGGAACCAAGAAGGAAGACAGCTGCAAAGAACGGAAATGAAATAAATGCCTGACATGGAAATGTTAACGCAAGTGTAGTTTTATATGCTGCTGTTCCACTATTAATTAACTTTAAAAAATAGCATGCATCCAGCAGCTCAACATATTATGGCAATTTCCTCCAGTAATAAAAAACAAGAGGACAAGTGACTGTCATTGGGTGGGAAAGGTGCAGCAAGTTGCTCTGGCAGGTTACTCTGAAGGACCCCAATGGCCCAAATTTGTTCCACCCTAATTTTGGCATCTTGCACTGCTGCTGTGCCCAGTGAGGTAAAAACCTACTTCCTGTTGGTTTCACCAGACTATGATAATTTTATGTTTTCCCTTGGTCTCCTCTTCCTAGGTTAAATATGTCAGGTGAAGGAGCTACTTGGATGGTCACCATCTTTGGTATTTCTCACTACCATGGGTAGCAAAAGTGTTGAGGGTTTATGTTTGTCTGCTAGGGAGGCTGGAGACAGCAGCCTGGCCCAAGAGAATGGCATGGCCTGTTTTCAGAGTGTAGCATTACAGCCTGGTGTTTGTTTTAAAATATTAATCTAGCTTCAGTTTGGAAAACCTGTTTTTTTTATCTAGTGTGGTGTCCTGTTAGAGCTATCAGACCTTCATGATTGCCAAAATAGGGCAGAAAAAATGAGCCTGGAAGCTTTCCATGCAGATAATCTGCCTTAAAGTATGAACACGCTAAGTAGAGAATCATGATTTTGGAACTGAAAGCCTTCTCTCTATCTTTGTGGGAGCAACTAGTGCATGAAAATGCTATCATTTACAGGAATACATGCGATATGGGCACTGGATATACTTAAATCTATTTTACTGGTACTTGTATGGTCTTTCCACAGTGCTGCTTTACATGACAGGCTGGTGTGAATGCCACCAAGCCACTCAGAAACAAGTCAACTTGTGGGGAGCTCTCCCCTGCTCCCTCTGCTTTCGCACAGAGTGTGAAGGCTTATTTTTCAAAGACCAAGGGTGTGTGGCTTACCCAGGCTCTGGGGTGTGCACCTGGAAATAGGACATTTTTCTGCTTACCCCTCGGTCCCAGGGTACTTGGTTTAATTTTGGAAACACACCTCCTTTCATTCTGGAAACGGACCCTGTATTTGAGTTAGCTTTCAGAGCTAACAAAGTGATTCCATTGCTAACAGCAAGGGCTGATCTGTGTGAGGCAGTCTCCCAGGAAGGCAGGCACTCCAGAACAGCCTAATATTACAAGTCACCTGCTGATATACATAAAAGCCTATGAGTATCTCTTAATATTGCCCTCTTCTAGGATAGTGACGCTAGAGAAAGCTGAGGCATGCAGCATATGTTGTTAAATTTCTTTTCATTGCCCTGTGGAGAAAAAAAGTGAGGGTTTTTTATAAGTTGCTATGAGTCCTCAAAAGTCAACTAACTTTTGTCTAGCAATTGTGCTCATGTAAGCATGATTTCTTTCTAACAACAGGCCAAAGATGTTCTGCAGCAGCAGGAATTTTATGAATATTTCATGAGTAGCTTAAGTTAGAATTTGCAGGATTAAAAAGAGAAAACTGGGTCAAATGCACATGGTGTAAGTATCTAACTTCTTTAATGCTAAATTAATGTATGTTGTATTTTGAAAGCTGAAGAAGCATTTTTGGGGTGTTTTTTTTTGNAATGCTAAATTAATGTATGTTGTATTTTGAAAGCTGAAGAAGCATTTTTGGGGTGTTTTTACAATCTTACAGAAAAATTACTTTTTTCTGTGTAATTTTGCGGGCCAAATCCCAGGTAATGTGGGATTTCACAGTGTGTGTAACTACTTCAGGAAGTGCTTTTCCAGTAAGCTCAGTACCTTTCTGCGTAAAAACTACACTGCTGCTTTCCTGGGCATATCGCCGGGTTTGAAGGATTGGGGAACCAGGGACAATAAGTGCTGTATCCTGTAGAGCTGGAGACCAGTTCTCAATGGAAGAAGCTCTTGCAAGTAAAGCTTTTGAGGTCCTGCCAAAGCAGTGCTAATCACTGGTGGTGGGGAGTGAGTAAGGTGCACGCGGGTGTTTTCCATGGAGCATGGCAGCACAGCTCCCACAAGGTTTCCTGCGGATAAATGTATCAAGTTGAGCGTACGTAGTTGTCCACTACTACAGTGTGCAGCTGACAGACCTACAGAATGCTGATGTTTGAGTTAGATGGTGTTTTCAAATGTTGTTACTGGCTGTAATTGCCAATGCCATTGCTAGTACTCAATAAAGTAAATAACAAGGTGAAGTTCAGACTGAAGGAAAGGAAGGTTTCTTATTCCACTGTTCATTCCTAAAGAACAATTGCACAGAAGAGATGGAGAATGTAGTGACAACATTGTGCTGGTATTTCAGTTGACTTATGAACAGGACTAATTAAACACAAGAGAAAGGATTCTAATGACCATGTTTTTTCAAATCTCTCTTATACCTGTAGGTGTGTTAGTGGCTCCCTTCCTTAACCTAAGTTGGGTTTTATTTGTTCTACTCTCTCCTTGGCGTTTTTGTGATATTAGGTTTCATTTTGTGATATTAGCTTTCATTTTGATTCAAGAGATTATGATACAGAAGATGTAAAAAAAAAAAATCCCCAAAACTCCAATGTATTATAAGCCTCTCTGTAGCTGTATGTAGTCAATATGACCGTTCACAATGTTTTCATAGAATCATAGAATAGTTTTGGTTCGAAGGGACCCTTAAAGGTCATCTAGTCCAACCCCCTTGTAACGAGCAGGGTTATCTTCACCTTGCTCAGAGCCCCGTCCATCCTTGTCCTTCAATATTTCTAGGGATGAGGCATCTACCACCTCCCTGGGCAACCTGTGCCAGTGTTTCCCCACCCTCAGAATAAAGAATTTCTTCCTTATATGTAGTCTAAATCTACCCTCTTTTAGTTTAAAGCCATTGTCTCTTGTCCTGTTGTGTTCACCCACATCTTTTTACTCTCGTGTCATTGTTGTCCTTAAAGGTTAATATCTTTTATCTTTGTATTTTCAACCATGTAGACATTTCTAGTCTTGGTGTATAAAATACATAAATGGCTAAGCTGTAACAAGCCTCGTAATGGTCTTTGTGGCTTTTTAAAATATGCATGGAAATAAAGTAATTGCTTGTTGAGCATTATTGTGGTAAAAAGCATTTCTAAGTTTAATATTGTTGGGTTTTTTTGCTATACAAATAATCACCAGTGTAGGATGGACTGTCTGATATCTTTGCCAGTGCAAGGGCTGAATACTCAGTTGGATAAGAGCTTGGAGAGGATAACCCACCTAAGGACTCACACTAGATGGTTGCTGTCTCTATGCTAGCCTAGTTGACTTCTCTGCAGTTGCCTTTGGATGCCATCATCTGTTCTGTAGTTCTGTCCCATGATGGGTTTGGTGGTTTCAACCCCCTCCTCTCCTAGGCTGCTCAGTGCTTGGCATGATTTCTGTCCCTCCCTGAGCCACATAGCAACCTAAAGTCAGACAAGAATTGCAAAGGGCAATGGACCAGAACGTCCTGACAGCCCCTTAACGCACCTGGATCCCATGTCCTATATCACTTGGGCATGGTATTGATAATCGATCAGCCCCTAAGAGTGGGGGTGATATCAGAACTTCACAATCTAGCAAGTTCTAGGCCTGCTGAACTGGTGAAAAGTACCAAAATATTCCATTGTCCAAATTGGGCTGGAGTGGTAAAGTAGCTGACAAAAGTAATTTACCTTGGACCCTATAAGTAGCGACCTTAGCGAGACCCTTTGAACTCTCCTGGATTGCAGCAGGCTGTGACTAGCATCTCCCCCAAGTTGGAATGCCACTCAGGCAAACACTTTGAGGGTGAAAGAGCCAGGACAAGGTCGACCTTCTCAAGGCTCAACTGTCTCCCACTGAGGAATACCAATGCCTTTTCAGTATTCACTCTAAACTCGAGAAGAGGGAAATTTTAACTATAGGATAGACTTTTTTCCATCCACCTCTCTATTTATGTTTTTGAATATACACATTAACTTTACGAGTGTGGGTGTCTATATATTTTACTGGATCCAAATATTTCTGTCAGTGTGTGTATTGGCTCAGTGGAGTTGCTTGCTGCAAAGGGACCTTTGGTCCTAGCAGTTAAAGTCTCAAGTGGTGTGTGTGTGGCTCGTTGAATGGTGTGTGCTTGTATGTTTTATGTTTATATATATATATATATATTGATTTAGGATACCATGTAGTAAGTTAGCTTGAATCTTGTCATTTTTGAATCTGTAATTAGTTGCTGTTTAATTATTTTATTGAATCACTTTGTAAATCCTTAAATTGGTTAATGATTAAGTACTGCTAAAATTCAAATTCTTGATCTACCTCAAACCAATAATAAATTTTGAAATAAGTGTGTCAAATATTNATTCACTCTAAACTCGAGAAGAGGGAAATTTTAACTATAGGATAGACTTTTTTCCATCCACCTCTCTATTTATGTTTTTGAATATACACATTAACTTTACGAGTGTGGGTGTCTATATATTTTACTGGATCCAAATATTTCTGTCAGTGTGTGTATTGGCTCAGTGGAGTTGCTTGCTGCAAAGGGACCTTTGGTCCTAGCAGTTAAAGTCTCAAGTGGTGTGTGTGTGGCTCGTTGAATGGTGTGTGCTTGTATGTTTTATGTTTATATATATATATATATATTGATTTAGGATACCATGTAGTAAGTTAGCTTGAATCTTGTCATTTTTGAATCTGTAATTAGTTGCTGTTTAATTATTTTATTGAATCACTTTGTAAATCCTTAAATTGGTTAATGATTAAGTACTGCTAAAATTCAAATTCTTGATCTACCTCAAACCAATAATAAATTTTGAAATAAGTGTGTCAAATATTCTCATTTGTGACAACAGGTTTAGGTGTTTTAAGGAAACCGAGAAATAGAGTGGCTGGATGTACCTGTTTGTTACCTTCCCTCTCTGATGACTCAAACTAAAAGCTGACATTGCCTTATGTTACAGGGGCCTGAACTGACCATTAGGGATTGTTTTCCTTCCCTTATTTCACCTCCTCCCTCTGAAATAACCTCTGATGAGTAATAGCATGAAAATACAAAAGCTAATAGGAAAGAATCTGATTTCTTTTTGGTTCATTTAGGCTTTTGTCCTATTAATTCCACGGCAGATGTTTTCTTTTTAAGGCTGCACTCTGTCACATAGCATGTTTTATCTGGAGTGAATGCCAATGTCTATACTGGATGCTAAAGCATCACTTTTTAAAAAGGCAATAATGTTAATGACAAAGAGCAAACTCCCAAGGACACCCTGTTTCTGGGGCTCTTCAACTAGAGTTGGATTACTTTAACTACAGCTTTTGTGGCTGACTGGCTTCCATCACTGCTTTTTATCGTAACGTTGTGGGTTTTTACAGCAAGTAAATCACTGCTCATACTCTACTCATGCAGTTACTTCAAACAGGGTTTGCTCAAAGATCAGGTTTAGTTTCTGTTAATAGAATGTTGAATACTGCCTCTTCACTAGGAATTATCATGGAAATTAATTCTGGTTTTATTTGGAATTAAATTAATGTTGTTTTTGTTTTTGTTTTTGGTTTTTTTTTTTTTTTTTCCTGACTGTTCAGCTGTGAGGTCTGGCTGGCTGCCCCCACCACCACCTGCACTGCCCCCTCGACCTTCTGTGTCTCAGGTATGGACAAAGGTTTAACAATTTGCTGTGTATTTTCTTGCTTAGTTACGTTACTGTTGCAGTGACTAGCACAAGTTGGCTTGGACATTGCAGTTCTTCTTGCTTCCAAGTTAATGCAAATTAGCAGTTTGTTCTGCAGTTCCGTACATGTCCTTCTTCATTGGCCTGTCTAGCCGGTGTGTTGCAATGTCAAATTATAGACTAATTAAATCTCTTTGTACTGGAGCTGACATGCACCCACTAGACAAAACTGTAAATTAAAGGCTAGTAAGGCTAGTCAACTAGTAAGAGTTTGATGCCTGAAAGGCATAGACTTGATACCTGCTATTTGCTTCTCAAGCTTCAAATGCTCAGGGGGTATCTACTAAGGGAGCTAAGTCATGAAAGGTTGTATTTCACTCATGGGTTTGAAAAATAATGCTGAAGGGAAGCAAATGCCTTGTCAGTTGTGTTGTTAAGTTTCAAATCATTAGCAGTGTGCTTTTGATTTCCTTTCTGGATGGGGTTCCGTTTGTTTATAGAGCATCACGCAGCCACAGCACAATGCAAATTGACTAAATCATGTGTATCTTCATCCAGATACTTCTTCATGTTTTAGGGAATAAGGATCAGCATCTTGCTCTTTTTATGATGTTGGCTTTGCAGCAGTATGCTTCATGTATTACTCCTTTAGGTGAAGTGTATAATAGAAAACAATTCACAGGGGTGCTAACAGCCCATTACATGTAAAAACTTGGTGAGGCACCTCCACTGGACCGGTAGCAGTCCTCGCCTGAGATTTGGATCTACTCTTGCAATTCTGCTGTTGAACATCTGCTGTATAGTGCTTATGATGGAAATAAAAGGCTTCTTGCTGCCCCCAGCTCCACCAGCAGCTTGGTGCTCTCCCCAGCACATTTTAGCATCTGAGCACAGCTAGTTTCTACCTTGAGGATAGTAGAGTATTCTGGTTTCAGCTTGTGTGCTTCCCCCAAGTCATTATGGCATTAGCCATCCTGCTAATACCACATGCTCCTTAACGCACCCATCACATTCCTGCTTTGTCCAATGCTCCCTGGAGAGCAGTGTTTCCCTCCGGCTTTCCCTGATCGCACAGTGTGGCTCCCTGCCTTGTGCCTGCAGCAGCTGCTGCTACAACTGACGCCAGCCCTCCTACTGCTGCTTAGACTTAGAAACATAGAATCATCTGGATTGGAAGACACCTTAAAGATCATCACGTTCAACTGTTAACCTAGCACTGACAAGTTATCACTGAACCATGTCCCTCAACACTACATCTACACAGCTTTTAAATACCTCCAGGGGTGGTGACTGTACCGCATCCCTGGGCATCCTGTTCCAATGCTTGATAACCCTTTCATTGAAGAAATTTTTCCTAATATCCAATCCAAACCTTCCCTGGTGCAATTTGAGGTGATTTCCTCTCATCCTTGGGAGAAGAGACCAACCCCCACCTTTCTATTACCTCCTTTCAGGTAGCTGAAGAGAGCAATAAGGTCTCCCTTCAGCCTCCTTTTCTCCAGACTAAACAACCCCAGTTCCTTCAACTGTTTCTCATAAGACTTGTGGTCTAGACACTTCACCAGCTTCATTGATCTTCTTTGGAGATCCTCCATCACCTCAGTGTCTTTCCTGTAGTGAGGTGCCCAAAACTGAGCACAGTACTCAAGGCGAGACCTCACCAGTGCTGAGTACAGGAGAATGATCACTTCTCTAGTCCTGCTGGCCACACTATTACTGATTGGAAGCCAGGATGCCATTGGTTGTCTTGGCCATCTGGATACACTGCTGGCTCATACTCAGCCAGCTATTGACCAACACCCCCAGGTCCTTTTCTGCGGGGCAGCTTTCCAAGCTTGTAATGCTGCGTGGGATTCTTGTGACCCAAGTGCAGGACCCAGCGCTTGACCTTGTTGAATGTCATACCATTTGCCTTGACCTATTGATCCAGCTTGTCCAGATCACTCTGTAGAACCTTCCTAACCTCAAGCAGACTTACTGCGATGTTTCAGCTTCATGCACTGCAAGCTCTCTCACTGCCATTGGTGAAAGCAGTAAATATAACAAATCCAGTTCTTAGGGAAAAAAACATTGCTTTTAAGCAAGGTTATGCTAGTTGTCCGTTTTCTTGTCCTGTCACAGATTTGCATTTCCTTAGCAAGGCGGTGAGGAGAGATGTTAATTTATTTATGCATGTTCAGCAGCTTCCTTACCACATTGCAAAAAATCAGACAACTGCACATCCTACACTGGGTCACTTAGAGTTACAGGATCTTTCTGAAATGATAAACACAAGAAGAATCTCATGAAATTCTTGATCTAGTCCTCTCCAATAGAAAAGTTTGTTTTCTGAAAGAAGTGTCTTCTGTGTCTATTCAGTAATGAAATAGAAAAGCTGATGCTTTGCTTACTTGCATTCTTGTATCTACTCATTTTATCTCAGGTAATTTAAAATCAAAATGTTCTGATGTCTAGCAAAAATGTACATAAAATCGATTCTTGAAAACATAATCAACTTCACACTCATCACATTCTGTTTATTTTTTTCTCCAAGTGTGCCTTTCTGTGATAAAGGTAACAGACAGTAGGGAAGCATGAGTGATGGGGTCATAATTCAACTGAGCTGACGCTTACAAATAGCATGTAAGCAATAGTAAGCACATGGATTACATTAGTCCAGTGGGGCCCTTAATTTAAAGAGCACGAAGAAGTTGGAAGGAGAGATCTGCTTTCGGAAGCCAAGCAGGGTCAAGAACTAAAGAAAAGACATGATGCTGAAATGACACATTCAGCCTTTTTCTATTTCAGGACTTGCAAAACTCTTCTTAAATATATTTTTTTAACTTATTTTTCAACAATGTTATTGAAAATCCTTTTTTATTTTCTTAACTTTTTGCTACGTGCCTGCAGTTAAACACTGTGAATGACAAATGTAGCTTGGAAATTAAGTGAGCCCCACATATTTCAGATGGCTGTGCACCATGTAAGTATGCTTCTGGTGTGATTATTTTGGCTCAGCTTTGGAAATCAGTTGATGGAGGAGAAGGAGGAGGAAATAATTTCTTCTGAGGACTACAGTTTTCCATGGGTGGCTGAGAAGCAGCCTGGACCAGTTGGCTCTTTAGAGTGAGATTAAAGAGCTTATGGAATGTAAAGGCCAACATACATAAAAGAGAGCAGAAGTGGAGCAGAAGTCCCTCTGTGAGCTTAATCAATAGCAATATAAAAATGTCATCTTGACTTTGGTCCTAGAATTTGTTTCAGCCTTTAGGAAAACATTATTTTTCCTGTCAGAACCTCCAAGGTAATCAAGCTCAGTAAGTTACTGAGTTCAGTAACTCAAAGCGTGCCAAATGTCTCTAGTCATATCACAAACTTACTAAATTATGTCTACATCTAGCTCTGCCTCCATAGTGCTCTCAGCTGAATAATGAGGGAGAAGGACTGTAGACCTGGGTGAGTGTAGAACAAGGTAAAACGTAGAGCTAATACAGCTGTGACCTTGACTCCAGAGCCCAGTGGATACACAGATTTAATGTGAGAGGCTTGAGTCTTGGGATGACTGTGAGGACTTGGCCAGTTTATGGGGAAACAGCAGCAGGGTTGGCTCCTCTGCTCTAGGTTGCCGCTGCCAGCTCACACTGTTCCACACACCCCTGGTAGGGTAGACACTTTTATAGGTACTGCATATCTTCTTATTTCTACAGCAGGTTTTACGGTTCGTGGATTAAGTCTGTGGTTTTTTTTCTTCTTGATGGTCTCAAAAAGGCTACAGCAGCTCCATCTTCTCAGAGGTTTTCTCTATTGCCAAAGTCAGTGTTGTATTGACTTTGTATCAGTCCACAAACTGTACCCACATTTTCCTCAGTGCTTTCACTAGACGTTTCTCCGATGCAATGATGCTTTCATCTGATATCCCCTATGGTCACTGTAAATACACTTAATAAATGGAGATGGACAAAAAGCAAGTTTACATAATGTGGATACACCATTATCTCAAATTTATGACCTCTTAACCCAAATTCCAACTCATATCTCTATGCTGCATGCCATTTTGAATTGATGTTTCCAGTACGACACTGTGAAAGGCGCTATGAAAAGCTTTATTAGAATCCTCAATGCATATTGCTTTCCTATTAAAAAAAGAAAATAATTCAAGCTTTGCCTAAATTCTATAAATGGTGCTTGGAAAGATTATGTATAGAATGAGGCTTATAGAAAGACTAGAGTTTTGTTTTGGATAATAATGTTATTTTGAAGTGTTTTCCTTTTACTGCTGTGTATGTGTCTGTGTAACTTCACTGACACCTTCTGTAATCCCTAGTAGCACATCTCACACTTAGCAAATCTGCAGTAGCTGCTTGGATTTAAGGATAATTTTATCTATATCAGTTTCCCTGATTCTTCAGAGCATAAATATTTAATATGCTGCAAGCTATTTCACAGCCTTGCCTCTCTTGCTCACTTCTCATGACATGCTATAGTTATGTCTTTTCCACTCCTCTTCTTCATTTTGGGTTTTTTAAAGATTTTTAAAGTTTTTAGGGCGGGGAGGGTTGTGTCATCCCCATTGTCAACCCCCCACCCCAAGTGATGGTATGTAGAACAGATAACTTGTAACTTTTTGAAATACCTACCACGGTTTTTTTCTGGGCTTGTAGAGGACTGGATTTAGTGGATCAAGTAATTTTTTCTCATCCTGTATTCCTAACTTAATGGTAAACTTAAGTCTCAAAGGAGAAATGGCATAAATGTGGCCTCAAAACTTTTGTGTGGACCCAGAGTTGTACATAGAAATTTTTGTGTAATTTGGAGGCAGTAAGAATCATGACAGGAAGGCAATAGCGTGAGTAGCTGTTGTGCAGTTACACAGATTTCTGATGGGAAAGAACTTTGGATGCTCATGAAAAACACTCCACTGGAACCAAACATGTGTATGCACTTCTCATATGAGCCTCTGCTCTTATTTTTTTTAATAGAAAGCAAAATAATACTTTATTACTGTTGGCTTTTAAACCTATGGAAGTCATTTAACACAGCTGCTTACTGTGGGAGATTTAGTAACATATTTATGCTAATAGGAATTACGGATGAACACTGAAGAACAAATATAACTTTAGGATTTTATCCAACATCAGCTCACTTTTTGCAACATTGCCCAATTAGATCAATGTTCCTTTATTTTAATTACTCTATTTCTGTACATTCCTGTCCAGTAATGGAGGCATATAGTCCATCCTGCCTCTGTTGTATAAGGGGATTTGAAAACAGCGGGACTGGAAGAAAAACCCTGTATATCTTGGCTGAAAAAAACCTGATGTTCCTAGTCTATTTTCCCAGAGTCTAAAATTTAAGCCTCTTGGTTTTGTAACTTCACACTGGTTTGTGCTGGACTTTTATTTCTGGAGACCTTGGGACCTGGTATTCCCACTAGTTCCATGTTGACAGTTTTGACAGGCACTGAAATATATCTGGGCAAAGGCGAAGTGTTTGAGTGAAGTGGAGTAGGTAGGCAGCTGTTAGCATTATCAAATTGAAGTATCTGAGTATGTTGCAGCTCTGAAGATTAAAATCTCACTGTGTTGCATGAGCTCAGAATTAGACTGTTACTCTAATGGCCATCGTTACTATTAGATGTTACTGCTTTGGTGAAATCATGGAAACAAACTACTGTGAGGAATGGTGGGTGGGTCTCCCTGCCCAGTCACAGACACCTGGTGTTGTTGGAAAGCAAAGATATTATTCTTTTTAACATACTGAGTGCTCAGCTCTGCAAATGTTACTTGATACTGTATAATTCCTTGCAGCTTTTTCACCATTCATCATCCAGAATTGCAAGTAAAAACTGGGACACAGTTCAGTAAGTTGTCTCTGATAACATGCCTCCATGTTCTGCTGAATCCATGAAGAGCCTCGAGCATGGGGTGTGCTCAGGCTGGGTCTGTAACCATCATTTACACATGCCCACACTAATCTGTGGTGCCAAGGCCAAGAAGTGGGGAAAGGTCTATTCTGCTGAGACCACTTGGCCTCCTGAGTGGGATGGCCATTGCGGGCTTCATGGTGGGAGGTGGTCCGGGGGCTACTCCCCTGGCCAACATCCTCAGATAATGCCAAAGTACATGGAGGATGAGGTAGGGTTCGCTTATCTTTGTCACAGAGCTGTTAAGAGAAAATGTTTGGCCAACTGAGATAACTCTGTACTATGTAAAATTATGTGAGGAATTTCAAGTGTTGACAGGACACCTGGAGCTTTATGGGAAGGAACTTTTTTGTTATAGAAATTTAAAAAAAAAAAAAAAAGAAAAAGGAGCAAGGAGCGTGCTATTTATATACATGATGGTATTCTCCCAGACAACCGTTTTATGTTAAACCAAAGGATTGATTGCATTTACAACTACTCTGCAAGAAGAGGGTGGATTTTTGATCATCTCCACGGTTTTGGCTGCAGAATAACATACATTGTCTAACTGGTGCAATAGGTACTGAAGAAGCCTGTAACTGTTACAAAACTGAAAGTCTATGATAACATGAAAGATTTTGCCATCTGCCACTTTAATATAATACCAAGTGGATTATCTTTCTCTCATGAAAATTATATATAAAATCTAAAACAGCCAGGCAAAATAAATTACGGTTTAAGAAGTGGTGGAAAGTAGAACAGTTAAACTGAATTCAGGGAGTAGCTGATGGATGCCATAAAATCCTTTCTAAAGAGGTTTCTGGGAGAGTAGAATAAGGGTGAGTATCTTAATTAAAATGTGTTGTAATAAGTTTTGAATTTAGCTTTACGTGTACCGTAAAAACAACAACAAAAAAAGCTGAGAATCCAGTGCCTATATCTCTAGTGGAATGCACATACCCCTTTCTAGCTTACGTTAATCTGGTTTTGTGGAAGTGGGGTATTAAAAGCGGTTGTTAATGCTTCCATCTGGGTCCTATTCTTTCCTTGCGAATGGGCTGAACATTGCAGCAATTTGTTTGTATTTACTGCCTTTTTCCTCAACCTTATCACCAGCCCTCAGATAGCTCAGGGAAAGAAAAAGCTTATCAAAACTTCAGGGCTGCACAGCGCTGAGAAAGCAGGCAGCACACTAAGACCCTGGCAGCTTGTTGCATTTGCGTCCCTATGGGTTTTCTTTCTGTCTTATCATTTTCAGTTTCTGTAACAAGCAATAAAAAGAATTGATGATTCAGTGTGGGATGCACCAGACTCACAGAAGCTGGAATTGAGACATCTTGCCTTCTTAGAAACTGGCATTAAGCGCAAAAATATGAATGTTTAGAAAGGAGCAAAATACCTCTTAACTGAACTTACGTAGAGATGATAGAAGATTGCAATGGGCACATACTGAGTGCTAAGCATATTTAGTATCCTGCTTTTTTCTTACAGATAAGCTTTTTTCAATACGTTTTTGCAAAGCTAAGCAGTGGCACTGTATAGGTAATGATTATGGGCTATTCCAATGAATGCACAGAGATAATTTCATTTCTGTGAGTAGTGCCATTGACTACAATGGGAGTATTTCCATGTGTAAAGTTAGCCTGGAGCGTGTGGGCGAGACTGAATTGTGGGAAAGATTGAATATATACTTCACCTCTTGCAAAAAGGCTCCCAGGTAACAGAAATATGAAAGCTTTGCATAGACCTTATGTTCTGCAAGATCAGTTATAGATTGTCTTGAAAAGTGGGTGTGAAATCTACATATAATCCAGCATTGCAAAGCGAAGAACTGGAAATGTAAGCAAAGAACTAGTTGTTAAAGTAATGCATTCTCTTATAGTTAAGAAAATCTTTCATCTGAGGCTTTCAAAGCACTTTGTGCTTAAGTGAGCATTACATATTCTTTTAGAAAGGTACTGTTAAGTATCGTCACATGGAGCAGTGGGGAGATTATGAATGGCTGGTCAAGGATCATGTGATGAAATAATGAGCATTTGCCTTTCCTAATACTCTCCTTACTGATGAGGAATTAGCTGTCCTAATGCTCAATATTGGCTGTAGGCCACAAGTTGGTCTCTGGCCATGGCCACTGTACAGAAACTTTGTTGCCCAGTTTTGTCTGGTGTCTTGAAGAATGAGGAAGGTATGACTATTCTTAGAAAATATGAGACTGCACTGGGGAAGAAGGTGATACTGCCTGTTCATAACTGGACTTTGGTCTTTGGAAAGAGAAGCTCTTCAGGAGATTTGGAATAGGACACTGTCTTGCTCTTTTCTGTGGTCGCTTATTCCTCTTCCCAAAATCAAGATGCTCTTGGGCCTGGTCTGCAAACTCTCTTTTGTACTGCTGGTAACACACATGAGCAGGATTTTTCTTTGCCCAGCTACTCCAAATGTAGATGTGGACCCAGCTGTTATAGGTACAGCAGCACTTCCGATGTCAGTAGCTTACTCCATTCTGTGGACATGAATGAGGTGCACTTTAAGCACTTTTACACTACTGTAACTGAATTTTCCATTGGAAGACCATATTGCATAATGCATAATCTCTTCATTTTATAAACCGGTGGTGAAGATTTTTAAACTCTAATATAATGGTGAGAAGTTTTCAAGATGTGAGAAAACTTGAAGATATTTATTGCCGTGATGGAGGGAGGCAGTTTGTTGTTGTGTTTCTGAATGAGAAATGTGTTGCCCAAAGACTATACTAAGCATGGTATAAAAACAATGAAGAACTAAAGGGAACCCACCTCAGCTGCTCCTGATGGGTTTCCTTATCTTTATGCTCCGTTATACAAGCTTGGGCTGGAGTATCACAGAGCTCACTCTGCCCATGATCAGAGGCTACAGGGACTAGCTTTTACGCCACGTCGAAATCAGTGAAGGGAAGGAAATCTGTGAAGAATTCCTCTGCCAAAAGAAGAACGAGGAGTTATTTTTCCTCTAAAATCCACATGGGGCTAGTGTGGGGAGACATCAGCTTGCAAATGTATTTGTAAAGCCTCTCAGGCCTGGCCTAGAGGACTTTGTTGGGTTAGCTGAATCAGCAAGCCTTCTTTGCATTGATGCACGTTGCAGTTAAACAAAAGATTTTTGCCAGGATTCAACACTGTCAGTCCCTGAACAAAATCCCCTGCGACAGCATACCGATTTTTTTACGCTTGGGCACTTGTGTGGAGAGGCACATCGCTCTGAAGAACGGAGATTTTTCGCAGAGGAGGACTGGCAGCTCTGCCGGCAGGTCGTTAATGTGCAGAACTGGTTTCTGCATGAGAGGGAAAGGACACTCTCCAAAGAGCGGAGGCTTACCGTGCCCAGCCCGGCTGTCTGCCCACCCTGCAGGGCACGCTCACTCTTGCAGGCTCCTAATAATGCAGGCAGCTATTTTTTGGTACTCTGCTCTAACGAAAACACTCAGAAATTACCTGTTCCACATGCCACTAGGTGGCACTTTAGGGACATGGCAGTCACTTGGTTTTATTCATGATGCATCCACTGCATCACCAGAACTTGGTTGTTGGTTTTTTTTTTTTTTTTTTTTTTTTTTTTTTTTTTTTTTATTTTACATTTTTTTTTTTTTTTTTTTAATCAAATGTAACTATTTATTTCTTTTTACCACCTGCCAGCTCCAACCAGTCTCTGCCCTGCTGGCTGCTGTACTTTGCCACCCTCACGTCCAGGCAGTGGGGATGAGCGGCTAGCCCAGTAGCCCAACATCAGTCAGTGGGTACCACAGCCCTGCAGCACAGCGGTTGTCACAGCGGTTCGGCTGACAGCCACGTCACGGCACTCAGCTAGTAAAAAATGTATCTTGCATCAGGAGGAACTGTGATACCGAACTGCTGGAAATTTTGGAAATCTTACCCTTTTTGTCATCAGCACTCTGATTTATATTTGTTTCCACCACAAGTTTATCCTTTTTTTCCCTTTTCAGTTCCCTTCAGTTTAAAATAGTATTCCCCTGCAATGAGACCATTAAAAAAATAAAATAAAAGGGGGGGGGGTGTGTGTGAGGTGGGGAATGTTCTACAAAAGTTTAGGGTTTTTTTTTGTCCCACTTCCCCCAGGTCCTTTATCTTACTGTGGTTTCAATTTTCTTGCTTATTTGCAATTGAGTAGCACTCTGTTTAGTTAATTCTATGCTGTTTGAACACATTGGTTCTTGGAGATCTGCGTTTTAGCTATATATAAAGAACGTGGGGATCTTTTTCATTCTGTGGAATAAGTTAATGCATTCTTGCTTTTGACACAGGGGTTAATGTAGACAGCAACAAAAGTGTGAGCACCAGAAACTGCCTGCCTGGCCTGGTTAGGGGGTATCTAGCGCTCATTGTCCGTGAAGAGCTGCCTGTTGTGTACCTCTCATTCCTTGGTGTTGTGCAGCGAAGGTGCAGTTTATAGTATACCTGTTATGTGGCTTTCTGAAAGGCTGTGTTTACTCTTGCTGTCCTGAAATGAACGATTTGTCAAAGTGATGTGATTCCATCCCAAATTTATCTTGTGGCTTGACTGGGTATTTGAACTTTGAACTTATCCTCAAATCATTCATGAACGCTTCATGGACATGGCCAGGCTACTGTTACCAGTGCTTAGAGCCTTCATTTCTTTCTAATATATAAGAAGTGGTTGTAGAAATCAGGGAGGTTAGGGGCTATACAGCTTGCTGATCAAGAAATGCCCTGTTGTATTAAGTGCTCCTTTCTTTATTTGAAGGTCTTTGGTTTTTGTAGACAGAAAAAAAGATTGCTTTTTTCATTTCACTCTCCTTTTTGTACAAGAAATCTACTGTTACAGAAGATGCTCTTAAATTCATGAAAAGCTTTCCAGAATTTAAATGTTCATACCAAATAGTTACCAAAATTCAAATATTTAAGGTATTGATATGCAAATAATACTGGCAAATTACAGGGTGAGTTTGTTTTGTGGGTTTTCTTAACCATCTGATAACACTACAGATAAAGCATACTCAGAGGAGGAGGAGGGGGGGAGAGAAATCTTGTCAGCCGAGATACCTTTTCCTCCTCTCCAGAGGCATTTCACATGCGCTTTAAAAAAAGATGACAAATCTCCCTCCCCTGTGCACATGTTCGACACCGTATGGTTGGAGAACAGCAGTAACCTGACAGAAGCGCATTTCCCCTGCAGCTTTCTGTACAGCTCTTATTGTGTGTCTTATGAAAGAAATAGAAGTGGTATGAAAAAGTTCTTCCCTTTTAAATGCACCAAATTCTGTGCTTTCTGTCATTTTTATTCAACTTACAGTTAAGAACTGGGAAACTTGTGACAGCTGCAGAGCTTGATGGGCCTATGCAGAAACCTCTTGGCAGTAGCTAATTAGGTTCTTCAGCATGCATCAGGTTGTTACTATTATTTTTATGGCTAAAATTCTGGCTCCTCTAAAGTTTGACTGTTGTCTTGAACTGGTTTGAAATGCAGGCTTTTACCCGTGTAGAAACAAATCTTTTTGAGGAGGCAGCCGAATGGAGGGTTGCTTCTCCTGCCTGGGGGCTGTTGCCAGCCTGCTTCCCACTTAGCAAAAATTGGGGAAGAGAAGAGGCCGTCTGCTAGTGCCAAGTGCCTTCAGCCTCCCTACTCCTGCCTGCCTTCCCTGTCTTGCAGACCCAGCCCATACCTTCTGGACAGAAAACAGCCCCACCGTGTTCATACCATGTTTGTACTGTGTTTATACCATGTTTGCTTCAGCATGCCCAGGGATAGGCAGCTCCAAATCCTGCCACCCTCCTGTAGCTGATGTGCTGCCTTTCGCCCTGTCCTGGTGAAGCAAATCAAGAGATGCTGGAAGATTTCAGGACAGGCAAAGCAAGGGATTAACCTTCTGTATTTTAACTTGCTGCTCGGTCAAATATTCTGGGGGCAGGGTGTTTTGTTTTGTCCAAGTGTAGACCTTTGTGATGAGTGTTCAGATCTGTTTTGGTTTGAAATGCAAGAAGGGAGGATGGAAGAAGATTTATTTGGCTGCTTTTATGACTTGTGTTTTCAGTAACTTTACTTGGATTTTTTATATAATTCAGGCTTTCTCAATCTGGCCTTGCAAACTTCAAAGACAGAGGCTTACTCTGATGAATTTTCATCAGTTTCAGGAGATAAGGTGACAGGGTGCAACCAAGATCTTTTGAGCTTTTATCCACCTCCCCCAAGGGTAACTCCAGAAGAAACTGGCTACTAGGTCATTTACATTCAGAGACATGGGTCCTAATGCTTCACAGAAAAAAACTTTTCTCTTGTTTTCCTAGCACAATAAAGTGCAAGAAAACGGTTTCATTAAAAATCTACAAAAGACATATGTCATCCATTCAGCTGTCACCCTGGATCTGTATTTGCCCCACTGTTGAAGTAACTTTTCTTTTGTGTGTAATGTTTCCTTTCCTTGACTTTATTGTATGTGACTGCTAGTCGTTTTCTGGGTGTAGCAATGATTGATTTGTTGTTGCAGACAGAGCAAGTATCCGAGGTTGAATTACATCCTCAGAAGAATAGACCCCCATCGCAGGCAGAAGAAAACACTTCAGCAAAAAAGGTGAGACCTCCACTTGCTCTACCACTGTGGAGTGATTTGCCTACATCTACAAACGTGGTTGCTTTAAGTTTTAAAGCAATTAAAATGGAGAGTTAAGGTTACATTTTTACATGTTTACCTTCTCTGGAGGTCAAGATGCTAGAGAGAACCAGGATTCCGTTTGACATCAGCTCAGATAAATCATTAAGAAAGCTCTTAGTACATACACATCGATGCACGTGCTTTAAAAGAGGCAGCTTGCCATTTGTTTCAAATCAACAGGGGCTTGAGGAGCCTTAGGGAAGACAAAAAAGTTCGATTGTACTTGACCCCTGTCCCCCTGTAATTCTTTCAAATTGTGATGCAGTTTTTGAAGATTCAGTTTTCATGTAACCATGCCTGTTTGCTAGAGGTCAGAATCTGCTACTAAATGTACATAGGTTGGGAGAGATTTGCTCAAAATGTGCAGTTTCTAATCTGTTTTTGCATGAACATATATAATTTGAATAAAGTAAGTACTGAAATTGCAATGACATTCTTCACAGGGCCTTGCTTACGAATGGAGTGGCCTTAGCAATTGCTGTGAGCCTTTCCCCACTCCTAGTCATGCCCACTCCCACCACCTCATGCTTCACCAGCCCCAGCCAGAAGAGATTTTTGACAGGGGGCTAATGCAAGTCCTCCCCACTCTGGCCCGTCCTGCAGCTGAGGAGCACCTCCAAGACCTCTGCTCACCCAACCAAGAACTACTTGCAGAACCTGTACCTAGTGCGTACCTTGCCCAGGGAGCATCATCACACTTCTTACCCTAACGAGGGGCACAGACAAATGTCCAGTGTTATAATTTCTTATATGTGATAGGTCTTTCAGGGCAGTGTCCACTTGTGCTCACTGCATGCTGCTACTAGCCTAGCCCAGCTTCTTCCTTGCTCTGATTTGCAGCACTGCCGGGGAAGTGAAATCCTTGTGGCCTGCCTACTTCATGCTCACCCTCGTCCCACCTGGCTCCCTAAAATGCAGAGAAGCCCCAGACTGTGGGGTATGGGAAGCAGGTCATTGACTGTGTGGTTTTGCCTTACACAGAGCCTTCCTGTGGAGGGCTCTGCTCTTAGGTGTTGCATCATTCCTTTCCACTATTGCATTTGAAGTGTTAGAGGGATTTGTCCTGTGGATTTGGTAGGTTTTGGGCAGTTCAGGGTAGACTGGGATTGTGCATCTGTCATCCCAGCAGATTAGAGTTATAGAAGGCATATGCAAGTTCCTCACTTGTTTTACGTCATGTGTTTGCAGGGAACTGCAAATACGCACAGGATTTTGGAACACAGTATTATCAGAGATCTGTGCAGTGCTGATGTGCTGACGTCCTTATCAAAACATCTCTTAATATTTTGTTTGGGTTTTTTTACTCAGTAATGGCAGAACTCTTTTTTTGATGTTGAAACCCCTTGGTCCCTTATAATTCTAATTACTCTAATAATTGTAATCCCTCTAATAATTATTGATGCTCTTATGTTGGTTTCATTCTGTATCAACATTAGTTGTCTCGTCTGCTGAGTCAGGCTGCTTACTACCATGGGTTTTGGGTTTGGGTTTTTTTTATGATTGCTAGGCCATTAAATACTTCCTAATATATTTTTTTCTTGTTTTATTAACACTTGGCCAAAACATAGCAAGGAGATAGTCTGGCTCAGTAAAATGCACACTGTGGAAGTGATAATAAAATTTGGTCTCTGATCTTGATTGTGACACTAAATGTATCGTTTTTGTCAAGTCGCTTCATCTTTTTGAGTCTTAACTTTCTCATTCATTAAAGGGAGCAGTAATAGTTATCTTTCTTGTAAAAGACATCTAATAGTAAAATGTACTGAGAAGGATGTATTTCAGATTTTAAACAGCTTTAAGTCATTAAAACTACTTCTCATCGCAAAAGAAAGGATGTCTTAATTTAAAATAATGAAAACACCATTTAAAGGCATAAAAATCTGAGACACTTTGTTTGACATACAAACCAGGCTTATCTCTCTGATGTAACTTATTAAGAAAAGTATCTGTCCTTCTACATTTCCAACATCTTAATTTAGCTTAGATAATTTTATGCATGTATCTTTCTAAACTACTTTTAGTGTTACTTCATGTAAGAGAGGAGGGGAGGAGAAGCGAGAGACTCCATGCCTGATGGGGTGGGGTAGTAAGTTGGGACACAAGTGATTGATTATTGATTTTTATCAACTGAGCATAATTAAAAATAAGTCTTGTTTTGGTTCTAATGCTTTTGGGCCAACTGGGGGCTAGTGTTTGTATTTATACTCTCCCCTTCACCCCCCCACGAAGGTGCACAGAGGTATGCAATCCAGTTCTGAAGAGCCTGTTATCTGGATGAAGACAAAAAACCAGTATAATCATTTCATTCACTAAAGTCTTGTAGGAGTTAATGTTCCCTTTTTTTTTTTTTTATGTCAGAAACCTAAAAGGCTATTACCAAATTTGAATTAAGCTCCGTACCTCTTTAAATTATGGAATCTTAGGCCAGCTGTCAGCAATTTCTGTGTCACAAGTATTCCCCAGCCTAATGGCAGGAGACACATGGCCTGACTTAACATTGCTGTGCTTCTCCCTTGCAGGAGGTTGTTCTTGCTCAGCCGCCTTCCAAACCTGCCCGCAGGAAACTCCGGACGGAGACGCAGGGGCTGGAGACCCCCGAGCTTTCTCCCACTATAAATGTGACTTCTTCCCTGCCAGCAGTCAAGCCTCACCTCCCAGTCCAAAAGTAAAAACCTGTACCAAGCATGCCAAACTGTGAGATCTGATGTGGCAGGGTTTGCGCTTTACATAATTTTGTGCTTAATAGTTCTGGTCTGGGGAATGCTCCACAAGATGCAGGCCTCTGAAATCTACATCAATCTTCTCAAATGCAGACTAAGTCTGTAGTGACTGTATAATTTGATGATACTTGATGGATAGCCTCTTCAAAGGTGTCCTACCTCTGTGTCGGGTAGACATGTCTGAAGAGCAAGCCTAGCTGTTCAACCAGCATCTCTAACACAACTCCTTTTAGCTCAGTGGGTGTGTGGTTTTGCCTTACACATATCTTCTGGAATTTTGCTCATTCTTGTGGACAGTTACAACTAAGTAAATGCCCAGGAAACTGAGTCATGAAATGCTTGGTGTTGGTCATAGTCTTGTGATGTTTGTTCATCACAAGGCAGGTTAGAAATGAGCTTGCCACTGGTATGAGCTGAGCCATAGACCACTTGTGATAATCAGTAATTGCCAAACCCAGTATGTGTTGTTTGCTGTCATAAATACAGCTGTTGAAGCTGGCAGCAATGAAGACTTGAAGGGATTTCACTACATATTTATTTAATGGCAGTGGAGAAGGGGCTGTGCAAATGGTAAGCAAAGGCACTTGAAGCCCTGTTGGGTCTATACATCTCCCTTAACTGAAACAGTGTGCAAAAATTGTAGCCCTCCTTCACCCAAAGACTTGCAAAGATAACTCGTTCTGTCTGAAACAAACCCGAGCTGCCCAAATCGATTGAGTTTTTCTTGGCAAACTGTTTATCAGTAGACTGAATCTGTGCTGCATAATTGGAGATTAGAATAAGTAATAAGGCTCCTAGAATGCCCTCAAAGTGCTATTTTGTGCTTTGGGAGCACATATTCCATACTGGTTCAAAGAAAGATAAGAGCATTTGCTAGCATCTCGACTTAATCCTGTCTTGTATATATCTTTCCTAAAATGTTTAAGTGACCATGGAAGTATAGCTCCCTGTTTTTTTTATTTTTTTTCTTACCATTATTTTGCTATAGCCTATGGAGAGTAGTTTGAAGCAAAAGCACAAAGCTGAAAACTGTCAGTTCACTGGAAGATAGCAGCATAAAGACCTGCCTGTGCTGTGAAAGAGATTCTGTTGCAAAGATCAGTCCCCATCAGCTCTGTTAAGAGTAAGAGCTGATGGGGACTGTTTACCCCTACAAGCCTTATTTAAATAGGGCATCTGCATCTTTTTTAGATCAAATTTGTCACCAAAAACCTCTTGATGCCTCATGTAAAACTGTAAAATAATCTATTTGGAAAAGGGCTTGGATATTCAGCCAGTATTTTCTGTATTTTCTTTCCTGTTACCTCTGGTTTTTGGAATAGGTTGGTCCTTAAGTACAGAGCTGCCTCCTGTTGCACCTGTCTGCCTGACTGTAGTTTCTTCCAGATCAGTTACATTGGGCTATAGGGTAATAATAATAATAGGAGGAAAAATATTAAGCAGCAAAAGAGGTAAGGAAAGTCCATAAGCCATCTACCTGTGTGACATCAGATGGTTTTGGTGGAAATGACTGCTTTGAATGAAAAAAAAAAAAGATTAATTTTTGAAGTAAAGAAACATCAGAATCAGCAGTGCCCTAAAAAATCTGAGACTATTTTCATGCAGATGTCCTTTCTTTCCCCATAGAATTTTTTATGTTTTCTGTTACCCATTTTTGAATTTTTAAACTCTACAGGTGTCTGAAAACCGCTAAAGCAAAGATGCTGCAGTAAGTCAAGGGAATATGCAGGGATTATTCTTAAGCTGAATCAGATAATGCAGAGATTTTTAAATAATTGAGATGGCCGAAAATGTTTCTGGCATTCAGTTTAACAGTGTGACTGTTTTATTTTCAAATAGTCTGCCCGATTCAGCCATCTCATTTCAGTGCTACATTTTTCTTCTCTTAAATGTGGAGTTTGTACCTTGTCTCTGAAGTGTAGCCCAGCGTGGGTAGAGTACAGATGTGCAAAATGGATGGCTGGTCTTCTGGCACCAGCCACTGTTGAAGCTCTTAATTGAAATGTTTTGTATTTGTCTGTCTGGCAGACAGTCTTCCAAGCAGAAAAGGGCTATTCAGACCGCTATACGAAAAAACAAAGAAGCCAATGCTGTGCTCGCCAGGTTGAACAGTGAGCTCCAGCAGCAGCTGAAGGTAAGGAATGCATTGAAAATCGGTGACAAAGCTCCCTGCAATCAGTTAAGTGTCACCTCCAGCAGAGAATCTTGTTCATCCTCTCAGATGAAACCTACTGTGTTATTTCCTGCTTTCTGGAAGGGAATAACTGTACTGTATGAATGGGTAGGACGAGGCTTTCTGGGAAAAGCTATAACCTATGTGCATACAGTTCTACTGGCAGTTACAGTAAGACTAAAGAGTGAACTTTGTCTTTCTGAAAAGTTTCATAAAGGGATGATGTCATCTAGTGCAGCAGAGCAACTCACTCGTAACTTTCTTGTCTTTTGGTCAGTTGTGCTATGCAGCTGTCTCCTAGAGTCAGTCATTTGGTACACATGGACTGGTTAAACCATGCTTTATGTGAGCATCTAACACTGATTTTTAATCTCTGCTGACATGCTTTTAATCTCTTCTAACATGTTCTCAAGGGTCTCTTTTCTTATAAATTCTGTTCTGGTTTTTCTGTTTTCTCAGGCCGAAGGTATACAGATTTTAGTTTTTCATCTGTTACAGCTTTTTCTTTCTTGCATATTATGAACACGCTTGTCTGGAGAGGGAGGTGAACCCTCAGTTACGCTTTCTATTCAGTCAAGGTGAAAGTTTGCCTGTTCAGCTTTTGCTTTAACATTTTTTTAACTGGTTTTTAAGGATCTTGCAAGAGAAATACAGGTTGGATGCTCTATACTGAAATCATAGCGAAATATAGGATGGTGATTGAAATAAGCACGGGGGGTGAAAGCTTTTAATGACAGTGCATTGCCATCATTCCTCGGCTCTGGTCTTATCTGCTTCCGTGCACTATCTTCAGCATGCTTAAACTCTCCGACCTGCAGGAAACAGACCAGTGCTGTTATCTGTATTGTACCACAGGGTGAAGGATGCACATAAGGACAGAGATTTGCCTGAGTTCACACAAGATCAGAAAACAGCTTGTCCTTCAAGTTGTATTGCTGCCTGGAAGCTTTCTGGTAGAGCAGGGCCTGTTTCTTTGGAGACCAGAAGACATGATGGGTGACCCTCAGGCACAGCTTCCACCAAGGTGTGGGGAATGTTCAGATGCGCTCTGGGGCTGGGGCTGCCCATATGGGGTACCAAAGCCTGGAGGAGTCACAGGTCAGCCTGGATCCCAGATGGGCCAGGAGCCCTTTGTTGGGAAGCCAGCGAGAGCTGAGTGCCCCCCAGGGACAGGCTTGAGACCAGGAGAGGCTTTCTCAAAATAGATGATCCCCAAAGCCTTCACAGTTAGTTTCTGACTGAGAATGATGAGCTTCCTGCCACATTTGCCAAAGAGGTAGATTGCAAAGCCTGTGTCATCTTAGAAAGTCTTAAGTTTCACACATTTCTAATAAGAAAGAGATTGGTTGTGTGAACCAAAAAATATTTTTTTAAAAAAAAGGCAGTTTAGAGGGAACTGTGATTTCAAAGTAACCTCATTTTCTTTGGTAATATTGCCAAACTGGTCTAAGCTATTGCACTGGCCGATGGATGGCTTCCCCCCTCGTCATGATCACCCAAGCAAGTGACTGAGCTGTAAGGAGGAGGCAGCAGATGGATATGCAGGGTGGTTGCATGGCATTCGTACAGTGTTTTGAGACTGCGAGGAGAGTTTCTTAACCAGCAGAGCCCTGAGCCTCTGGTCAATGGCAGCACTTTGCCTGGCTGATCTTTACCAGGAGCTGAGTGGTGCATGCGAGCATCCCAAAAGTTAACAGCACATCTCTCTCCCTCCTGCAGGAGGTTCACAAGGAACGCATTGCCTTGGAAACGCAGCTGGAGCAGCTACGTCCCGTCACCGTCTTGTGACCTCCCGCGCCTCTGTGCAGCGGCAGGAGTGGAGTCCGTGTCCCGACAGCCTTGCCAAGGAGAGGAGGGTGGAGTGGCTGGGCAGGCTGTCTGCTGAGGTAGTGGCAGTCAGGGGGACCACCTTGTCGGGTCTCCCTTACCCTGCTGCACCCCTTTGCCTTTGCAGGTAAAGAAGGTACAGAAAACAGATATCTGACTGCAGAGGGGGATGCTTCACCTTTGTTCCTCCCTCTTCCCAGCCTAATGTGTAAATGCAATTTATCGCTGAAATGAATAACCTGAGAGTATTTTATTTATGTAAAAAATTCCTGATTTATACGCATCCTGGCAGCACCTCCTGCCCCAGTCATTAAGAGGTACAGCATTCCTGAATTCTTGCTTAAATTTAAAACTTGTACTCTGAGATATGCTTCTGGATGTTACTGATTCCTGTAGGATTGCATCATGGTAGAGGACCTGTGGGATTAATGTACTACAAGAATAAAACTCATTAGGCATACAGAGTCTTTATCTGTAATCACGTCAGATAGTTATTTTCTTAGCACTGTTTATTATGCAATCACAGATGTATTTTAATGTTAGAGAGCTTGTATTTTATAAGTTCAAGTCATATGAGAGAAGAGTAAAAAATACTAAAATTTAATTATTTTGGAAGTCACAAAAAAAAAAATCTGTTTTTTGAGCTGTAACTGCTTCCTATCACCAGTGTTTGATCAGTTGCTTGCAATTGCCAGTATCTCTGCATACTTGTAGCATGTTTGAGATCACTGGTTTATACCTTTTTTCTTCTTTTTATTTTTAACCAACGGTGTATTTCTAACAAGAGGTTAAAAATGCCTTTGGGCCATTTTTGTAAAATCTGTTCTATGTACATTTGTATTAGTCTGCTTTGTTTTCTTAACCGCTGCTGATTTGTTTTAAGGATGCGTACAAGAATTGTATTTCCAAAAGAAGAAAGATAGTGGAAGTGCTATGTATGAGGTCATAAAAATGTGTGATGGAAATGGTTGCCTTCTATATCAGGCTTTCTTTAAGGTTACTTTGCACCTCACTGGAGATGCTACTGATAGGATGAAGCTGCTAATAGCCACCTGCTTTCTAAATGAAGAAACAAAGATTAATTTTTTACCTGGGTGTGATCAAGGGCCAACTGATTTCAGGGGGAATTTTCCCATGGATGTGGTCGACATTGGTTTCAGTCTCCGTTCTCGCCATGGAAGCTGACTAGCTAGTGGTGCTTTATTTCTTGGGGGACTCCATAAATAGCGGTATCAGCCCTGCTCCCTGCTTCGCTGCAAGGGAACGTCACCTCCCTGTTACCCGTCTGAAACGTGATGCTGCATGTGTTTCATGCCCTGTTGTTCACTGACCTAATTTAAGCGCATGTATTTGCTTTGTGGAAACGCTGCCTCAGTTTTTTACTATTATTGGTGCGATGCTTTCTCCCTGTAGTTATGGGATGGCCCGGGGGCTGAGAGGAAGGTTTTGAAGCAGCCTCAGGTTGTATTGTGGAATGGAGGACACTAGAGCAGCCAGAAAAACCTTTTTGAGGGATAAGACAGACATCAACAGAAGTGTTTGAAGTGATGAGGAAACAGCCTGCTTTTGCTGAAAGGGATATGGATGTGGGACATGGGTCCAGAAGTCTGAAGGTGAAAGTAAGCATTTGCAGAATTGTTACTGAAAGTCTGTTTTTGTAACACGTTGGTTTTGATTCAACTAAATACCACTATGGCAACAAACATCAACAGTTTTCTCTCCATTTGGTACTTCTTTTGTGTGACTGTTACATAGCTGGGGTCAGAGGGTCACTGCTGGTCAGGGACAAAATGTAAGAACTGCAAACTTTTCTGAGAAGCTGCGAAGCAGCTACTGCCCCCTTGCTAGTGGTGGTACTGTTCAGATGTTATCATTGTTTATTTTATAATACTGAGTCATTCCCAAGATGAAGTACTCTTTCTTTGCTTTTTAGGTCTTGCATTGTTATTTGGCTAATAAACCCCTACTGTTCGATAGAAAAGAATCATGTGGCACCTTTGTTTTTTATCTTACGGGTGATTTTTAAGGAAAGCTTTTTAATGATTATGAAGAAATGTGCACATTGCATTTTTAAGGCAGTGGATGGTGTTATGGCTTTCTCATGTTTGATGGGAGCTTCTTCTAGAATAATCCTCCATATATTTCACTTGGATTATTCATGGAATAGATGGAGGTTGCTCCGAGGAAGAGTGGAAGTCTGCTTTATGTGTCTTTTTCAGGTGTCTCCCAACACGCAGAGAGCTTTTCATTCACTGGAAATCAGGATAATTGGTTAGTTGACAATGAAGTATTTACTCAGTTGTTACCCAGCCACAGGACCTAATACATTTAAAATCTAACCATCCTTGCATTTTTAGGGATGCAGTCAAATGCCCCACTCAGCTTCAAGGTGTAGAGTGTGAGTTGATTTGTATTCTGTTTGGTGAATTTTTGGCTATGATGATACCATACTTCACATAGAGAGTAAACTGAAATATTCAAGGAGAAATGTTGGTGTGTTTTACATACAATGCAGGGAGTTATTCTTCTAAATGTCTCAGTACTTAAGCTTTCATGATAGCCCATGCAAAATGAAAAAGTGTCTCTGGCTTTAGGGGGCTGTTAGCATTTTGAGAGGGAAAGGAGAAGGCATCATGAAGCTATAAGACAGTGCTTCAGGCAGTTGTTCCATGCAGCCACACTCATGGCTACTATTAAGAAACCGTGGCTGGTCAAATTTCACATCTAAATCCAGTATCACAGATTTTCTCAAAAAATATTTTTCCTTTAGGAAAATGTGGGTACAGTGAAATCGTCATTTCTTGCAGAAATCTTTATGTTCTGAAACTTTGGATGGGAGATGCTCCTAGACCTGAGAGAGGCCATCTGGTCAGAAAGGGAGACCTCACAAGCAGTTTCCTCAATGTTCAGGGCACTTTCTTGAGCTACAGGAGAGCAATCAGTTTTAAACTTCTGATGTGCCTGATACAGGATAGCAAACGGGATCTGCCTGTCCCAGCTTACAGCCCGACCAAGAAGCGGGAGCAGCTTCCCAGGTATGAAGCGTCAATCTCCTCAGTTCACAGTTTCTATAGGGAGTTTTGTAGAGCAATACATGCCCAGCAAGAGAGGATAACTGGGAACAGGAGCTGGAGCACAGTTTCCTTGTATCAGAGAGGATGTGCAGACCGTGTGCCCCTTTCTAAGTCTTTAGTTTCCTGTAGTTATTCCAGTTTGAACAATTAAATATTTTTGTCCAAGGACAAGACTGGGTAGGTAGAGCAGGGTTTAAACAGGGTTTTCCGTGTCCGAGTTAAGGATCTTCCTCACTGGGGGCATGTATGTGTGTAAATGTACACTCATGTGTCTTCTTTTAGATTGTGTGTTTCTTTATGGATCTGTTCATGTTTCACACAATACCTTCCTATAAAGTATTTCTTTCAAGACAGGGTAATTCTGTGGTGAAAAAGCAAAAATGCCCAGCTAAATGTAGTAACTGATTGCCTTTGTAGATCAAACCATTTTTATTTGAGCCTTTAAATATAAATGATGACCTAGTAATTAAGCAAGGTGAACAGTTTCCATTCCGGAGGCACTCCTTTTAACAAACTGCCTGTGAACAAACATCAATTCTTAATGTCCTTCTCCTAGTTATTAAGTTTATACTAGGATGCAGTGGAAACATTACCATCTCTTTCCAGATAGTTCTCAGCTCTCTCTTCCAGAGAGTTTTGCTGACGAAGCAAAACCATCAGTGATTAGTGGATTTGGCCCTGTTACTCATAAACTTGGTGAATATCCTTTTTAACTCAAAATATTATCTCTAAAATATTTTTATGTGCATGGCAGTAGTTTTGCTGCTGGGAAATCTGCATCCATATTGGGGAGAGGAACTTTGCCTGTTACCCAGACAGTCACAGCTTGACACTGCCAGGGCTAACCAGTGCAGGATGGTGAAAACTTGCACGGTGAAATGACCCCAGATGGATGGTTGGGACTGGGAACCCTTCACAGGAAGCATTTAGGATTGGGCATAATATGAAAATTGCCTTTTGGTGGTGTGCAAGCTGCTTTCCCCCCAGCTGAGCTTCCAGGTCAGGAGAAAGAGAGCCTATAAAAGTTGCTAGCGAGGGAATGAGGGCTGTCTTGTTTCCCAGCACCATCAACCCTTCAGCACGCACAGTCCTTGACAAGAAAATACACAGGGTTATAAAAGAAGGAAAAGAGACTCTCATGAAGCCACACAATTTGTTGACGAAAGAGTAGAAGTATTTTTTCAGGGAAAAAACCCCACCCAAACAAACGATGTAGTACCTTTGAGAAGAGATGATGGATTTTGAAGCTTTTTTTCAGTTATCTTCATGATAATGTGCTATGAACATATGCATTATGTTTCACTCTGTTACTGATTTTTTTGATATACAAAAATCGTATTGCAAGCATTATCGCTGTTAATCTAAAAAAAAAATACCCTGAGGCTATTATATAGTTGAATTTTAACTTATAAAGTAGATAGCCAGATTTAAGCAATTTGTTTTCACAGCTGCAGACTGTCCACGTGGTAAGCTGCAAAATGTATAGTGTTCTATACTATGCCCATCTAATTTTGGAAAATGTATGTGATATGGAGCTGGGTGCTACATTAAAATAAAAGCGTCCAATAACTTCAAATTGCCTTGCTTTTGTGGTTTATTTAGGATGTCAATTGTGCAGATCTGCCAGGAGAGCAGAAAATCTGAGTCGCTGTGGAAAAAATACAGCGTTGAAATGGCTGACCTTCAACTATGAAAGATGAAGTCACTTAACATTGGGATGGTGTGTGTGTGAGAGAGACAGAAAGAGACTTAAAGTGAAATCATATTTCCTGAGGCTTCAGTGAAGTCAAAACTTCATCTTTACTTTGTCAGGCCTTGTTTTGCCTGCATTCAGACTTTTCTCTGTGATGGAGCTCAAAAAGGCTCACTATTTTCTGACTGGGGCAGCACCACCATGAATGAAAAGCCCTTCCAATCCTCCAGCAGACCCTTGATCGGAGGGTGCCCAGGCAGGAGCAGCAGGAGGACTTGAGCTGTAATTGCCAGCACCCCCTTGATCAATGGTTTTGCCCCCCCATCAGCTGCAAGAGCTGAAATGAAACTGGGAAAAGGAAAACATTTGAATATCTGGCCTTTGTGGGCAGGGAGCTGGAGGGGACGGAGTACATCTGCTCTTTAACTAGTGTGATTTTTAAGAATTATGTCATGGCTATCCAAAGAGCAGGGCTTTAAAAGAGGAAATAATTAGTGATAAATTAATTCTTACAGCATTAAGCCATGACAAGGGATGTTTTATTGGCCTAGAAGTATGTCTCTGGTGCACGTGAGGCACAAGGCCAAGGCGTTAAAAACTTGTAAATATCCTGTAGAGAGCTATTCTGCATTGGCAGCGGGATGGATTTAGATGGCTCTTCCATTCTTAGTTTTTACAATTAGATGGTACTCTGGGGTGCCTTCATGCAATTCTAGATTGGCTCTCTGTATTCAAATTCATGTTTCTAGTAATCTTCCTTAAAAAAGAAAATATGTGTCTTCCTGCTCTAGAAGAATAGTTCCTAGTGGAAGTGGTAAAGAAAAGAAATAGAAGCAGCTTCAAAAGTCCTTTTTTATCCATCTACTGTTTTTAAGGTAGTGCTGCCTCACAAGCGTGCCTGCTTAGATGGGGTGCTTACATGGCTTCTGCTGCAAAGGGCAATAAAGGAAAATTACAAATCAACAAAATCCCAAGGTTTCCACAGCGCATAGCTGAGTACAAGCTCTTTCACCTGGTGGTCTCATTGCTCCTCCTGTTTCACCTCCCCTGCCAGCCCCCTGGCCACCGTGTGCCCTCAAACAAATGTGTTTTGGAGCAAGAGACTGTGGGTATGTGAGGTGAGTTTGTAGCAGGGTTCCACATCCCCAGTGTTCCCTCAGTGCCCACCATTTTGGGCACCTGTCTGGAAGCAGCAGCATTAGCTTTTCCCGGCTGTGTTATCGCAGTAGTTCCCCTACTAAATGCCGAGTTGGTATTCCCAGTTAAATCCTGAATTTGTTTACGTTTATTGATTGTTAACTTAAATAGCACAAGCTAGGAAGAATGTCTTATCTGAGGACATTTTGAGGATGCTTTATGCATGAGAAATGTGATGAGCTAGACAACACCAGGCTATATATTGCATCTAGTCTGGTTTTTGCAGGATGGAGGACAGGAGGAGGAAGGGGATTCTTCCCTTAGCTAGGCTGCTCCCAGAAGAAACATCATTACTTTTACATCCCATCCCAGTTCATGTAGGGAACTTACTCATCACTGTGCTGCGGTCCTCAGTGAAACATGCATAGAACAGCTGACAGATGCACAGGTAAGGTCTGTCTGCCACAGGCCCTCCTCTGGGACCTCCTCACCCTGCAGAGGTGGGCAGTAGTGGAGCAGTGATGGCATGTCCAACCCCATAACAGCAAATGGCATGCAGAGTCCCACAGGGAGGAACATGAAGAAGGAGGCAGTATGTCAGCTCTGGTGGGACCAGAACAAAGAGGAAAGTAGCCGTGCTTCTGAGGTAGCAGGGAAATCACTGCACTTCCAACACCTTGTTGTCCCGCTCCGCCTCTCCCCGCCCTCCCCCAAGCAAAATAACTTTCTTAAAAAAGCTCTGCTGGACATCTCACTATGGACACCCTCGACTTGGGTGTAGGACTGCCACTTGATGCATGAGTTGTTCCCCTTTGAGGTCACTTAAGGAATTCAATAGTTCATGCTGTCTGTCACAGGTTTTGGGTGCGTTAAGCAGGTGTTCAGCAGACCGATACAAAGTGTGCATTGTATACTATGGTATATATATTCTCCCTCAGATAAGAGGGAGAAGCCAGCGTGTGATCTCACCTGCATCTTGTTTCCCAGCCCTGGTGCTGTTCCTAAAGGACACCGTATGCTCAGTGAGAAATAATGGCTTCCTGTGTCATTAATGAGTTCTTACAGCAATTTCCCTTCAGAGTAATCACCTTGGGTGATGGAGGTGTACAGTTCCAAAAGCAATTAGCCCTTGGGGTGAGTTGTGCTGGGAGGCACCATTCTCCGCCAACAGAAAAGCCAACTCCCTTTTGGGTGTCTCAGCTTGGATGCTGAAGAAACCAGTGCTGCCAGAGTCATCAGTCACTTGAAGCTAACAGTCAAAATGCCTGCTGGGATTACGAGAGCCCTCCTTGGGAAGAGGTTTGTTTCCAGTGCTTGGTACCACTGCTTTCAAACTTCTGTTGCAGGTATACCATGCTCCAGCTAGAGCTGGCCATTAAGTGCATGTGGAGCTACGCCAAAGCAAGAGTAAACAAGTGATGGGTGTTTGTGTCAAATGTGGCAGGCAGAAGGGCTGGTGCTGGACCACAGTAGTAAGGCAGAGGCAGGCCAGCAGTGTCGTCTTCATGCTCTGGGTTTTACCACCATAAGTAAACTCTAATTTGAGGACAGAAAAATGCAGTTTTATTTCTTTCACCTTAGTTATGAAGGTAAGTTAGCTTAATGCATATTTTTATGGCTTGGACCCTCAGTCATACTTTCTTACTCTTCCCTCTTGTATTTGTTGTCTTGTTTACTAAATTTGGCTTGCATCATGCAATTGCTTGGGTTTGCATAAACTGGAAAGACTGAGCAGAGTGCAGGTGCTTACTGGACAGTCCTGCTTTCAGCCCATCACGTGGGGGACTTGGCCTGCTCTCGTTCTCATGTACAAATGTTTGGTTGGGTTGATGACTTTGGTTTGGTTGATTCTGGAGGTGACTTTGGCTTAGGCTTTGACTGTGACAAATCACAGAGGCCTTTTCATGACATATCAGCTAGATGGAGATCATCTCATTGTGGACTTGCAGCTTTGCAAACTGGATATTAATTGTCTGTGGAAACCTGTACTCAGCTCAGACTTACAGTGCAGAAATCCAAGCGTCCTTGACAGAGTTAAAGAAAAGTTACAGACATAATATTTGAGACTAATAGCAATTCTAATGCAGAACACTTGGAGCTGTTGCTCCAGGTTGGCCCAACCCATCCAGAATGTCACTCTGACATTGGGCAGTACCACAAAGTGTTGGAGGAAAAGGGAAGAAGCCCAGAGTTGTCAAAAACAGTTCGGTGAATAGACTTTGGATGACCACTGCCTTGGCTGACATGCTGGTGTTTCTTCTGGCATCTCTGGAACCCGCAATGTGAACGTCTGTAGTCTGCTCAAAGCCAACATCTGCTTTGCTTTTGACCACAGCAATTTCTCTCTTCTATAAATCAAGGCAGAGGAATACCTGTTATATACACTCAGCAGTATAACCTCTATACAAACGTATTTACACAAGTTTCTGCTTTACTTTTCCATTGGCCATTCATTATTTGATATGGGTTTTTTTTTAATCATTTCCTGTGTTATTTTTCTCCAGTATAGACAGAGGAATTCCCATCTGTTCAGCCTGTCTTTTTCCAGACATTTCTTTGTCTCTTGCTGGTTTTGCTGCCTCTCTCTGCGACTCTTCTCCTTCCTTCTATTGTTTTTTTGAAATAGCGTAGCCAAAACTGAAGCCAGTTCATTGTCACCTAGTTTCTAAAGCAGTGACTCTGTAAAATAAGGCATCATGACACACAAAAGTTTATACTCCTTTTTGGTTTTGGTTTTTNGGCATCCTGGAAGGCTGGGATCATTCTAGTGGATTGAGAATTTGTAAATAACACTGTTGAAGTCAGTTAAAGAAGGCGTGAATCTCTGTCTCTCACTCTCTTTTCTCAATGCTTGCATCGAACCTGAGGCACCATTTCAAAGTAATTTTTTTTTTAAAACCATCAGCAGTGTGTGTGAGCCACCCTTTCCCAGAGCAGGTATACTCTGTAAGCGTGCATTTCTCAGAGAACTGCATGGAAAAGTTTCTGCATGAGCTGGAGAGGAAACTTAGCTCAATGAGAGCCTGTATCTCCCCAAAAAACTGCTTAGAAAAGGTGTCTCTTCAGACAGATAAAAATTGTCCTCTGACCTCATGGGCTTTGATTTCCACTCCCTCAGATAACAGCATTGCTGTATGCATCTCCTGAGAATGCAAATCCCAAGCTCAGGAGTTGCTCTGCAGCTTATGTTAATGGTAACTCTGAGCCTGGTCTTAGGAAGCTCACAGGGAAAAGGACAATTTTGCAGGTAATTTTACATCCTGAGGTGTGTTATTAGCAGTCTAATTTATTTGTTCTCAAGAAAAAGAAGCAGAATCAAAGGAGAGGAATTAAACTAGTTCTAATAAAATTAATAAATATCTCTATTTTTATATTCCTTAAATAAGTGTATCTATTGCTCCTCTTTGAACTTTGCAAAGCCTTTTGAGAGTTGCTCTCGTTTTTATGCTCAGACATCAATGCACATTTTGCCTTATGCAGCTGTCTTTTATCATTAGGGAAGAAGTAATAATTCAGGCCTCAAATGTAGCTTTTGTCTAAAAGAAAATCAGGTTGATTATTTACTGCCTACACAATAGGATGCCATATAATCCTCTCATCTCTTAGACGGGCAAAAGTTATTTATGTTAATCCTCAACCTAGATGTATGTGTTAGTAGCTGTTATTTTTTTACAATAGTTTCATTACATATATTTTAATACAATGGGAAGTGGGTGACATATAGGGGAACATGAATTTGTTTGCTGCATGTGTAAGTTTGCTGTAGGCAGGTGCTGAAGGCTTGAAGCAGTAATTTTGCAGGCCACAGTAGCCACAGTACTAGGAAAGACTGGTCAAGTTGAGTGGAATGCAAAACTGAATACACATCATACATGATAAAAAAAATTTTAGAAGTTCTTCAGGGACTTAAAGAAATCAGTAGGAAACCCAACTTTATTTTAAAGGATTATGATCTCCACTTCTGATGTGCTGTGTTGGCCAAGGAGTTACAAGCCCCAGTGACATAAGTGTAGGAATCCATCTTTCAAAATCACAAGGTGGGCTTAAAAACAGTGAGAAGTGACAATTAACTGGGAAGTTTGTTTAATGTGACTTCTGGCTGATGACTCTTTATTCAGGGCACCTTTTTAATGCCCAACCACAGATTTTTCAGAATTAAAGCTAAGCTTACTTTTTATTTTAATCCCTTGCTTCCAGCAGCTGGAGCTATAAGAAATACAGTCAATACACAGAGTACACAGAGAAAGCAAATAGGCAGCAGTGGTGGCTAGCTGTCAGTACACATATAACAACATTGCTGCCATCCCAAAGCATTGTATCTAATGTGTAAGTAGTGGCCATATAAAAAAACTACAAACTGTTTTGGTATTGTCCTATTTCTCAAAAAAAAAAAAAAAAAACAAACAAACAAAAAAAAAACCACCAAAAAAAACCCCAAAATTCAGGGAGTACATAATTATTTTGCACAGTATTTATTTATTCTAAATCAAAATATCTCAAGTGTCAAAATGGCTAATGTTTTACTGAAACTTGTCCTGTCTCTGGTACCAAGCACAGAGTGTGCAAGCTGCCAGACTGACATGCCTGGATGTGGAGTTCCCATTGCTATAAGCAGAAGGAGCATTTCCAGCTTCTCTTCCAAAGATCCTTCTGCCAGGAAAGAGTTCAGTAATTGTGACTTCCAAGGTCCCACCATAAAGGAGTAAACATACACAAGCCGTATTTTCCTCTAGCATCAAGGCTTACTTTCTCAGAGAAGATTGCCAAAGTGTTCGGGACAATTAGCTTCCTAGGGGTGAGACCAGAGGGAAAGGACACAAACGAAAAGAGGAAGCTCCCTCTTGACATCAGGAAACATTTTTTCACTGTGAGAGTAACCAAGCCCTGGCATAGGCTGCCCAGGGAAATTGTGTAGTTGCTATCTTTGTAGACATCAAAAAGCTATGTGGACATAGTTCTGGGCAGCCAGCTAGAGCTGGTGGCCCTTCTCAAGTGGAAGGGTGGACCAGGTGATCTCTGGAGGTCCTTTCCAATCTCAACCACTCTGTGAATCTGTGTTTACTGCAAGGTCAATATTGTCCCATTGGAAGTGGGAAAAAGCCACATCTGTATTAACCACAGTATCCAGTTTTATGAAAGAAATCAGAAGAAATTCTTTGCCATATTTTACTTACATATTGTAGCTTGCATGTATTCCATGTTTAGGCAGCAGCCAATCATAACTATTTAGCTGAATGTCTCTATGAGGAAAATTCATGGAACTAAATTCTTGTTTCTGTGCCCTGGAGAGGCATGAGAGCAGTGATCTTTATTCTGAAAACACTCTGGGGAAAGAGAAATTACAGCCTCTGTTTCTGACAAAGCCAGCCTGCTACTACAGCTCCTTCTCGTCCATCAAAAATCTCTCTCAACCCAATAATGTTGGCCAGTACCACCAGCCTTTCTTGAGGCAAACAGGATTGGACTTAGCACATAACCCACTTTTTTTGAGGACTGTCATTTCAGAGAGACTGAATTATTTAATCAGCAGTGACTAGTAACATGTATGTGGCAGGTGCAACAGGGCTCAGTGACATAATGAAGCGTGGATGGCCCTGGCTCAAGAGTCTGGGGATGAATTGGGAAGCTAATACAGGATGACCCAGCCAAAGAGATTATTTTCTTGCACAGGAAACAGGGAGAGCTCTACAAAGCTGTCTGAAATCCTGCCTTCCCAGAAATCCACGCCTTTAAGCTTGTGGACTGGATTCTTTGGCCCCCTCAAAGGAAGCCAGGACACCCTTTTCTGTAACCAGCTGACAAGGAAATAAGGAGATACCGACTTTATTCAGCATTAGTATGAAGACAACTGGAAAATCTCTACTGATGCTACTTACTGAGGGCAGGTGTTGGACCTTGCTAGCTGGTGTCCTGCACAGTGCATGGCAGTGTAAGTCCATGACAGGCAGCTGCTCGTAAATAAAGGTATTAATGGAATAGGTTACAGCTACATTAATAAAATATTATCCCGAGGAAATAATCTGATTAATTCTGAGAGGAAAAAGTGCTTGAGGCTTTCTCTACTCTTGTGGTCTTTCGTTACTTGCTGCTGGCACTGCAAACGAGAGTCTGGCTCTCAGATGCTTGTCCCCAGAGAGGAAAGATTGTCCAGGTGTTAGGGCATGAGCCACGGAAATCTGGATTTCAAATCATTCTCTGCTGCAGCCTTTTCTGCAGCCTCGGGAAGCCATCAGAAGTGGGGTTAACCTTGCTTGATTCCACCTGGGTAAGAGTCAAAGCTCTGTTGTCAGCTAGGCATCTGGGCTCCCTCTGCATTAAGAAGGAGAGAAGAGCACTTCTGGAGGGCACTCCTGCAGTGCACTGTGCTTGTGAGCACAGAGCCAGGAACAGGAGGGCTCCTGGCACCTCACCAGACACACTTGTGCCTTAAACTGCCTTACAGCAGGGCTACTTTCTTGCTTTCCTGGCCCTGCAGCTTCTCCTTGCTGCCCTGACAATGTCCCTGCTGCCACTTGGATCAAGGAAGGGAAACAACTGGGCAGAAATATGTCTTTTTAACCCAAACCAGTTTCTTCCTTTGGTTTGTGGTGAGACCAATTGTACTGGCACCACGACAGCAGAGGTGGGAAACAAGATGGGGGCGGTGGGCAGAAGGACAGACAGAAATGGACACCTTAAATAAATGCCTAGTTTTTATCTGGTTGGCTTGATGGGAGGTGAGCCCCATCATCAGTGTCTGTGCGTTGGCCCAGAGCGCTTTCCTCTGCTGAAGGGAGGACATGTGTGCTGCCAGTGAAATGGGCCTTGCCCCAGCGCAGTGGCAGGCAGGTGGCCCAAGGAAGGGGTGGGAAAGGGAAGCCCCCTTCTCTCCCCCTCCCCACATCCTGAAATACTAACACAGATTGGGACAAGCTCGCTGCAGGTGAAGGATGGCACCAAAACCATGATCAGCACCACCTGCAAATCCAGACCCGGCAGCACCAGCACCCTGGCACAGCCCAATGGCTGGCCAGGGGCATCGACACAGAAGCTGGGGCTGATGAGAGGGTGGGCACGAAAGAGGAATACCCAGCTGTGAGCTTTGCACAAGAAACAAAAGCAGCTGGCCTGGGCTGTGAATGCAGGAAGGTCCCTGTTTGCCATGCAGGTGGCTTCTGCTGTGCTGAGTGCACAGGACAACCTGGCCACCTGGAGGGACCCTAACTGCACCCTCTTCTTCTAATTTTTGAAAGGTAAAGTCAAGGGTAAGTGAATGAGGAGGCTTATGAAGCAGGTGTCCTATTTTAGGTCTCTTCCCCACAAACAGAAGCTTTTAAACTTGCTAAGGTCATGAAAATTGTTTCAGTAGCAAACAAAATGAGAAGTTGTGTCTCAGCACATACTTGCATTTTGCAGTCAGCTTATTAGAGGGGGTCTACCTGCTGGACACTGTGGGGACAGGAAGTCATGCATGTGCATGCACGTCTGCCTGCAGTGGTGGCCATGGCACTGCTTTGGCACCCAAGCCAAGGAGTCCTTGCTGTCCCCCATGTCTAGACTCACTAGCCAAATAACTTCTGCAAATAACGTCATTATCTGTGATGAGCTCCAGCCCTGAAAAGAATTAAGGCTATTTGACCAAATAAGTGCAGAGCCAAATCCTCACCCAGCAACACAGAGAGATTTACAGCTCAGGCCAGGGCTCCAAGCCGCACATTGCAGAGGAGCCCTTCCCCTCGGCATTGCTGTGGAGGGGGAGGATGGTGGCATGCTGTCACATCAGTGTGGCACCGTGACTCATCACTGCAGCGGCTCAGGAGGTCCATGTGTGTGCTTAATCCATCCCAGCCTGTTTCTCACATCGAGTTGTTTTGAAAGTTTGAGAAAGTTTGCTTTACTCTTGATTTCTCATTTTTGCACAGTTCATTCCATCTGGGCCTGAAAGTCAAAGCACTGAAATGTTGCAATAACAGCTGTACTTACAAGCTTTCCATCCCAGCTGATAATTACATGCAGAGTATCTCAAGAAAAACTCATATCTAGAGAAGACAAACCCAGCTGTTAAAAAAAATAAAAAATAAAAAAGAACAAGAAAGAAAGAAAAACTGAAATAAACATCTGAATCTGTAGATGCTTGTGCAAACCAAAGCTGCTCTCCTGATCTCAGGTTAAAGATCTAACTGAGGTCATGGAGGACCTTGCCTATTGTTTAAACCTGGTGGTGCCTAACTCTTGCAAGAACATGTACTTGTGTTATGCAGCTATTGGCAGGGACACAAGGTGTTTGCAGCCACAGCCGTCACTCCCAGCATCTATCATCTGAAAAGACTGATTCTCTCCAGCCACAGCACTGACTGAGCTCATTAGCTTGCCCTGCATCTGCTGCGTCCCAGCCTGTAAGCTGGTGCAGGGGCATGGACCCGTGTTTGTGGTCCCAGAGCTGGAGAGGGAAGAAGATTTACTCATGGCTGGCTGAGGGTTGGGCTTCACCCAGAGCCAGCTGGCCTCAGCCAAGATAGGATTGACTGTGCCTGCACGTTATCAGTAGGAAAAGACCCACTTGATTATAGATTATGTCTGTCATCTATCACTCTGGCTTGCAGAGTATGGGGAGCTGAGCAAAATGTGAGCAGATCAGAGCAGCTGACCTGAACAAATTTATTATTAATTTTTTATTTTTCCTCTGTTCAGTTTGGACTTCTGTCAGTTTTAATTTGCCTATGGACCGCAGCACAGTGATCAACATCTGCACATGCCAAGTTTGGGTTAGCACAGTGCAGTCCTCCTGGTAGCACCAGTAGGGGACAGTAGACAGCAGTTGCCTTGTGTGGGTACACCTTGCCCAGGAATTACCCTTGTCTCAGCCCTGGTTTCCATGGTCCAGCTGGGAACAGTTCCAGAGAATCTCTAAAAGCTGGAAATGGTCTGGGACCTCCTGTCACGAAAGACCACCTTGTTTTTTTTGCAGGGTTATGCTTCAGCGTATCAGCTGAAGAGCAATGGCTTGGGTTTGGTGTGAGCAGCCTGAGGTCCAGGCCAGCAATCAGGCTGCTGGGGCCCCCAGGGCCCCCAGGACAGCTTACTGGGCAGCTTCCACCAGACTGGAGGGTGTCCAGTGCCCCCAAGATGGATCCAGGCAGTGTTGCCAAGCAGAGGTGCTCCAGCTTCTCATCTGTAGGTGAAATGAAGACAACAAACCATTTTCAACGAGGTCTTTCTTTTCCTTCAGCCTGTAACACCTTGATCTAATCGGTTTTGGACTATATTTATTTCTTCAGGCTTACGAGTAAGGGGTGAGAAGAGGACCATTTAAATGGAGGAATGGCAAGTGCTTGTTCCCAGGGGTGGGGAGGGCATTTTGAGGGGGATCAGTACGTTGATGGAAGGTGCTGTGTTGTACATGCACTTGAACTCTTGGATAAGTGCACTTCATAAATCAAAGAAAAGCTTCCCTGAAAACAAAAAGTTGTAGCAAACAGGGGAGGTGATGGGTAAATGCTCATATAGTTCATGGTTACCTCATTCTTCACAGAATTAGCCATTTACCTCAACATTAAAATGCTCAGCAGGAATTAAAAGGAGATATATCTAGCATTGTAGTTGTGAAATGAATATGAAAAATGTGGATCAAGTGCAAACTGCCACTGTGTTTTCTTCCCAGGTCTATGGAAGTCTTGCAACCACAATTTTGAGAGAGGCAATTAACTCCTTAATCTAAAGATGTGCATCGGCATGCAGTGTTGTTAACGGGTTCCCTCGCTAATCACTTCTGTGGTCTTAATCAGCTGACACATGCATTCCTCGACTCCAGACAGTTTCTCAGACAGCCAAAAGTAATGACGCCCCTCTAACATAACCCCTACAACACTTCCTTAATGTTTTCCATGTTGCACATGTTTTCTTAATATACAAAGCTGTGGTATATTGAATTTGTGGGGGCAGCGTAAAATTAATATAAAAACAAATAACACTGAATCTACCATGCTGATTTTATTGCCCTACTTTGCATTTTATTTATTAAACCCCCCTTTTTTTTCTTTTTTTCTTTTCTTTTTTTTCACCTCAGTGTGCTAGCTGACAAATTCCCGAGCTCTTATGCTGAAGCTCTGCAAAGATTGGGGATATGTTGGAAAATTTAGTTTGAGCTTATAGCCTTCTTGAGACAGAGGTCCAAATTCCCCTTTCAATTATGAACTCTAGATGACAGGACACTTCAGCAAGAACCTCAGACTGTTATCACCTCCTGTAACCTCCTTCCAAGAGGTAAGGTGTCTCCAGACCTTAAAATAGTTCTCCCTGCCAATGCTTAGCTTCTAGCTGTCCTGGCTCCCATAAGGAAAAGATGTCCAAGATCTGCGATTGCTGTCCTGGAAGAAGGTCGCTGAGATGATGCTTTTGCTGCAGCTGGTAAATGTTGCCATTAACCAGGCTCTCAGGGTCTGGGCACTGAGACTAGAGAATGATTGACATTTTTCAAGGTAAACAAGGGGATTTAGTTGAGAAGTAGCTGCTGCCATAAATGTTAGCGTAGCTTTCAGCACCAATGGTGATGATTGGTGTGTAATGTCAGCTCAAGAGGGGAGGCCATAACCTTCTAGGGGAAAATAAAAAGCCCAATGGGCATGAATGAGAAATGCCCTGTGCAGTGCTTAAGCCTTCTTGATTTAGGGCTGACAGGAGGACCTGGAAAGCTACATTTTGTTTCCAAATTTAAATAAGAGATAATTGATGCCTTTTCTTTCAAAAACGTAAACCATGACTGTTTTCAAATATTAGAAAAATCCTTAGTAGATGAAACTACAGATAATTTCAAAATGAGATTTGGAAATAAAAGAAAAAAAGAAAAAAAGAAAGATAAATTTGGTCTAGCTTCCCTAAAAGTGGCCTGTGATTTAAGGTCTTTCAATTTTCCCTGCTCAATGTGGGGCACCTTAAAGGGACTTGAAGATCAAAGGCTTTGAAAAGAAAAAGCCTTTGGTTTGTCTACATGGACAGATAAGTCAGGGTTTGATGATCTTCAGCAGCTTCATGGTTATTCCCTTTCCATCAGCCTGTCTTGCCCCACCATCTGCCCTCAGCCTCTCATTGCTCTTGATTTAGATATCCCCAAAGGTCACAAGGGATTTAAAAAAGCTCTTTTCCTCACTCATGCCTGTTGAAAAGTTGCTCAATTTTTGTTACTCACTCCTTCTCCATGCTCTTTTCTGACATTATTTTCCATTTCCCTCAGCTTGTATGTGAAAGCAGACCACTGCCACTTCCCAAGTGCACCTGCTCATTTCCTGCAGATCCTGATGAACTGTCACTAGTTAGCAGTGTGAGATGTATGTACACAGGGCAGGGTGTGCTGACTCAAGATGCTGAAGGGGAANCTTGGTAATGAAGCATGGTTGATGGTACGTCTTTCAGTTACATCAGAACTGAGACTAAGAGGAAAAAGATTTGCAGTAATTGAAGACAGCACTGGATCGGAATCCACAGACTGAGACTTTGGCAGCATTTGAAATGTCAGCCTGCATCCTGTTCCTCCTTTCATTTACCTCCCTTATGTCTGTTTTCCACACACAGAATCAAAGTTCATGTCTGCATTCCCCAGCCTCCTGTGACCACCCGACAGATCTGCATTGCAGGTTGTGCCCCACAATGGCCAAATGAGCTCAAGTGAGCCCAAGGGTAGCTCCTAACCTCTAGTGCTTTCAAACCAGGGCTGATCGTGCTGCCTACTACCCTGTGACAGAGAGCTCTCAAGAACAGCATGGTGCCTTACTGCCCATGGGTGTGCTGCATGTACTACTAGCCTGGGGACCTCTGGCGCTGGAAGCTGACAGCAGTTGTCCTCTGCAGCTCTCTACACTGCTTTCTTGTTCTTTGACTGACTTTGACCCTCATTTATACTGAAGTGTCTTATTTGATGTCATCGTTTCTCTTGGTCCTCTTTTCTTTTCCCTGTTGAAGAGTAACCTTCCTCATTTTAGTCACCTTCTGGAAACAGTGTTTTTTGGGAGGCCAAGCTAAGTTGAGGTCTTCCAACTCTCTTCAATAGTTCACAGCCTCTCCCCCAGTGGGGCTTCCTTCCCAAAGGCAGAAATGATTGCCGAGATGGGATTAAGGGATCAGGGAACAAAAATAACTATGCCAACAGTTTCCATGCTCTTTAAAAATACACACCCATTTCTACAAATCTCCATTACTTCAGTGATCACCCAGCTTCTCTGAAACCAAGTTCATGCTCTGAAACCAAGAAACTCTGTTCTCTGGAGGACATTTCCACAAGTAACCCACTTCCCAAATCACCACACCTTGACAGAAGTATTGTTGTTGGAATAAAGCCTGAGGTAGATTCCATGTTGTGTAGATGGGACCAGACAGTAAGACAGAGCAGGCATTTGAGCAAATTGCAAAGGTTTAGGTGGCAAATGAGCAGCTCCATATGTGGAGGTTAAGCCCTAATATATGCTCATGAAAATATTGAGGATCCACCAAGGAACACTGTTTTGTCATTCAACCTGTCATGTTTGATTGGAGGGGATTGCTGGCATTGGCCTTACTTGATCTGGTAAAGCACTGGCTTTTACTGGTAAGGTAAAAACCATTCAGAGGTTTTCAGATGTCTTTGTTGGCTCCTGTTCTGAGTCTGGGGGTGTGTGTGTCAGGGATAGGTGGCAATGTCAGAGACAGCCAAATTTTTCTGAATATATAAACTGCTCCTGGGACAGCTGCTGCAGCGATACCAGAATACCCAGAAGTCCCAAAGATGAACCAAACTCTATTCCCTCTGCTTCACCAAGTGGGAAACTGGGGCCCCTAGAGGCTGCACGCAGCCCTGTGGTCAGCCACAGGTCAGGTCTCAGTGGGTGGTGACCCCTGTTTGAGTAACTCTCCTGGCACTATGGTCCCACAGTGAGGGGTGGACTGGGTGCCCACAATGCAATGGAGACAGGTGCCCAAGGCAGCCTACCAATGGACACAGGTGGCTGCTGGGTCGGAGGATGGAGGTTCACTTACTTCACCACCTTACTGCTCTAGCCAGTCTTCTCTGGGCAAAAGACACTTGTGGTTTTGAAGGAAATGAGAGATATTTAACACGCAGAAATAATCTTGGCTATGTAATTTCTTGCTGGTAGAAGTAGTTCAGCAAGGTCAACATAACTGACATAATGGGTCCAATTTCTTTAAATACACTGCCCTGCATAGTAAGAATAACAGAGGCCTTTTGCTGCCAGGTTGTTGAGTCACAAATGTGAAAGAATGAAACCCAAAATAAACAAATTAGTAAAGGGTTTTAACTGGCTCTTCTTTGGGTCCATTTTTAAGCAAGTCTTTAGCTGTAAGAATATTTAGAATTAAAACTCTGCCTGTATCCTGTATAATAGCATTTGGCAGTTCAGTGTTCGAAGTTCAAAGAATAGCTTGGTTTGAGCTTATCCGTAGCTACATTGTCAGCAATAGCTGATTTTTTCAACACCCACAGCATCTACAGTTGTGTAAAGCACGTGAGCACACGTTGGCCTTAAATGAAAGTGGCAGCTACAGCAGCCAAGTGCTGTTCACAGTGCCAGCTCAGATAAACCTCTCTTTCTTCCTTCAGGGCAGCCCCACTTCCTAAAAGTGCAAACCCACACAGTTTGTTTGAGAGTGTGAAACACAAACCTCTGCACTACAGCCGCAATAATCTTCTCCTGACCCTCTGCTGCTTTTTGGCTCCTTCACTGGAGAAGGAAGGTGGGTTTGAACTGTCTCCGCCAAACAAATCAGTGCTGTTTGTGGAGCAAAACCTGACAGACACATGAATACCCACAGAGATGCTCAGATATGACCCCAAGTGAGATTTCCTCACTTTTATAGACTCAGAGATATGGGCAAAAAGCGTCCAGCCCATCTCTCTGCCATCACAGGTTTGTTTTCACTGAATTTCCTCCAGCAAATATCACACAAGTTGTCCTGGTTTAGAGTCAAGGTGAAACTTTCCTGCCTGTATAAGGAATTTTTGGGTTGTGGTTGTTTGGGGTTTTTTTTCACAGCAAAACAGCAGTCCTACTTTGCAGTGGCAGCACAGATGTCATCTGCCACTGGCAGCTCATGTGCCAGTTCAAGGAGCGGCACTGCCAAGGTTGACTTCTCTCAGTCCCGAGTGCCAGCTGCAGCCTGAGGAGCCCCTGCTCCAAACCCAGAGGACAGACATGAATCCCTTCAACTATTTAAAGTAATAAAGCTTTAAATGCAATAAAGCTATGTTTCCTGGTCTAGGAGCACTTTGGATGGTGAAAAGATTAACGGATGTCCTGCCCAGCCCTGGCTCATGCCGCTCACCATGTCCCCACTCCCTCCTTCAGGGCTCCAGCAGTGGGGTGGCTTGTTGGACTTGATGAGTTTTTCTTTTCCATCTGAGAGCAGAAATGAGTCCCATGCAGTCACCAAATCACTCACGGGGCCAGATGGCCAAGATGCGACAGCCCATCTCCTATACCTGCCAGGCTTCACCCATTGGTCTTTGGTTCACAGCTACCTTAATGTGGAGAGGAGTAAAACAGATTTGGAAAGAAATTATAATTTTTGCCCTGTTCCTTGCTGCAGGTCATTGCACAGCTGCCCAAATGTGGCTTTGAGTAGATCTGGGCCCTCAAGTCTCCACTGGCTTCAGCTGCGTGCTTATCTTCAGGCTGTATGTGGCAAACCCCAGCTTATAGCTGCTCCAGGCCACTTTCTCTGGCATCTGGCAGGTGCCATGGGGACCTCCTGCAGTCCTGACTGGTGGGACTGCTGTATGCTGACAATGCATTGACACATTTACTTTAGTAGTGTGTATCTTTTATGAACATTTGAAACCATAAAGACTACTATGTACTCAGTAGTATTAGTATATTGGTGGGCAGAAGGGGGTATGTGGCAGGGAGTGAGCTGTGCCCTCCCTCCTCCTGCAGCACCCTGTAGTGGGTGGTCATGTGCCCTGTGGGGACCTCTCCCACACCAGGGTGCAAACAATAAGGGAAACTAGCGCTTGCTTAAGTCAGAAAGCATTGGCAGGGCTCAGACCGATGTATAGAGGCACACAGCAAATGCTCCTGGACCACATAAATAAGCCGTCACTTCGAGCAAATGCGCAACTGAAAAGCAGGCAGATTGGAAAATTATCTAAAAATAGTGGAGCAAAGATTAGCAGCACACGAATCAGCTCAGAAGCATCAGGACACTCCTGGGCTTATTCAAATCACAAGTTCTTAGAGGATTGCAAAGATGTTGAAAATACACAACCAGCTCTACACATTTCTCAGGCTTGCCTGAACACCAGGAGAGCACCTTGTTCCCAACAGGGCACAGTGGCTACCTGGGAAGTCTTAGCATTTTTAATGAGTGTCATGAAGAATTTTATTATCATGGAAAGGAATATAATCATTTTCTCAATAAAAAAATCTCCTTAGTCAGTAACTGATGCCTAGTACTGAGAGGCAATTCAGCTGTCTTCAGCTGTCATTTCAGAAGACATATGGCAGGAACAAGATCAACCCCATATTGCCTTTCATATCAGGAAAGTTTCCCATTAATAACAGGTTTGTCTTTACAATGTGTATTTTGGAATGATATAATTTGAGGTATGTGGGTTTTTACGAGACGCTCCAGATACAGAAGTCAGTAGAAATTTCTGACTAGTTCCTCCCTTTATCTTCCCCTCCTTAGACCCAGCTTAAGAATTTCACAACTGTCCAGGCAGTTTCTGTTGTATTTGCATCTTCTCCTGCCTTTTCATAATCTTGTTGGGTTTTGTTTCAAAAGCATCATTCATTAATTATTTATAAATTTATTAAACCACTTGGCTCGTGAATGCATTTTTTTTACAGTATTTTTCCTCATTTTTTGCAGTATTCTCATTAAAACACGCAGCTCTCATTGTGAGATTATAATACTAGTCTAATACTAATACTGCTACTGGAGCTTAATAGCAGAGCCATCTATGTTTCCTCCTGAGTAATGAGACTTCCAAGATGACACTTCTCTTGACTGTTTGAGTCCTCACCATGGTGGCCTGAAGCACATTTACCATGAGACCCTTCAGAAGATTTTCCCCTGCAGCTGTGGAAGTAACTCAGCTGTACAGACACTGTTGCCATCTATTCTCTCTCTCGTTACTAAGGGCTTGGTTATGGATGAGCTGAATGAGTAGCTGGCTGCTGCTACAGGAGATGAGATCCCAGTCCCCTACATCCCTTGGTGCCCTCCTCACCCTCCTTCAGATCTCAGTATGCACCATACACTCCCTTCAGCCCCAACTCTCCTTGCACTGGCTTTGGCACTTGTCTGATTGCAAGATAAGCCAATCCAGCCCATTAAAACAGCAGAGCTATGAGTTATTAATTCAACTCAAGGTGTCTTGTGAAACTGTATTCTCCACTTAAAACACAGCTGTGCATAAAGCTATATCTGGGCATAGTTTGCACTGCAACAAGAAGAAATATATATAACCTTTCATTACTTAAAATTGGAATTACAGATTCTGGAAGGTATGGAAAATCATGTCGGCAGTGGATCTGAAACCACCTGCATTTGAGCATCTGCTAGATTGTGTGATCTCTAAGAAACAACTTCTGTGTTATTTTTCAAAGGAGCTCTCATGAGCCTACATTTCTGTGAGAGAGCTTGGACAGCTACACCTGCCCCTTGCCAGCAACCCAGCTACTTCTGCTGTTGGTTTGTCCTGCATCTTCAGATAGGTCAAGACCTTTGGGCCTCTTGTGTCCTCAGCTGTGAAGCTGCTAACTCCTGTGCACCAGAATGCTCCATGGGAAATGGTCTACAGAGGGCTAGGCACAATCATCGTTTCATAGAATGGTTAGAGTTGATAGGGACCTTAAAGATCATTGAGTTCCAACCTGCCTGCCATGGGCAGGGACACCTCCCACTAAATTAGGTTGCAGCCTGGTCTTGCACACTTCCAGGGATGGGGCATCCACAAATTCTCTGGGCAGCCTGTTTCAGTGCCTCACCACCCTCACAGGAAAGAATTTCTTCCTAAAAACTAATCTAAATCTCCCCTCTTTCAGTTTTAAACCATTATCCCCTCATTCTATCACTACACTCCCTCTCCTTTAAGCCCCCTTTAGGTACTGGAAGGCTGCTACAAGGTCTCACTGGAGCCTTCTCTTCNCAATGCAGATGGCAAATTTGTAACAGGAGATGTTGCAGCCCTTTCTCTTTTCTGGCTTGCTCCTGCTGTCTCTTACATACATCCTTAATTCCCAGGAGAAAAATGTCCTGAGCTCTGGGAGTAATTAGTAAGAGGGCACAGCAGATAGGCAGTTGCAGTAAGCCTGAGCAGTGATTATAGGGCTAGTATGTACCTGGGAAATTATAGAACTACTTTTTTAAAGTGCTTTAAAGATGAAGCATTCCTTTTCATGATGTATTCTCATTATTATAACTGGTCTTTCTATATACAAAGGAACAATGACACCTGCCAGGGCTTGTTATCACTTTCCCCATGTTGTTAGCAAAGTAGGGGGACTCAGTTTAGAGAGCCTGTGCTGGCAGTCAGTGCTGAGTGCTCTTCTCCAGCAGCATGGCTGCCATCCCTCACTGTGCTGGGCGAGCCTCTCTGCACCTTCCTTTTAATGGGGACAATAGTTACCTACAGCTTGTCTCCTTGGTGTCGTGAGACCGGACTCATTAGCATTGGCGAAGGACACAGGCACCTGGATAAAAGAGAGAGATAAGCACTTGGTTCCATTATTTGAAGACCCAGATCAAAGAGCCAAGGGCAGCCTTGATTTGCCACTAGAGGTACACCTGCAAGCAGTGTCCGAGTAGAAATGGAGCAGTAAAACCACTGACAGTAAAAACAACAATGAAGGCATGAAAAAAGGTTTGCAGCTGGTCAGCTGGAACACAATGAAACAAGGAAAATGTTAAAACAACCGCTGGTTTGTCTCTGACACTTTTTACCCTCTTGTTGCAGAGGTTTTTAAAACAAAACAAACACTCCACAGGATATATAAGTTGGAGGTTTTTGAAAGGAAACAAGGAAAGGGAAGTAAAGGCTTCCCCTCCCCCTCCCCCAATAACTGCAGCTTTTGGAGGAAGGAGAGGTTCTACGTAAGACGTTAATGATTGAACAATAAATTCCTGGTACTTAAGGAAGGGGTGAAGCATGGATTTGTCTCTGCCTCTCTTCCCTGCTTCACTGACAGCCATCGACAGTTGTCAGGCCTAAAGCCGCTAATAAATTTCCCTCCTCTCCAGAAGCATACTGTAGTCTTCATGCCCCAGTGTCTCAGGTAAGCGCCTTCACATGGTATTATGTACAGGCTGACATGTTTAATATATCCCCTCTGGTTAGTATGCACTCGCATTCCTGCAAGGTTAAGAAAGGGCATTCAGCCAGAGAGAAGCAAAAGGATGCAGAAAGGTAGGTCATGGTTATCCAGGGAGGGAGAAGAAGCAGTGCAGACCTTTCTGGGGGAGCAAGCTCTGGGTGCTGGGGGATGTCTGCACCCCAGCCTCTGAGTGGCAGGCATACCTCTGCCTTGGCTTGGTCTGTGGGTAAGTCGTTGTTTCCCACCTCCAATGGCATCCATCAGCATGACACCACGAGTTGCTTAGTTTGTAATGTACCTTGAGACAGATATGATGAGCTGCTGTCTGGAAAGCAGCCACCTAAAGAGAAAGGAGAGGTGACAGGGAGCTGCTGGTCACGTAGGACAGGAGCTGTAAATCAGAGTTGAGTGTAAAGGGATTTTTCCCTTGGGGCAGCAGAGGGACACCCTCCAGTCTTAATCTGTCAAATAATCAAGCCTACTTCAGCCTGTTGCGGTGCTCACAAAAAAAAAACCAAACCACCTAAGGACTGTGTGTTAAAGATCCTTGCAGGACAGTGAGGAATTAAGGCAGACAGGTAAAGCAGATGTGAAAGACAGAGGTCAGTAAATGTAATGGAATCGCTTAGCAAATCTATGAAACTTGTTTTGATTAAACCTATAAGGAAAGACTTTAAGAAAGGGGAAAGAAAGAGACCACCAACACAGTAAAAGCAAGGCGAGCTAATGGAAAGAAATGAGTTTTTATTATTTTAGCAAACATTGGTGGGGATGAGATTGAAACAACCCCCTGAATCCAAACTCCCCCCTTTAGGAAGCTGATCAAGATCCAAATTTCCCTGCTGGCCTCAGCTCCTCTGAAGGGCCAACACAAAGCCCCAGAGATGAACAGTGGGAATATGAGGAACATCAGGAGCAGATCCAGCTCTGTGTGGCTTTGGCTCGTTTCCCAGCAGACACAGTAAGAGGGTAGAAATCAAACCTGTGGAGGCTGGAAAGAGTTGAGACACCAGTGGGGCTCCTCTCATCTAGCCATAGCTGTCTGAAAGCAGGGTGTACAGATCTGCCTGCCTGTCTCAGCTCTCTTTATTGTGTCTGGAGCCACAAATGCCTCCAAAGGATGATAGATCCCAACAACCTGAGGTGCCCATGTGCTACCAAATCACATCCTTTCCCAGCTTGCTGTCAGGGATCAGTCCTCTTGTCACCCACACTGCCTACACAGTAACTCATGTTGGGATCCCCTTATCCGTAATGAGTTTCAGGAAGAACGCTGGCCACTGCTGACAGGATAGTTTGCCCTGGCATCCGCAGGGACTGTCCTCCAGCTTCATCATGGCAGACTTAGCACTCTCACATACCTCTGCACACACCTCCCAGTCTCACAGTACTTAACCTCAGTGTCCTATTGTAAGAGCTCTGCTGTGACAGCCTGACACTCATCCCTCCATGGAGGAAAAAAAAAAGAGACCTTGTCCCTTCACATGACCATTTTTCCACTGACCATAGAGCGAGGGTGCATGGTTCCCTCAGAGCAAACACCCTGGTTACTCATGGTGAACATTAAGTGATACCACTCCGACACAAAAAGATAACAAATCATCCATGGGCAGCCATACTGATAGTATTGTAATGCTCTTTAACGGAGTAGCATTTCTGTGATTCTTAAAATAATTCTCTCCCTGAAACTGTAACACCTGTAAAATGTCTGTCCTTGGTATTGCAATAAACCCAGGGCTTCATCTGCACAAGTTCCTGCTGCAGAGGAATGAATATGGTCTGGGATTTCAGACCTTCCTTGAAGACATGCATTTTTTAAGAAGCCAACCCAATAAACTCATTCCACAAGCAAAGGCATCAAGGCTTATATGGCAATGAGGAAGCATAGGGAATGAACTGGAGGGGAAATGAAAAGAGGGCTGGTTGATCTGCCATTAAAAGACTGCTGGATTTTTCTGTGTGATGTTGAGGTCTTACCAGAGACCAAAAAACTGCAATTGTAATGCCAGAACGGGAAAAGGCCCTGTAAGGGTTTCCTGTACCATACAAGATGAAATACTCACATCAATGGGAGGGGAAGGGTGTCCCCAGCAGTGAACAGTGTTGTTCAAATACTGACCACCCCGACCTTTTGATGCACAGGTCCAGTCAAGGCTTGGGGAACTGCAGTATCTCCAGGCGATATTCTTCACAGCCAGCTTACTTGACCTTTTGAACACAGTTCAGTCAGAAGTACGAAGAACTGGCTGAGAAAAAGGTTGCAATATGAAAGAAATTCCTGCAAACACCAGCCACATATGTAACTCTCTCCCTCTGCAACCCATCCCTGCTTGTTACCTCCCCACATTTCTGCTAAACCAACCAAAACCAGAAAGAGGCTATATTTCAAGAAAAATAAAGTAGTGCAATTAAGTCTGTTGCCATATGCGGCATACTATTCAGGAAGTTACAGTGTAATAAGTTACTGTAAAAACACGAGATACATGTGCTCTCAATAACTACCTATATTTGTACCCTTGTCCCTTGCCAAATTTGGCAACAGTGAGATAGCTTCCACCTCCCCAGCTGAAGGTAAAATTCCTTGCCTTAACTGAGGGGTAAGAAGTTCCCCCCAAGGGAACTTATGCCACTGCTCTCCTTCTGCCCTAGCTCTGCATCCCTGCCAAGAGCTGAGGATGCTGCTGGGTCTGCTCTCTCCCATGGAGACAGAGAAACCAGTATTAGCAACAGGTTATCACAGCTGCAGCCATTTTTAATATCTGTTTTTAAAGATGAGTATTATTGAAACTGTGCATGTTATCTTAGTTTTAACACAGCATTTTTGGCTTTAAAAAAATGTGCATTTTTCTGGGTATTGATATTTTTCACACCCTTCCCCATATTTAATTCCCTCTCAGCTTATATAGGTGTGATGCTTTCACCAAGGAGTATTACTCTCATAGTGTACCATTTGTCCTTATTCTCTACCCCTTATAGCAGACACAGTGTAAACTTACCAAAAAGAGCTTTCCATCCCTCCACAAGGCTGAAAATTACCTCCTTTGGCTTTCCAGTCTTGACATCACTTGAACCAGTCTCTCCCATGTCCCCAGACTTTTGTTCTTTTGGGTGTTTAGCCAGAGATGGAAGAGCCATGTTTCTTCTTACATGCTTATTATTCTCTTTCAAATGAATATGAATGAAAAAGAATCAGATAATTCATCAGATCTGATAAGCTCTGCGTGAGCAGGGTACAGATCGTGTCTGAATGAACAAATGCTGATAAAAACAATATTTGAAGACAATAGCAAATTTTCTTTTATATTATCAGATCTCCATTTATATGCTTTCCACTAACATTCAAGTAGATGAATTTTTCTATTTTTTTATCCAGAAAATAAATCTGTAAAATGAAAATCATGTGAAAACACATCTGATAGTGATCACCTGGGGAGTCTCACTGGCAAGGCTGTTGGGACAAGACTGAAACCTCTTTTATGGTGTTGGAATTGTTTGGTCTGAGAGAGAATAAATATGAATGATACGACCAATTACACAGATCACATTTCAGGTAATAGCCGAATTGTAAATAGCCCCATAGTTTCTATTTAACTCATGAATGAGAAAATAGTTGAACTGCAAAACCAAAACTGTGGCTTTCCAGATTCACTTCCCAGTTCTGTTTGACAGTGGGAAGAGGAAAGTGTTGGGCTTGGTTACAAATACATGACACAGCCTGCAAACCCAGAGCTTCTGAGCCTGTCCAGGAGTGCTCATAATCAATTTTCATGGAGCAGTATTTTCACTGTTCAACATTTTGATCTGTCATCCATTTCCAGACAGCCTTTCTTTGTGAGGAATTCCTCACCCATGAATGCAGAAATATAAAAATATAAATGGCCACCATACCAAGAGCAGATGAAGGACTCTCGAATATCTATAGCCAAATATTCACATCTATGACAGGGGTCTAGTCAATATAAGCACGTAGTTTGCATCTACATTTTTGGCACCTAATGAAATAGTCTTTTTAAGCTAACTACCACATTTCCCTATAGAGAAATACATGCCTTTGAAGGTCACCCACAAAGATAGACTCTACGAAGCAGAAGCACCTAAATTTCTCTCCATTAGCTGAATAGGAAACTTTGGCAATATTCACCTGCTCTCTGAGACCCCTATTTGGCAGTGGCTGGAGCCTTTGTGGGAGATGTTTCTTAGTCCACACTGACCAGGGAGCCTAAACTTATTTTAGGAACCTCCCCAACAGAAGTGAAAGCTGCAGACAAAAGTTACATGTTTTCATCTGTGCAGTCTGCAGCTCTCTCTACCTGTTCAATGAAATAATAGTTTGTTGATGCTGCATTAACGTGCAAACATGCAAAACATTGGCAAACGCAACATCAATCATAAACACATCAAAATTAAAGTGCTGAAGGGAACACGCTAACTATACCATGGCACTCACTTGCTTTGATATCTTTTTTCCTTTCACAGCCAAGAAGCTTAAAATATTCAAAAGCATTAATAGAAATAGGGTGGGTAAGCATTATTGCCTTCTATGCATACAGTTGTGTATTCAAATGCCTATATATTTAAAGGACAACACGCAGCAAAATACACACACACACTCATATATTCATATTGTTGAAATTACATAGCAAGTCTGGAGATTAGACCAGAAATAGAACCCAGGCATCCTGATGCAAAACTTTTTGCTTTAACCATTGGAGAATATGTCCCTCTAGCCTTACAGGCTGTCAGATTAAAATATAAGAGGAAAAGAATCACAGAAACTTCAAATCAAAGCATGAAATTGAAAATCTGTCAGATCCGTAAAATGAAAATTCTCTCCAAAGGAAAATTCTGACACGATCACATTTTCTCATGAAATTGGAGCTGGAAACAAGGTCATTCTGTGAAAAAAAAAAAAAGAATAATAATATTAAAAAAAAACATCTCAGCCTCAGCCACTTCTGTAAGAGAGTCTGGAGAGACTGAAGGGTTTTGACAAGTACTGTGTCTAAGCCAAAAAACCCCAGGGCTAGATCTTCCACAAGAATCAGAAAACTTAAAGGGACATTGTCAAAGTTAGTAGACCAAACATTTGAGCTGCTTTAAACTCAGAATAATACAGAAGGGTTCATATTTTTCTTTATTAAAAAGAACAGCTGAAAGATATTTCTGAAGAATATGGTGACGTAGTTTGCATATTTATCTTGTAACTGAGGATAACAGGCCTTGCACCTTTTTTTGCTGGGTTTTTAAAGCCTCGCTTACATTGTAGGTTGAAAGATTAATTTCTAATTAAAACTTACGCATTTTCTTTCCTTTGCTCATACTGAGAAAGGTATGGATAAAATCTAGTGGAAAAAAAATGAGTTAAAATGGGACACAGAGAAGGAGCAAGGGGGGAAAATGTTTATTTTTAAGTGCAGCATGGCATCATTCTGTTATAAAAATCTGGCACAAACTGATTTTCTGAAGTGCCGAGAACCTACAGCTCCTTTGAATTCAACGGGAGATCTGAGGGCTCAACAGACTTTCTGTGAAATCAGGCCACCTTGCTTTAGCTTCTCAAGACTTAACCCTGCAACAATTTCTTTACATGTCTAGTTTGCAGTATGTGGTTACTCCAGCTGGAGTTCATAGAAGCATAGAATGGTTAGAGTTGTAAGGGACCTTAAAGATCATCAAGTTCTAACACCCTTGTCACGGGCAGGGACACTTCCCACTAGAGAAGGTTGCTCAAAGACCCATCCAGCCTGGCCTTAAATGTGCTTCCAGGGATGGGGCATCCACAACTTCTCTGGGCAACCTGTTCCAGTGCCTCACCACCCTCACAGTAAAGGACTTCTTTTTAGTATCTAATCTAAATCTCCCCTCTTCCAATTTAAAGCCGTTACATCTTGTCCTGTCACTACTTCCAGACAAAGAATCCCTCTCCAGCTCTCCTGTAGGCTCCCTTCAGATATTGGAAGGCTGCAATAAGGTCTCCCCGGACCCTTCTCTTCTCCAGGCTGAACAAGCCCAGCTCTCTCAGCTGGTCTTCACATGAGATGTGCTCCATTTCTCTGATCATCTTCGTGGCTCTCCGCTGGACCTGTTCCAACAGTTCTATGTCCTTTCTATGTTGAGGACTCCAGAGCTGGACATGATACTCCAGGGGGGGTCTCGCAAGAGCTGAGTAGAGGGGTAGAATCACATCCCACGACCTGCTGGCCATGCTTCTTTTGATGCAGCACAGGATGCGATTGGCTTTCTGGGCTGCCAGTGATTGTACACTGCCAGCTCATGTTGAGCTTCTCATCCACCATCACTCCCAAGTTCTTCTCTTCAGGGTTGCTCTCCAGCCATTCTCTGCCCAACCTGTATTTGTGCTTGGGATTGCCACATCCCAAGTGCAGGACTCTGCACTTGGCTTGGTTGAACTTCATGCAATTTGTACTAGCCCACCTCTCAACCCTGTCCAGGTCCCCCTGGCATCCCTTCCCTCCAATGTGTCAACAGTGCCACCAACCTCAATGTCATCAGCAAACTTGCTGAGGGTGTACTCTATCCCACTGTCCATGTCTCTGACAAAGATGTTAAATAGCACTTGTCCCAGTACCGACCCCTGAGGAACGCCACTCGTTACTGGCCACCACTTGGACATTGAGCCATTGACCGCAAACCTTTGAATGTGGCCATCCAGCCAGTTCCTTATCCACTGAGTGGTCCATCCATCAGTGTCATGGGACACTTCATTGTCATTCTGTTGGCATTTATGCAGAGATCATTGGCTAGATACGTAACTTAGCGCAGATGTAATCCATCTGACCGAAGACGAATAAATACTAAGGCCTGCAGTGTGAGCCAGTCACATCAGGCTCCAGTACTTCTCGAGCACAGGTCACCCCTCCCAAGCCCAGCACACAAGTTCGTGTGCACAGGAGCATTCAGCACAGACCACACCAGGAGGATCCCACTGACTTACCTGAATGTCCTTCTGGGTTTTGATGTGTTTGCTACTGAGGCTCAAAAAATATGGATGGAAAGAGCAGGGTGGTTCCTACATTGCTGGCCACATCTGTTCATCAGGACCAAGAGTTAGCTTCACATGAGGTATTCAATTTTCAGCAAAATATATAAGGATGGTGAGCTCTTCAGAAGAGCTTCTCAAAAGCCAGCATGCTAAACAAAGGTAGATAAATATTTTAACATGAAAATATCACTAAGTCATCTGTCAGCATGTAGTTGGTCCAGAATATGAGTATGTTACTGTTGAAGTAGTAAATACGCAAAACACCATTTGTATAAGTTGGTACCTTGTGTATTTATCCATGTTTCTTTTGTGATCCTTTCTCCTTTTGTGTCTTGGAAGCATTTTTAGGATATGAGCACAGTTTCATTGTGGGGACATTTAGGGACTAATCCTCTAAGTAATAAAGACCAAAGCAGACCTCATGCTAGAAGAAGAAGCCTTGTGCCAATACCAGGACCTGTATCTCAGGTCTGCAAGGCTGCTGTGTCTTTTTGCCCTCTGTTGTGAGGAGAGCAGTTTCCTAGAAAATGACCTGCAGGCCAGTTGCCTGTACCTCTGCAAGTGGGTCATTAAAATGGGAGCTGGAGATGTAGGCAACCTCCCTATTGCCCATGGAAGGAGACAAGGCAACTTCCTACTAGCTTCAGCCTGAAGACGTTGAGGTGATACACATGGCATGAAAAGCTGCCTGTCTTGCTGGATACTGTACTGAGTACTGAAGTGAGGCAAAGCAGGGCACTGGAGAGGCCAGCTACCGAGTTGCTATCCATCACATTGCAGTGTAAGAAGCCCACTGGCCAAGGGACAATTCAGGATGGGATAAATGGCATTCCTGGAGAGCTGTGTATGTCTCATCCTTCACCTCAGCAAGACAGACACTCAGGGAGTACCTCTGACCATCAGGAGGAAGGATGCCTGCATCTTTTAAACTCCAAATCCCATCCCTCAACCCATCACCAAGCTGCTTGGAAAGGTAATAGTGTTGCCTTAAGCTGCTAATTAAGCAGTGAAGTGTGCCAGCAAGGATACATTGGTCCATGGTGTCTGCAGAGACACAGAAAGCCATTGCAGGGTCTGCACACAGAGGTCTTCCCAGGGAAACTGAGGCAACTGACTGACACCTATCCCCTCAGTTTCCAGCCTCAGATTTTTATCAGCAAAAGGACAAATTTCTTACAGCTGGGAAAGCTGATAAGGGGACAAGGATTTCAGCTGATAAGCTGAAAGGGGACAAGACATACAATTTCTTCTCTCAGAGACGTTGGCTTCAGTCTTCAGACTGAGACTCTTCATCCCTTTTCCTAGAAGTAAGGGCTTGAAAGTCCTTCTGCAAAACTCAAGAAGAGATCATTCTTTCCATCACTGATATCCCATGTTTGGTGATGAAACAAGGTCTTACTAAGGGTGGAGGACTTCCTCTTGTACTGAAGAGATTTGGACAAAATAGTATTCTTGAATCATTCAGTGAGAAAGTAATTTCAAGAGAAGATCTCTCAAGCTTGAACCTGTTCAACTTTGCATGTAATCAATAAATAATAATTTGGTGATGATGAAAAGAAAAAATATCCCCCTCACTATGGGAAGTTTATATTTTTTATGAAATCTACAGATAATTTTTGAAGCAGGTCCTGAATTCTCTTTTCTCTGGACAAATAAACTTCAAATTTTCTGTGGTGAGAAGAGCTATTCTCCCCTGCACGGTCCCTCTCAGGATCGGAAAGAATTTGGTTCCCTTAAGCTCTCTGAGGACAGAATTGAATGCAGATCTCCAGTATTTTGGGAGTGGTCCCCCATATATGACCCTTTGCTGGAATTCATCAGCTACGGTGTAAAACATTGTCATTTTCAGCTGCACAAACTATGATTTTGGTGCAGATTAGATTCCACAAATTTGTTTGAGGCACACCAGGCAGAGCTAGTTGAGAGACATAGCAAGGGAACACAGAGACTGGGAGTCTTAGCAGGGTGTGAGTAGTGCAGTTTTGATGAGATATACAAGAGTGGGCATAAAAGCATGCAGATTTGATCTCACTGGGGAATGGGGAAATTATTTCTATGGAGTTGTATTTAAGGACTTTAGGATATATCTTTTTTTGAGATAAATATGTCCCTTTATTGATTTGCACTCCAGTCCCTGTAGAGTGAGACACTCCTTAGGAATCAATCAGTATATCAGAAAAAAAGACTGACCTCATTCCTTAGTGTATTGTGATCCACTGGGCTGCCTGGCCAGCCACATGTTATTGTTTTTAATCATGGTAGTGTGATACAAGTGATAAAGAGCAGCTCAGGAAAGCGATCTTCTGCTTGTGCATGGAGACATAAACACTGACAGATCTGACATTTAATTGCATACGTTGTGTAAAATCAGGAGACAGCACTAATCTCTCATAAATCTCCCCTCTTAAATTATGCATACAGATCACTGTGTCTCTGCTGTAGGTTGTTTCACCCTGCAGACACTAATCTCATAGCTGACTCCATTCAAAGGACCCTCCAGCAATACCCAGGGATGAGTCAGCTTTTCAGGCCGAGGAAACAACTTTGGTCCCTGCAAGAAACTTTGACTAAAAAGTAGTGTAGCTCTGCTCCTTTTATACTCATTTTTCCTACAGCTGAAGAACCCCTGCAGGTTGCTTCATAATGTCCTTTGCATTTTCACACTTCTGCAGTTCATTCTGGTTCAGCCCTGATTTCCAGTTGAGCCTGGTGGCCTTTATCGTCTTGTTCACCACAGGAATCAGCAACGTGAAAACATCCATGCAAGGGCTTAGTAGTTCACCTTGTTGGCCCTTTCATTCTTTGAAAAAAGACTCATGTTGCAACAGTAAGTCCCCAGGAATCAGGGCTGAGACAGGTGGGCAGAAAGGCAGGGCTCACCCAGCAGCATGTGCCAGCTACCATATGGGTGTAGAGAGCTAGCTAGCTTTGGGAGCTAAAAGTCTCAGTCTTAAAAGGGTTATGAGAAGATGAAGAGGATGATAGCAAGTGTTTTCATTTTTGCCAAGACACCCTTGCTTCTTTCTCTGATGCAGAAATAAGTGTGGCATATGAAGCTGACTGTGCCTGTCTAATCCACTATGCGCTATTGAGTGGAGGTTGAGGGGAGGGACCTGAGGAGAAGATAGTGTCTCAAAAACAAATCCATTTCAGAGGAATGAAAATCCACCCTCAGATTTTCTGTTGACAGTCACAGTTGCCTCCATGGACATCAACACAAGTACAACACCCATTTCAGTCTGTTAATTTGGCACTTGGAAGGAGATAAACTTGGTGGTTTGGTGAGGTCATCTGGAATATGCTGCGACTAAGTCCTCAAACATGGGGAGACTCCTAGGAGAGCAATGTTATTTCCAAAGTCCTCTGCCTTTTTCTCAGTTTATCCTATATACATAGTTGCAATCTGTGATCCCAAACCAGACTATGCTTATTGAAAGCATCACTTACAATTAGTTTGCTAACATCCATGTAAATTCTTATTCTCGGTTTTTCTGTTTGAATGCCTGGACCTAGCCTCCCTGTGCCTTAATCGCACTTCTAACACACTGGAGAAGCAGCTCTTTATCTCTCCAGGGGAATAGTTCTAAATATTCCCACTTGATGAGAACAACTCAATTTTGTAACAGATGCTCGAGATGCCACTGTCACCTATTTCTACCCCATATCTGGAAGGCAACCATACAGATCTCCTCTTGTCCAAAGCAACTTCTCATATGCTTTGCCCATTCAAGTCTTTTGGTTGGGTTTATTAAAAAAAGAGGTGGGTGAAATAGCTGTAACCTGTGTACCTGTTTTTCTAAAGGGCCTGGGCCAAGGGATGTCACACACTGGTTTCAGTTTATGGTTTCTTAACAGTTTGCTGAAAGGGACAACTTCTGTGCTGTGTTTGGTCAGCCCTTGCCCCCGTCATGGGTTGTCTTCCCCACCTGGTGACCTCTTCATTTACAAATAAGTATGGATTCTACCTAAAAGTAATTTCCTTCCTCAGTGAGGAGTAAACTATATGCTATGGACCAAGTTTTTCCCAAATGCAATTCCATCTCTAGAGACATGGGCGTGGACCAAGACATAGCTCACAATTCACACAGTGTATCACAAATGCATTTCTTTGTGCTGACCTAATTGTCTAATCTGATCAGGAGGATAAACTGAAAAGTACAGAACTAGGTTTCACTAAAACGGGCATTTGTCCACCTTTGTTAAACCGGAACTAACTACCTGCACACCGACAAGTGGAGATCACCTGTGACATCATATCCCAAATGGAAAACATGACCAGGCATTCATGTTTATGTTAAGCCATGCTGGAAAAGTAGTGAAGAAGGACAGGAACAGTAGAGCTGCACCTAAAGACACAGGAAATACAGAGGAACCTGGATTTCCTAAAGCTTGAGCATGTTAGGCTAAACTTCAGTCATATCTTGGCAATGCTTAGAGCAGTCCTACCTCTGGCTTTAGGTCAGGCTCATTCCCAATTGAAAGATGTGAAACAAGTAGCAGAGGAGGTGGTTGAGCTTTAGGAAGCCTTGAATAAAATTGTCAGAGAGACCAACAAGTAAACCATGTTGAACTTCGAAAATAGTTTATTTAATTTAATACTAATCTGAATCTATTATTTTTCTCCCTTCTGCATTCTGCTGCATGCAGAAAAGTTCTTTGTGACATTATAATTATTTCTCAATAATTAAAGATCTCTTCCAGACACAAGGGAGAAGACTGAGCCTACTTCATAAAGCTGGTCTTTTAGAAGTATTTTGGCTTTTGGAGAACTCAGGATTTTTCTGTGGGAGTAGGGATCACTGCAAGGGGAATTTAAGTCTCTTGACAATAGCTTTGCTTTTCTTTTCACTCAAGGGAGGAACTGAGAAGCTGTTTATGGGCCTTGCAGGGTCCGTGCATTGTAATCTGGTTGTAATTTATCTCTTTGAAGAAATACACCAAATTGCACATGTTGGTCTTGACCTGGTGATCAGTGTTTAGTCTTCTATAAGTGAAGTCACTGACTGGGGTGAGTGAGAGCAGAGCTTGCATGATGTTTTTATGCAAAATTTCTGTAGTAACAGATATACCAAAAACGACTGTATGAATATTTCTTTTAAAATGTTACACAGCAACAGAAAGCACACATTCCGAAAAGAAAACTAATTCTATGTTTTCCATTTCTGAAGCAAAATATGATAACATCTCTTTAAATGTTTGTTTGGTTACAGAGAGATCAGGACCTCAGCTCAACAGTCTGGTTTCACCACCACCCAGAATCATAGTCTGGATGCTGCAGGTGAGAGTGGGGATGAAGAAAAGTCAGCTGACAGACTTCATCACTCTGAGAGTCTGGTTTGATTTTCTGCTTGCTTAAAAAAATGTCTTCAGACTCTCAGACTTTCAGCTGCAGAAACTGCATGGCTGTTGGCCTCAGAGCAGCTTACCCCATTTGGTACCCAGCCCGTGTGGTCTGCACATGCTCCATTTGCTTACTGAAAAACTGCAGTTCAGATTGGAGGTTTACTGGGGGCCTTGGTAGTTTCCCATAGAAAAGCATGGATGGCTCAAAGGCATTTTTTTGGGTCTCTCACTCGGTGTCCTTGCTTGCAAGTCACAACACTCAACAATAGTGTGGAGATGGAGGTAATATTCCTACGGGTGTAAGCACCCTGCTGCTGGCTCAATCATTTGCAGGGTGACCTTACTGCAACCCCCGCCAGGGGGTCTTTCAGACACATATGGGGGGGATGTTGTGGGCTGGAGTTAGCCCACAGAGTTTAGCTTCCAAGGATTTCACTTTTCAGTCCTTTAAACAACAGCTACACACATTGCAAACAAAGTAAAGGCTGTATACACTCCAAAATGTTAATGAATGTTAGCACCATAGACAGTCAAACACTCCTTTCATTAGCTCAGGAAAAATAAATGTGAAAATATTTTGAACTTTTTATCTTAAATTGCCTCGGATTGAGGCCAAAATTGTGCTATTTGTTTTTGTGTGGGTAGTCTTCTGCAAATGTCAGGCAGCAGGGAGGTTTCTGTACAGATGATACAGGGCTGAGCTGGATGAGACCACTTGAGAGGTCATCACTTCCAGTCCTCCTGTAGGAGTTCAAGCAGGGCCTCATCTTTTCTGTACAGAGAGCAGTTTTTCTAAGTCGAGGAGGTCGTTCCCAGTACAGGAGTTTAAACTTGGGTGTAAAGCTCTGCAAGACCAGGTCTGAGTTTATTATCTGTGCTAAACGTGGCTGGCACATTACAACTAGCAATTGTTAAGAAAAGGGCTTAGAGATACAATCACAGCTTTAACACCAAGGATTATGCAAGCAAATGGAGACAAAAGGGGAATTCTTTCCCTTTTATTATATTTCCCAGTGCAAGTATTATGAAAGGACTTTACGTGCATTTTTTTCATCATTTTCCCACAGTCATTTATAATAATCTCTTGGAAGAATCAAACTGAAACTTCAGTCTTTAAAGGAAAAATTTGCCCACTCATGCATTTGTTTTGTTATGTACTTGTTCATGTGAGTTCAGATGGTGCCATGAAATGTAAGTTCACATCTGACCTTCGAAAAGTCAGAATTTTTCTGCATACAAAGAGTTAAAAGAGTTGCACAAAGCAGATCCCAAAACCAGCTACTGAGGTGCTGTGTCTGACAGTTTCAGCAAGGCCTCTATATCAGGCTAAAGCCTGCAAGATAAATTTTAAAACCACCCAGGAAAAAAAAAATAAAAATACATGCTCTTCTAATATGGGTCAGAAGCAATAATTAGCTGAAATTGTTTCTCATGATCAGTAACTCACCAGCTCTCCTCTAACCTCTTTGTATAGAAAATCTGCATAAAAATAGCAACAAACAGCCTCCGAATCCTTCTAAGCACCAGTCGGGCTTAAATTTATCTCTCGTAGTGCTTTCTTGTGACAGTGGCGATGACAGCATCGATTAGATAGGGCTGGCACTTCACACCGTGTGTCACTCCTCATTATCTGACGAGAGCCCCTGTGAGAGGCAGGTGCCGGGGAATGAAAGATTAGGTGCAGCATGTGTAATCAGCTAAATCCCTCACTACCTCCACCGGGCGATAAGAAAATGTAAGCGGCTCTCTCCTTTCAACATATTCTTCCCCGTTTGTGCCACGCTCATGAATCTGCAGGTTTAATTACCCTAATCGTGTCTGAGGAACTGTACAGCAGAGACCAGCATTTCCAGGATGAGGTTGGTTCTGGACTGCAGGCTTGTATTCCAGGCAATTTCTGTTCTCCAAGGAGTATGTGCAGTCCTAATTACGTCGCCTTAAACCAACACGCAGAAGTTCTCCTCCCTCCCTTCTGTGCAGATGCTTAAGCTTTTCTTCCTCAGTTTCAGCAGATCCTCTTTAATTCTCCCTAATGGCTCTCACACTCCCTGCAAATAAGCAAGTGAATTTTGCAATTGAATGAACATAATGAAAAAGCAAGGTGTGAGGCTTGGTGACATGGACTGCATTTTGACACTTGCCACATTAGTTTTAATACTTCTTAACGTGCCAGTCAATGCTTGACAGTGTGGCTGTTAGAAACGAAGTTCCAGTAATGAGATCTAGCAAGCTTCGTGGAAAAAAGACAACCGTTTTTCGGTGCCAATTACCGAGGAGAACTACTTGGGCTTTCTGCACGCTTTCAGTGACAAATTGCTCCTCAGATTTGAAACGAGCGCACGGGCTTGTTGGGAGAGAGCCAGGCCATGCTGGGTGAGCCTCAGACACCTGACTGTGGGAAGTGATTGGTGCACGCTGGCTACAGAAAAGAAAATATATAGCTAGCTTTGGGGAGGAACCGGCTACCACTTACTGCCTTCCCAGTCTGCCCCAGGTACAGACTGTCTGCAGTCATGTCTCCTGCTAGAGATACACACAGGAAGCAGTAAAGAAGGCAAAATAGGCAACTGCCATCCACACATGAGAAATTATGCACCACAGGGAAGCGAGTGGCCAAAACCAAAACATTCAGTACTTGACAGCGGTCACGGGTACAGGTTACAGCTGGTGAAATGGCAAACATGGTGAATGGAAACCTCTCAGTGTTTCACTGGAGGGCTGGGGCATTAATGAGGAAGAAAACCAAAAAATACTCTTGTCTACCAAAGAAAACAGCCTAAAGCCAGCTAGGGAGAGGGTGTGATGGAGGTGTGTGGGGAAAGGAAAGGGCAATGCTACGATGGTGGCTAGTAGCATTCAAAAGCACTGGCTGTAGTGAGCACCTGTGGGCAACCCTGCTCTGTCCTTCCAACACAGTCCCATGCCATTGACCATATGGTGTAATTGTGGCCGGATGAAGAACTGGAGGATGCACTGTGGGGGAGATTCTTGCACTGCTGGGAGGTGAACTCCTATCTCTCACTGACTTTCTTGTCATAACAAAGGTATATAGGCAAAACCCACACAGTTGCTGCTTGGAGAGTTGCATATAAGATGGTCCCCACGGTCCACTGATGTGTCATTGCCATGCTGGACAGAAGCTTTGCCACCTGGCTGAAATGCCTGCCTAAGTAAGCTGGCCTTTCCCAGAGAGCTCAGATGTGCCAGTGGTTTCCTTCCAAAGACTGAAGTCTAGCCAGGGGCTTCTGTTTTCTGCTGATGCTCTGCGTATTTGAAAAATAAAAGGATCCTCCTGTCTCCCAAGGAATAACAAGACAGGGAGAGGTGTGGGGAGAAGACCTGGGTTCCATCTCAGGCTGCATCTCCCTTAAGCTGCTTAAAAAAACAGCCTTGCATTTTGCAGCTACCTCACTGTGTGCTGAGTCAGACCTGCATGGAAAAATCAGTGTTTTCCACTGTAGAGAGGTAAATAACTGCACTCAGTACAGTGTTAGGCCCATGAAATTATTTGGGAGGAAGAAGAGTTTTTCATGCACTCTTGAGTCATCTGATGTCCAATTTAGTGGGCTCAGAGAAACACCATCCTCTCCCCAGCAAGAGGCCATGGCCATGTGCTAGCTGGGAGGCAGGCATGATTTGGCAACAGCTAATGCAAACATTTCCCAGACCCTGGGGGAAAACATTTAGTCATACAAAAATCCCAGTTGGTTGCTTCATACTTAAACTGCTGCCCTGTGCAGCTGAAAAGTTAATTTGGGAAAAAAGGCCAGATGACAAAGTAAGGAAAATATAGATGGTCTTAATTTTATTTTTAACAATTGATGTCTGGTAATAGTGTAGTAATACTGGGCATAACATGAATTTAGAACTCTACTAATTGATCTTTGTGGTCACAGAGCATGCATTTCTGTGTACTAAACACGAAAATAGGAAAAAAGTACACTGCTGACTGTCTGCTCAGGAATGGGGCTTGAACAAGAAAAATGCATCAAGTGAAATATATGTTTATATAGGCAGCAATTTCTCTTTGTTTTATTTTCTTGCATTGTAATCCAGTCATTTCTACTCTGTACATGTTTGCTTTTCTGTAGGAAAATTGTAACCATGCTGACTATTTCTATTGTTGTGCTAATTGCAACAAACCCACGAAAAGAATATTTATTGTTTGTCATTTACTAAATGTCACTGATTTTTCAGTCTTGCAACCTGACCCGCAGGCTGAACGCTTTTGAGCTCCACTGAAACCTTGACAGGTATATGGCCAATTGTTGCAACCTTCCCAAGATGGGAATCTGCATCTTCTGCACACGCAACCACTATGATGCCAAAATAATCCAAGCTTTTGGAAGCTACACTAGGGCTAGGCTGGTGAGAAGGGAGAAGCTACTTCTGCACTAAGGTGTACTTGTTATTGATCAAGCTGAAACCTAACTCCTGAAACAATCTCCTGACGGGCACCATTACTGCTTCACCTCCATGAAATATCACATGCAAATGGGTAGGTTCTTCTGATGACCAGGCAGGTAGTCTTATCTATGAAGAACAGTTCAGCACCACTAGTAGGAAGGCAGAGTGGCAAGTGGGTATACAAATACCCTGATGTACAAATCATCAACTAAAGCCCCTTTTCTACTGTCAAAGGGTGGAAAATGCAGATATTCACTACTCAGATCTTATTTCACTGTCATATCATGACCCTAAAGGTGAATATTTTTCAAGGATACAGTTGTTCAAATCTGAAGTATGGGAAAGGTAATTATAGTTTTATCTGCATAGGTAGATAAATCCACTCTCCAGGTAAGAAACACACATCAGATATATGCACGTTTGGCCACTCATAACCTGAAGTCTTTCTGTTGCTCCAGTGATGCTATAGACCCTCCACATGGTGCTTGTCCAAGTCTTGAGCACAAATAGCATTGTGTTCACATGAAAGTCAGTTTTAGAATAAGTTGTATGGATAAAAAAATCTTCCCACAAACAGATGTTTGGGATCTTGGACAATGAGCTGTGGCTCAGCGTTCATTCTCATTACATGAGCATGGGAATCCCAAAGGAACTGGGAGCTGGCGGCCCTCATAAGACTTTTAGTATGCCCAGTGGAGGCAGAGAGCATGGGAGTTTCTAGTGGCCTCTTACAAAGCTCAGAAGAGAAAAATGTAATCTAATGAGTACAAGAGAGTAGTGGAGACAGTACATTTTACAGAAATTTTCTAAAAAGGCCCTCAAGACTAATTGTGTGAAGTGGTTAGGAAAGTGTAACAGCCTTCAAGATACGCTTACCGTATCTCAGAGAACACAGCATGAATTGGCTAGATCCAATATACTGGTATGTTCATCAGCTGGGTAAAAATGTTGCTAGCCCTAGCACAGCGTATGTTGTGCACAGGATGCCCATGCAGTAGGCTGTATATCATTTTATGTGCATAAAAACTGAAAGCCAGGCAAAGAACTTCAAGGCCTGACCAAGGAGACGTACCTGATGTTCTCAGCAGAGATGTATACAGCCCCATGTGTATTTGGCTGGCTCACAAACAGCGAGGATTTGGAGGGTTAAAAAAAATAAAGTTCAGTGCATCAGTCAGATTGAGAATGTTCACGTATTTGGCCTTTTCTTAATTTTTTTATTTTAAAGCTAAACTCCCACAGAACTGCTGTGTCCTTTGGAGGACTCTTGACACAAGAACCACCTTCAAATTTTCCTCACTGTGCAGGGGGAAGGAAGTGATGGGCAACACAGCATTGGTGTGTGAATGAAAAAGTGGCTGGAAATTTCTGTCCTCGGGCTTGATTTGAAGTGGTGACTCACTGTGCAAAATTACCACACTGCAGCAGCGTCAATGAATCCAGGAGAATGTCACCACATGGAGGGAACATGCCAACCCGACCCACATGTGGCAGTGCTCTCTATGTCTTACTCAGCTCGCCTTCCCAGATGGCTGGGGAGCTCTCATAGCCACCAGCTGTTTGTTTATTTTGGGGTTTCTAATTGTTGCTATGGTAATGCTTAAAATTTACATCCTGAAACTTACCTTGTTCTAACTTGCTCATTGTCTAGACAGCCCATGCTGGAGGAGAGAAATTATCCATGCTATAGAAACTGTAGCCTGGATCCCTGGCTTTCTATTTTTTTAGAACCAGGCAAACAAAAAGTACTTGTCCTACTTTCTAGTCAGTAAGCTGAAATTCTGCATGTTTAATTATAAATCAAATAATTGACTACAAAGCTATTGTGGCATGGCCTTCCATGCTGTTGATGGTTTTAATTGCAAACTGTTACATGATGTGTTTCAGTAACAAAGAATGAGCCCTGAAGTAGAGGAGGAAATGTCCTACTTTGCCTCTATTTTTACAGTCAGGTTACAGGAAATTTTCTGACGTGTCAATGTCTTCCGTGATGGACATGAACAAGAGAACTGAAGGCCACACAAGATGCCAGTTGGAGCTGGGCTGGTCATGCATTCAGTGTTTGTGGGGACTGCATGGAAACTTGCTGCAGACTCTTTCTTCTGTCCCTTTTTCAGGGCCCACCTTCACGAGAGTCACATTCTTCCTGACCCCCAAAGACGAGATTGTATGGTTCACCCTGGAGCTGAGGATGAGACAGACCATGATTGTCTTCATCATATCAGGCGGCCTCCCTGGCTGACAGTCACAGATGTGGGTTAGCAGAGGGTAATGCCAAAGCTCTCAAACTCCTCAGTGCCCATGGTACCGCCCATTGCATGGCGAAGGAGGTGCACCTCTCTCCTCCCCCTGGTCACAGGGATCCTAATGGCTCCCATTCCTTTGTGAAACAATGTGAAATAACAGCCTTTGACTCCAGGGCATGTAAAAGGAGTCCCAACTGAAGTTGGAGTCTCTCCTTCCCCCAGGCTCTGTAGTGGTGCTGGGCCTAGGGCCTGGCACATTGAAACCTCTGGGAGATGGTGGCACCTGCTTCTGCTGGACAAGACCACTATCTCTTGTTCTCCCACCACGCTCCATCTTCTCACTAACCCCCTTGTAGGTACTGGAAGGTCTCCCTGAAGTTGTCCTTTCTCCAGTCTGAACAAGTTCACATCCCCCAGCATCTCCCCACAGGGCAAGTTCTCCAGCTGGGTAGCCCTCTGCTGAAGTCCTGTTGGGTCATCAATAACTTTCCTGAATCAGAGGGCCTCAAAAGTAGACACAGTACTACAGATGTGTTCTAATGAGTGAAAAGTAAATGGAGATAGTTGGTTTTCTTTGTCTACTGGTTAAGCTTCTGTTGATATAGCTCAAGATGCTTTCCTCTTTCCAGATATTACTGGTTCTGGCATTAGCCAGACCCCATGTATACTCCATGAGGTGAGTGCTGCCTTGAGTCCCCGAGCCCTCCCTATTTGGTGAGGCATCTCATCCTGGCCCCACAGAGCTCCTGCTACCCGTATGTCTCTCCTGCCTGGTGCCCAGCCTCTGGGGGCTGGCTGTGCTGGAGACATCTCCACTGACTCCAACAGAGCTATCTCTTTGCTCCAGAATCCTTCACAGGCACGGAGTGGCAAGATCCCTTATGATGGAGGCATTGGCACTTCTGGGGCCACTGATGGAGAGACTGTGGTATAGGAAGCATGTAACTAGTGTTGGATTAGCAGCCCGAGGGAATAGTCAACACACTGGAGAGACCTCAGTGGAGAGACGTCAAGGCAGATAGAGGGGTCAAGAGGACTTACTGTGTGGGGAGAAGCTGAGGGAGCAGGATTTGTTTATCCTGGAGAAGAAACTGCAAAGTGGGGGGATCTATTTACTTTCTGAAGCTGCCAAACGGGAGGATGTGGAGCCAAGCTTCTCTCAGAAGGGCACAGGGAAAGGACAAGAGGCAATGGACAGATCACAGCAAGAGAAATTTTGTTCAGATACAAGGAAAAAATATCACAGAGAGGGTGATTGAGCACTGGAACAGGCTGCCCAGGGATGTGGATTCTCCATCCTTGGACACATTCAAAACTGAACTGAACATGGCCCCAAGCAACTCCTTCTAATTGGACTTGCTTTGAGCAGGGGACATCCTGAGCACCCCTCCAACCTGAATTTTGGAGGAATTTTATAATCTGGAAAATTCTTCACAGAGCAGACAATATGGCAGTTTTTGTTGAACCATGTATTCAGCAGTGAGAAAGGAACTCTTGTGCTCAACTGCACCAAGCAGCAGTCCCTGTGACAGCTCCTCCAAGGGTTCTGGTTCTCTTTTCCACTCATCCATCCATTTCTGCTCTGCCCACCCAGCACCCCACCAGGCAGCAAAGAATTAGCTAGAGGAAGATTTTGAGAGGATGCTTGTATGGCACATTGAAATGAGGAAGATGAATGAGGTTTTTCCTCAGCAGAATAACCTGCACCAGGAGCAATGCTCACCTGGGCTGGAGCTAGGACCTGTTGTATGCTTGCTGTAGGGCAATGAGTGCTGATGGGGAAGGGCCGTCAGCCCTTCAGCACCCCAAGAGGAGGATGAGGTTAGGAGCAGGCCATCAGTAATTCAGACAGAAATTTCTCAGGAGTAAAAGTCAGTGCTAGTGGCAGGTGCCAGTGGAAGTTGAGGACAGGTACATCTTCAAGACGTCAAGAGAATTTGGGAGGAGAGAAAAATTGTGTGCTGTATGGCCAGACATGCACAGGAACTTGCTAATGAGAGGGAGAAGTTGCAAATCTCTTAGAAATAATGTTTCCTCTCCTCTTGTCCCCACCTCTGTTCATCCCTGAGAATCTGTACCTGCATAGAAGGCTTTCTCAGAAGCAGCAGTAAACTTATTTGCTTTCTTTTCCTTAGAAAAGAAATCTTGAAAGCCACCACCAAGATGGCGTGAAAAACACTCTCCTCTTCACCCATGGACAGGAAAATCTGGAGCATTTCTTTGTTGAATGCAGAGACTGAGGAGGGCCAATTACCTGCAGTGACAAATAGTGTTACAAAGAGTCTTTGGGCAGAATAAATGTAAAATCCTCCAAGTCAGCTATGACATCTTTCAGGCATATTTAGTCATTGAAGCTGAATATCCCCAGCTGTGTTAAACCTTTAAGCTGTTGAGTTTCCGTTTGCAAGCCACTAACAAAATGTAAGCTAAAATAGTCTTGCTGTGCCTGCTCTTGCCTAGCATTGCTGAGGGAAATGGAACTTAAAGCCCAGACCAATTCAAGTTTCTTGGAAAAACACGCATGTCCTTCATGCTAGCGCTGTGTTTCAGTACCTTCCTGCTAGAGCAGGTTTGTTCTTTAGCAATGTCTAGGGATGTGGCTCCTTAAACAGGGACAAGTGAGCTGCTGCTATATTGTATAATGGAGTCTCTCTTGACCTTGCTTAGCTAAACGTACTAATGTGGCTGTGCAGAACAGAACACCTCTGTGCTCAGGCAATTTTTTTGGCCTTGCATTTCTTTAAGTAACGACAGAGATCCTTTTTCCTTTCTATTAAATGCAACAGCAGTTTCTAGGCAGTATTGACTTAAAAATCCTCTGTTTTTATGTGGCTAACTATAGCAGCATAAAGCCAAATTGTTGAGATTGCGAGAACTTTAAGTCCAACTTCTCTGCTTTTTTTTAACCAAACTGCAGCATATGCATTCATGAAAAGAATATGAATGGGGGAATCAACAGGACAAACTGACAAATCTGGGATTTAAAGCTAATATGGGGAAGTATAAATCTCTCCAAGCCACTGTGTTACTTCAACATGAAGTGTCTGTGGAGAAGAGACGGTTTATCCTCTGCTCTTCCACCTTTCCCAGAGGGCACTGATCTGTGCCTGCCCTGCACCAGTACCTTTCCAGATGCCAAAGTCACAGCGTAGGCATCTGACCGTCCACCAGTGAAGACTGATGTGTTGGATTTTTTTTCTTGATGTGATATGAAGAAGCAGCAAATGTTGGTGCTAAAGTGAAGGGCTGTTTAGCGGGGTCACCTGGCAGCCCAAGACTCCTGGGTCCATGCTGCAGCAGGGTGGCTCCTGGTGGGGAGTATGAGGAGGATAAAGAGGAGAAGAGCCTGTGATCTAGCTGGACACCAGCCAGTGCCGAAGCCAGAGCCACACTTGGAGAAGTTGGCTCCTGCAAAGGAGTCAGTTTTTCTTTTCTGCACGTATTTGTCTGCAACCCCAAGAGCAAACGATGCTGGCCATTGCATTGTGCAAAGCACTGTTACTGTGATCTGTATAAATAATTACTGAAACCTTTGTTTATTAATCTCCAATCAAAATCCTAAGTAATTTAGATGCAAATTAACTGCTTCACTTATGATCCTGGCAAATGGCCAAGCCAGCCCTTGGCGTGGCAGAGCTGGCTATCGTCACTGGCAGCCATCCTGCTCTTGGGCCTTCGATACTCCAGCAAACATTGCTAAAAACTCCTTAGCAGTGTGCTAAACCCCCATAAGGTGCAGAGCAAACCCATACCAGCAAGGGGTAGGAAGGACCTGATGGCTCCCTGTCTGGGAGGACTGGGTGAAACTTCTCCTTGTTCAGGTGGAACCAAGCACCCCTTCCTCTTTGTCCTTAAAGAGCCTCAATGCACAGTGGCTGAAGCCCATCTGTTGTCAGGACATATATTTTGAGGGGCTGCTGACCTGGGCCCGAGTGCTGGAGAATTTCTGAAGGATGCTTTTCACTCAGTGATAGGAGAGGGCGTTGTAGGCAATCGCCTTTTTCTTATAAATATCTGAAGGGCAAGTTACCTCTTTGGTAACTTTGGTAAGCTACTTCTTAGATAGATTTTGTTTTGGTGTCTGAACACACTAATACTTACAAGCATTTTTCAGAGTAAAAAACAGGTTTTGAATGGCAGGTTATATCTCCCCTACTGCCCTTTCCAGGACTGGTGGTAGCTGGAGAGAGCTGATGTTAGAGACTGAAGCAAACCTGTTGCCATGTTTCTGCACTGCCTGTAGATTATCATTCCTGCTCTCCCACCACAGTGAGTCCTTTTGTTCATCTATTATTTGAAGTAAGGACTTTTTTTTTTAAAAAAAAAATCCTCAAATACTCAATTTAATAAAAAACAATTCAGCTCTTTTAAATGTAAAACAATTGATGTTTTTTTATGTATGAATACAAAGGGAAAAGGCGCTCTTTCCTACTGTTCTCAAGGAGACTACACCACCTCTATGTATCTCACTAGCAGTGTGATGATCCAGTACTGTCTAGCCAAAAAACACTTGAAAACTGCTGGGGCCGTGTCCTGTGCAGTGCTCCCCTGCAGGGGTGCAGCAACAAAGCCAAGAGAAGGGCCCTGCTGCTTGGATGGTGGGACAAGTGCCAGGCTTGGAAGCCAAGTACCATTTTACATTACAGATGGCAGTCTCTAACCGACTAACTCCTCATCAAAGTCCTGTGGTAAAGGTGTAGCAAGGCACTCTGCTCCCAAGACCTTCAGGGCTCATGAAGGATGCTTTCCCACAGGTGCCTGAGCTGCAGATCCTTTGGTCCCTAGTTGGGGCATTGTGCTGAGCAGAGACTGCAAAGCCTTTTCTTTAGAGGTGCATTGCCATGATGTCTCCATCACCTGGCTGCCTAGTTTTATGGCATGAGTAAGATGGCTTTTCTGAGATGTCTACCCCTCCAGGTTGTGTCCAGCCCTCCTGACAGGCTGCAAAGCTGTGGGAAGGCAAGAGAGGAGCATGGCTCTGCAGTACATGGCAAAAACCAATGTGGCTTTTGCATGGTGCTCAACCACTGCAAAAAGCTCTTTCTCCAGGTCGCTATGGGAGAGTGTCGATGTTCCTCCAAGTTGAAGTTGACACACCAGCAGCTGAAGATAGTCCAACAAGTTGGACAGGCTTGCTGTGTTGTACCAGAGCCCGAAAAAGGGAAATTCATTAGCTTCTAAGAGCACAGCTTGCTAATATAAATTAACAGGAGCTCGTGCTTGGGCCTGAGATTATAATATTTTCAATCAAAATAATAGTTTATCATGCAGTGCTCTTGAAGGCCAAACAGAATTGGGCTTTGATGATAGTTGCCTCAGGACTGAATACAAAGCCTGCATATCCGGTGACTTGTCTGTCTTACTATGTCCTGTAATAAAAGATATTTCTCTCCTCGCAGGCTTCAGGTCCTTAAAACTACAGCAAAAATCCTAGTAAGGGCTTGGTTGTTTTGCTATTTAGCCTCATCACTTTTTAAAAAATAGACAACTTTCCTGCACTTTTTTATGGAAACATAATGGTGGGAAGTAGCAACCAGTAACTTAGGCTTCCACAAATCACACTGCAAAAAATCACATTAAATTTGTGGTAAATGGGGTTGGCTGCTCACAAATTCTTTCATATACTGGAGTGATTTCCATGAAAAACCCCTGCCAGGCTCTTAAAAGCAAATTTACAGAATTTCTGAGTGTTTGGACTTGCTCCAAATTGTGCCATTGAGATAAAAATGTTCAAAAAAATAAAACCACTACTATTTTATCTTATGCTGATAACATGATCTAATTTGATTGTTGTTTTTTCCCTTGATTGCATGACGTGAATTAGCCTGCTTAAAAGGAAGGTGAAATAGATCATTGGAACCAACTGAAGCAGGTACCCCTTGAGAAAATAAGCTCTTAATTCCCTAGGCATTTCCCTGGGAAGGAAATGCAGTAATACTTTGTGACGGCTGAGCTGGTGAACAGAAAAGTGCTTTTTTCCCCCTTTCCCTTGTCCCCACATAGGCACTGAACTGTGCCACCAAAATTGAGAGCAGCTTAGAAAGTCTGTTTTCAGAGCTGAATTCCTTGATTTCCCACCCTTAGCTGAGGTCAGAGCTGTTCCTGGGAGCTACATGGCAGCTTGGAAATAATCAGGTTACGCTGAATAAATCTTTCAAAAATGCTTTATGTGGAAATATATGAGGAAAGGATACCTTCCCTTCTAAGATGTTTGCCTGTGTATTAAATACTTTTCAGTGTCTCAGGGGAGCCCAGCAAGCACACACAGCCCAGTGCATATAGTTTGTCAAAGCCTAATGAACTCTTCAGTGGAAGTTCTCTGTGGCTTTGTGGGGATTAGGTTAGCAACCACATTTGTGCTTCAAGCTGAAATGAATCAGTCTCTGTAGGCAATCTGACTTCCAGAGTGCTTTTCTGTCAAAATTTTTCTCAAAAAAAAAAAGTTGTTATCTTCTTTTGACTTCTCTCACCTCCTTCTCCCATGTGCATATGTGTACCTTCAGCAGTTCTTTTAGGGGTTTCACAAAGATGAGAAGCAGGAGACCACCTAGCAGCAAAAATATTTCCTATAGGGATCTCTGCTCTCCACTGGACAAGCATTCTCTTGGGCACTTCTGGTCCGCACTGCCCCACAACCTCAAAAAAAAAAAAAAAGGAAAAAAAAAGCTGAAAAAGAGGAGGTGATTTCCTGGAAAAGGAAAAAGAATTATCCTTTATGTGAAAGGAGGGAACTCAAGTGCAAAACACACATCTTGTAGAAATTATTCATTTTCCTCAGAGGCAAGGAACTAAACTTCCCCTGAAAATTTTGGAAGAAAACTCAGACGGTCTGTGTACATGGAGATAAATCTTCCACCCGCTTCTAATCTACTTGACAGCATCCACAGTGCAGCTTCACACACTGCACGCACGCCCTTGCTTAGGTTGCTGGAAACCTAGTCCCTGTGAGGGTGTACTTTCTGAAAATCCCCCACTGTTGCCTACATTCATGTTTCTCCAGTTGTCAGGTCTGTCACCAGAACTGCTCTGGTGCTAGACAGAAAGGCAGCACCTTCAGGGAAAGCTCCTGTGTGTGTCTTCCTCAGGCAGGACCACAGGTCTGAAATGGTGAGGTGGGTTAGGATAATTTTTTTACTTTTTTTTTGGTTTTGGCCATATGAGTTGTTCTTATGGCTTGTTTCTCTGGGCAGGAACACATGCTCAGGAGCAGTGTAGGAGCAGTGTTACAGACGAGGGGCTGAGGTGTTACGTGCATGTTCTCCAGATCTTTCATTTCTTCATGGAGGCAATGGGAGATCATGGCTCTCACTCTTCCAGATGAGTCTTGGGCAAATCCTGTGGCATTAGCAGGGAAGGTGTGAAGGCACACATGCATCTGTGATGCCAGGGTGGTTGAGCAGGTGTTTTTGCAGCAGTGAGATGCCAATGAGTTATTGTTTTTAAAGGTTTCCACAGCAAGCTGCAGCTGTAGCTGGCATCAGGAATCACAGGGCAAAAACCAAAGTGGTTTCTGTGTCACAACCTGTCTCTTGATAGTCCCTTCTCTGTGCTGAACCATAAGGTGACTGTCTTTCCAAGGAGCAGTCTTCATGTGTCAAGTCATAATGCTCAAAAACAAAAAAACAAGCACAATAGACTGTAGGGAATAGACAAGGTGTCAGAAGGTTTAATGACTACATCTTGCAATCTTCTGCTCTGGTAATTGCCCGCATTGTGTGATTGTACCCCAGTAAGGGTGAAATAGCTTCTGCCTCATTTGCAGACTAGGCTATGTATCACAGGAGAAAGCTTCAGAGTATCTGGGTAATCTTCTTCGTCTGCTCCCATCTTCAGTAGCCAACATGCCTGTTCCAAAGCTGTGCAGCAGCAGCTACCACTGCTGAAGCAGCAGGATGCCGTGGCAGCCATAGTCTCTCCCTCCAGCTCCACTTGAAAGGGATTTTAGGCGGGTAAGACTGAGGCATTTACTGCAAATCACTTCTAGGGTTTCGTTTGCTGTGGTGCGGGTCTCTGCTTCCCAGCCTTGTCATTTCAAACTCCCTCTGATCTGTGTGGTCTGACCCAAATCTCCAAACCACACAACAAATTTTGGGAGAGCACAGGCTCCTGGCTGTTCTGCGTGTCTCCAGAATCTCTCCTTTTGTGCTTTTATGATTTGATTCAGTGTTGTACTCCAGCCTCACTGATTGTACTTCTCATCAATGTATGTAACCGCATTTTCTGCTTCCCATTTCTCTGCTCTGTCTGAGAGTAATCATATCTTTTTATGAATGCTGATTATGTCTTGCCCCAAACTGGTTTGGAAAAGACTGTGGAGCAGTGGTGCCTTTGAATTTGCAGAGGAAAACAGTGACTTTGGCTGCCCAAGAGGAACAAGAATTTAAAAAGTCTGAAAGTCTTTTCTTTGGCTTCCAGAGCGTGGGTGCCCACCATGTTCTCAAAAAGCTGTGGGATTGCACCAAACTTTGAAGCCCCCAGAATCACTAGTGACCTCCTTAAACTCCAGCATCCATACATGCTAAAGGTCCCTAACACATGCCACAGGATATATAACACTCTATGTGACACAAATCAGCCAAACTAGGTTTTAACTGATCTGTTGGAGAGCATTGTAGGGGAAAGGACCTGGGGGTCCTGGTAGACACCAGGATGATCATGAGCCAGCACCGTGCCTTGGCATCCTGGGGTGTATTAGAAGGGCTGTGGTTAGTAGGTCGAGAGAGGTCCTCCTCCCCCTCTACTCTGCCCTAGTGAGACCCCATCTGGAATATTGTGTCCAGTTCTGGGTCCCTCAGTTCCAGAGGGACAGGGAACTGCTTGAGACAGTCCAGGGCAGAGCCACAAAAATGATTAAGGGAGTAGAGCATCTCCCATAGGAGGAAAGGCTGAGGGAGCTGGGTCTCNTGCGAGAGATGGTCTTGACCAGCATTTCTCAAAGTTTCTCACCCATTACACCACTCAGTCATGCTGGGACTTTTTGTGCCACACAGGCAAATGCAGCTCCAGCAGGGCCATTGGTGTGGTTTGGAGCACCTCAATGGCTTACCACAGATCTGATCCCTTCTCTGCCCAAGAGCAGGATCAGCTTGTACCTAAGCTGTTCACAACAGATGTTTGCCTAAGCTCTTATTTGCAAACAAACAAACAAACAAAAAAAGATGGAGATGCAACAGTTTCCCCAGCCAATCTATCTAGCGCTTAATCATCTTTACTAGTAAAATTTTTTTCGTGTTTATCCTAAGTCTCTTTTGCGACTATTAAAGCCCATTATTTCCCATCCTATCATCAAAATCACTCCCCCATATTTGCGGATAACTTCAATGTATTTAAAGACTGTTATTGTCTCCCTTTAGTCTTGTCTTTTCTAGACTAAACAATCCCATTTCCTTCAGTCTTACTTAATAAATCGTGTTTTGTAGATCTCAAGTTGGTTTTGCTACTTTGAAGAACTGGACTTGGGATATCACTTTTTTCTGTTCTATTAAATAACTAAGATCAGCTTGAAACTGAAAAAAAATATTCCAGCTGAGGATGTAGCAACACTAAATAGGCCAAAGGTATGTCAAACAGCTTATAAATGATGGCCCTGGTGTGGTATCCCAGCACCATGCTTGCAGTTTCTGCAGTAGCAGGACTTTGTTGGCTCCTGGTGCCACAGTCACTCCTGAATCCTTTTCTGCTTTGTGGTGCTCTGCCCTGGTGTTTTATATCAATCCTGTCTTCATATATAAGCAACTTGTTATCCGACTGACCATGGGACAAATGGAATATTTCATATTGATGGCATTGCACCTCATCTTTTTCTGGCTGCCGCAGCTGAGATAGATCCATCCAAGTCTGTCCCCAATCCTCTACTCGAATTCAAAGGTTTTGCAATCTGATAGGTGGTGACACCATTCTCCCAGCACGAAGCACAGTGGCTGTGGTACAGCAACTTATAAACCCCTTCTGCAGATAATCCATTGTCTTGTTTCCATACGCCCCCCCCCGCTGTTGCCTCTTGCCATGGGGGCTCGGCTCTTTGAAGCAAGAGCCGGCCTTATGTTCTCTTTCTATACAGTGCCTCGCATGGCAGGGTCTTGATCCATGATTAAGGATCCTAAACATAGCAACGATAAAAATAATACTGTCTATATAACTGAGAAGCTCCTGTTTGTGGCAAAATGGGAAAGGAGTTGGTTTTATAGGTGCATTAAACTTTCCTTTTGTAACTCTAAAAAATGTAAGTGAAGGCAGCTTTTAAAACTGAACTGCTATTTTGTTAAGAAAACAGGAGAATGGTAGATTCCTTTCTGTAAAAATGTCACATATTCACCCGGGGCATAATCATGAAAATTAGAACTTTGCTTCTTGTTGTAAATCTTTGCAAATTTCCATGAATTTGCCCCGGGTGAAAATGTGACATTTTTACAGACAAGAATGCTCCAGTTTTGCTGAGAGAGGTAAAAAGGCTTTTTTGTAAAAAAAAAAAAAAAAAAAGACAACAGCAACTTTCTGCTTTTGAGAAATATCTATCCATTTCACTGGAAAAACAAACAAACAAAAAAAAAACCTAAAAAAAAACCCCAAAAAAAACCAAAACAAGAAGCAGCAGCAAAGGAAAATGGAATGGAACCATTGCCGAGCCATGTTCTGTGTTCTCCACCTTCTGATCTGCTTTTATCACTAACCACCATGCTCAGGCAGAGTAAAACTTTACCATACATTGACCTTACAAATGCACTTCAGAAAAATTACTTATTTTTTCTGGTGAGAACTGCTAACTTTGCCATTGAAGTGTCAGCTTTGCTGGCACTAATACTGTCATACATTCAGTGGTCATCATGAGTCAGCTACTGCAAGCCTCATTCATTCAAAACTTTCACTAAAATTAATGCTAGATACAACCATGAAAGATCTATCAAGTAGTGTAATTTTGCAATTAAAAAAATAGAAAACAAAAGGTTAGTGCTTTTTGTAAGCTTTTTGTTGCATTTCAGCCATCAATTACGTAGCCTGTCCTAAATATAGTACAGTCAGCTCAACCTTTATGTCCAAAGTTGTGAAAAAAGAAGGAGTGGACTTGGAGGTTTGAGTTCCACTACATAGACGGTCAGATAGAGAGAACAAAGTGTCCCTTGTCATCCCATTTTTCTTGACTGGGCTGTCTATGGGGTAGAAGAGGAAAAAGGGGTGACTGTGGTAATGTAGTAAAGAAGAATCACAGAATCACAAAATCACCATGGTTGGAAAGGATCATCGAGTCCAACCATACACACACCAAAAACCCCTACAATCTCGGCCACTAGAGCATGCAACTAGATGCCCTGAAGTGCCACATCTACACGCTTCTTAAATACCTTGAGGGATGGTGACTCAACTACCTCCTTGGGCAGACTGTTCCAGTGCCTGACCACTCTTTCAGTAAAGTAATTCTTCCTAATATCTAATCTGAACCTCCCCTGCTGCAACTTCAGACCATTTCCTCTGGTCCTGTCGTTACTCACTTGGGAGAAAAGGCCAACACTCACTTCTCTACAACCTCTTTTCAGGTAGCTGTAGAGGCCAATAAGGTCTCAGCCTTATTGCTCAACCTCCTCTTCTCCAAAGTAAACATGCCCTTGGGACGGTCTCAGATAGTATTTCTCTGACAGTCTGGGGAGAGTTAGTCTGTGGCCACCAATTAAGACATCCTAATCCTGGGTGGACTCTCAGGGTTTTCATGGGGCTCAGCACTTCTAAGAGGTAATGCTTGTAATCTTGTTCCTCAGCAGAAAATTTCTGTGGTCAGAGGAGAGGAAAGATTTGCTCCCATGGTCTCTGGAATAAAGCAGGCAGGTCCTTCCATGGACCAGGATGTCAGAAGCTACCAAGTCCACATATCTGCTGTTCTTCCTTTCTGCTGGAGATGTCACCTTGCTTTCCTGCTCAGAGGGCTCCAAGATGCTCTTGTAATCTAGGTTTGTTTCAGCCTGAAAAAAGTAGAGGTGTCTAGGGCTGCTTAAAGGACAATTGCTTTAGTGCCTTGCTGCTTCCCCATCCTCCTGCCCGTGAGGTGTCTTTGATGAATGGGTTCTGAGGCGTTGAAACTTAGTAAAAGTTTTACATATTTGGACCAAAAAAAAAAAAAAAAAGATAAGAAATAAAAGGATGGTAGGATGGTCCATGTGTGATAACCTTCATGTTATCACCCTGGTCTTGGCTTGCCAGCTTTGGAGGAGAAGGGTCAGCCTACCAAACCTGCTCAAAGTTGGCAAACGTTCCATGCAGAAAGAAGCCTGCAGGGACAGTGGAGCAAGATCTCTTCTCCTTTGAGAGGGCTGCCAGGGCTGCAGTCTGAGCAAGGAAACCATTGCAGAGGAAAGGCAAAAGAGAAGGACCCACTTTGCAGAGGGGCTGCTAGGACAGTAGAACAGGAGCTGAGAAACCCAGAGAAGTCCCTGGAAAGGGGAATTACGGAAGGAGAATGGGAAAGAGTAATGATGGGATGCTTGTTCAGCACAGCAATACACAAACCAGTGTGCTTACTAGTATCCCTCTGCCAGCTTGGTCAGTGGTGGGAGACTCTTCCCTCTCAGCCGCATGGGCAGAACTTGCAGCTCCTGGAGGAGCCTGGGCTGTCCCAGGCACCAGGTGATTTGGGGAGCCACCGGAGGCAAACCAGCCACTCCCCGTCCTCCTCAGCAGGCTGCTGTGCTAGCACTGTGTACCACAGGGTTGGACTGGGAAAAAAAGAGGGGACATTTCTGCAGGTTTTAATTGGCACTTGAGCTTTTCAATGGTAGCTGGAGCATTGGAAACCCAGAAGAGGGATATTTGCTCTCCAAAACCCAGCCACTCTACTGTGAAGCTTCTGTTTGCTGTGTGTGTGCCTGTGAGTTTAGTAGCGGTCCCTGTGTGTCTAAGCTCTTGTTATTGTCCACTCAGTTGTAAGGATATGAGAAGCTGATGCTTATGCCAAAAAGGGGTCACTGAAGTATAAAAAGGAAAAGAAATCCCAGCCAGCAGTCTATACACCCCAGAAAAATGGCACCCTGTGTTCCTAAACTGGCAAAGTCCTAAAAGATTTATTAAAACTGATATTTGATTTGGCAAGTAAGTTCACTCTCACCCAGTGCAAATCCATAAAATGTATCAATATAAAAATACTCTCTATAGCCTAGTTGTCTCCTCACCCTAAGAACTATTAAAAAAATAAACACAACAATTACCGGTACTCTAACTCTGCGGTATGGATCTGCTCAGTTTGTTCCATTACACCCTGCCAGGGAACAGGACTTCCTTTAACCCCTCCTCACCAGTGAAACTCACCTCCAGTAGCATGGGTGTGAGCACATGCAGCTTCCCCAGAAGCCCCTGTCTTGCTACTGGGCGGGTACAACCACGTCTGTAAGGATAATGCTGTGAAGCCAACAGAACTCAATTCTATGAAAATACCCACTGCTGGCTTTGCAGCTGACATTCCAAGCTCAAAGAAAAGAAGCCAAGGGCACTGAAAGTCTTGTTCTTCCACTTCATAGCTATTTTGATCGCTGGATGGCCATAAGGAATAGGAGTTGGCAATTTCCCTCCCAGCCCAAATCACTGACCTCTGATACTCGAGCAGAGACATGTGCTGGATTAGTGTTGACTCAGCGCTTTCTGTGAACATTTCCCACACTCACCACCACAGTGGCAGGGCAAGAAGAAAAGCTCAGTTCAGACTGGAGCAATTAAAGAGTTAACTATACTTCTCATTGATCACTGTCTTTTAAGCACAGACCACAGGCAGGGTTTTTGTGCTGATCCCCAAATCAAACTAAGAGAAATCAATATCATTTAGGTGTCAAAATTAGATCCTTTTGAGGACTTACTTAGATATATGTTTCCAAGTCAATCACTTATTGCACATTCACTGGTGGCTAAACAGAGCCAGTAGGTCTGGAAACCCACGAGTGAAATATTTACAGCCCATAGCCATGGTGTTCCCATAGGAAAAAAAAGGAGCAGCAAGGCAAGTTTTCCATATTTTCAGCACTGCATTGCCTCGCTGAGGCTGGAGAATGAGCTGATAAAGTATACAAGCCTTCTCTGCGCTGCGATAGCCCCTGCTCCTTCCCATAGCTTGAGGAGTTGCACCACTAAGTCTGTCATGGACCCTGACTTCCCTAGTGTAGATGGATGGGGCTGTGGAGAAAAATGCACTATTATTTTACTTAAATAGCTATAACTTCCGAGTACCAAATGCCCCAGGAGTCTTTACAATTAATCTTATGACACAAGAATAGTGACCACCCAGCAGTATTACAGATAAATCTGTTAGGCAGTATGCACACTCAGCCTGCCAACAGCAGTAAATAAATGCTGGTAAGTGAACTTCAGCAACAAATCAAAACTAAAAAAAACCCTCCTCAACAAACTAACCCTTTCCCCCTTGCTTTTGGAGTATGTTCCCAACCTCTTCCCAGAAGTAGCTCTAACCAATGGCTTCTACTATGTGTATCTGGAAGGTTATTGATTTTAAGTTATTTTGGGGCAAGGAGGTATTTAGGGAAAGCCTGGCAGAGATCATGGGAGCAGTTCCCAGCGTCCAAACCAGCCCACTGGGAGATTTTTTCTTGAGCTCCCAGTGAGGCTTCCCCAGCCCCACAGAGACCAGCTCAGATGCTTTCCTGGGTCCTCCAGTAGCTTCCTCATGCCTTTCTGCATAGAAGAAGACCATTTGGCCTCAGTCGTGAGCTGGGTCAGCTGGTTGGAAATTCAGGTGGGATCTGCTGTTATCACAGTCTGATATCTTTGGCAGTCTGATATTCCCTGCAAGGACTGATAGCTCTCCCCGTTGATTTGGCACCAGATCCCTCCTCTCAATTGTCGTCATATTCATCCTCTTGGAGTAAATGGGCTCGGCTCCAGCATTAAATACATAAAGTAAAAAATTAGGTATACCTAACATCTTGTATTATTGTAATTATTAAAAAATAATTTATTTACCTGGAAAGGCTCAGCTCATGCTCAGCATCTGGTTTTCAGTCAACTCCTGCTTCTTTTTCTTTCTTTTTTTTTTTTTTAACCCAGTTTTCCAGCTGAGTAGACAGAGAAACAAACCAAGACCAAATGCTTTGCCAAAGGTCACACAGAGAATCACTAGCTCACACAGAATTTATAGGGAGATTTGCCCTGGTTTCAGCCAGTAATTCATATTGTCTCAGTTTGGGTTTGCTGCAACACTAGGGGTTCTTGATTCAGCCTTGCCAGTTCATAAGACTTTCTCATGAGTATATTAATATTTACTGTCTCTTAGAAAGCCGACTAATTGTTCAAGAATTTCAGACTTGACTTGTATGAATTAAGCTTCTAGTTGTGGTGAGTGCAGAGCAAAAAATAGCTTACAACAACAACAATAAAAAAAAAAATTGGTGCATCTTCTTCAGGCTTAGAAACTCGAATAGAAGTTTCTATTCTTTTCAAGCTTCATTCTTTTCTAGCCCTATTCCCAAGCTTTGGAAACCAGCCTTGTATTTTGTGACTGGAGTCTCTTGCTGTTGAGCTGCTGATACTTCTGAGTTTTCCTGCATCTTGTATCCCTAGTGTTGTGAATTGCTTTCTTCACCCTCTACTTGACACCTAATTCAAGAATGTTACTTTACTTTTCAACTGTTCTTTGCGTTTTTCTTGATATATATAAAAAACCAAGAAAAAGGGCATTCTGTTTTCAGTTTTATAGTATTTTATTTCTCCTCAAAAGGCTCCATATTTCTCCTTCATTCACAGATTTCAGAAAAGCCCCAGACCTAGACAAAGTATTTGTGGTATTCAGGGATACTAGGTACTTGTTAATCCTGTGCCATATATGAGATATACAGCTGCTCAAAACTTCTGAAAGTTAGACAGTGAATATGGTGCATAGGACCAGACTTTAAATAATCCAGCAAGCCAGGCAGTTTTGGCTATCAGTATGATGGAGATCCCCATGTAAAGACATAAGTTTTTGACAGAGATAAGGGAATAGAGTTCAAATTTAATCTCACCAGCAACAGCTATTTTTGGTTTTAATCAGGACTGCACAGAGTTAGATAAGTACTTTGGCTCAATGTCTATGCAAAATAAACCAATAGGCTTGAAACTGTCCGTTTGCCCTATGAACATTGCATAATAACCTTCCATCCCCCTGCCTACATATAAGCAGACCTTAACATCCCTGCAGTGTTAACTGCCTAGTACAGCATGTAATTATATACAGAGAATTACACTACACTATGATTAGCCAAATGCATTCATATGCATGTGAATTACTCTTTGTGCTGACACAGTGAAAGGCTGGAGGCCTCTTTTTACTCGAGGGGATGGAGAAGAATGTGCTTGTGTGGTCCTCCAGGGGTACCCTGCTAATGGGAACCGTACTTCTTGCATCTTTTCTGCCTGAAGGAGGGAGAGTAGCCAGAGCTAGAGATACGAGCTGGGTCTGTGCCCTCTGAGCACCATCATGATGTAGATGCATGGAGCTGTAGAGGCTGCATGTTATGTTGCTCTTAAGAAGATGGTGCTTTCTTAAATGTAGGTTTGGGTTTTTTTCTCCTTTTGCCCAGTGATCTCCTTGTGAGGGTCCTCAGACCTGGTAGCGGCACAAAACATCAATATAAATGAGAAGAACAGAGCCAACAACTGATTGTGCTCAGTGGGTAGCTCATTAGCTGCAGCCCTGGGGATGCAGTGCGTTGGTCTCAGCGATCTCATTATGGCCATCAGCAGAGCCTGAAGAGAGAATATTTGAAGTCCTGAAACTCACCTGACAGTCCCACATGGCTTTGCATGTGACAGTGGGGAAGGGCTCACTTCCTTTGCTCCACACAGCTTCTGCTTTTTGCTCCTCTCACAGCATCTTTTACCACTTCTCCAAGATGGGGAAGGAGAGACTTTTTGAAAAGCAAATTGATCCTATTCCTGCTACACAACTCTTAAGGGAAGTTGGCATGGAGAGCTGTTACACTTCCAAACCCAGGAGGTGACAAAACATTGTCCTTCTGAGAGTCCACAAATTCTTTTTTACCAAGGGTTCAAAGCTGTCCTCCAGGGCTGGTGGACGTTGCTTGTGTGACTTGTGCCTCTGAGTTAAAATCATAAAATAGAATAATTGAATAGTTCAGGTTGGAAGGGACTTTTAAAGGTCATCTAGTCCAACCTCCCATGCAATGACCAAGGACATCTTCAGGTAGTTCAGATTGCTCAGAGCCCCGTGCAACCTGACCTTGAATGTTTCCAGCGATGAGGCATCTACCACCTCTCTGGGCAACCTGTGACAGTGTTTCACCATTGTAAAAAATGTCTTCCTTATCTCTAGACTAAAACTATCTACCCTCTTTTA